>JALGBA010004271.1:600000-782853 GCA_023970755.1 Azemiops feae | reverse complement strand
ACATCACATAACCATGTTGCTTAGCAACAGTAGTTCCAGCATTGCCTGATTACTATGGTTAAGCAAATTATTATGGGTCTTTAAGAGAGGACATCAGGTGCTGGCCTTTTACGACCTCCTGCTGGCTTCCCCACTGACTTGTAAGAAACTGGCAAATGGCGACCACGACTGTGGGATGCTGCAACAGCTGGAACTTCAAGGACCAGTCCTAAATCTACTTGTTCAGTGCAACTTCAAGTTCAAACAGTCATTGAACAACTAAAAGTTTTTCAACATGTAAAAAACAAGAAAAAAGTTAAGGAAATGATTGGTCCATTAGTGGGAGAATGTGGCAAGAAGGTGACAAGCAACAGGGAGAAAGCACGACTTAACCTGTTTTTTGCATCCATCTTTACACAAAGGGAAAAAACAGTCCAACCTATCAAAAACAGTACCGTAAAAAACAGATTAGAAACACAAGTTAAGATAGGCAAGAAAATGGTAAGTGAGCACCTGTCCACCCTAGATGAATTCAAATCACCAGGCCAGATGGATTACACCCCAAGATTCTGAAGGAACTGGCAGTTGTGATTCCAAAACCACTAAACTATATCTTTCAAAGATCCTGGAGCACTCAAGAACTACCAGAGGACTGGAAAAGAGCTAATGTAGTTCCCATCTTCAAAAAAGGGGAAAAAATGGATCCAGGAAATTACAGACCTATCAGCCTGACCTCAATACCTGGGAAGATTCTGGAAAAGATAACCAAGCAACGAATCAGCGAACACCTAGAGGCAAACAAAGTCATTACCAAAAGCCAACATGGGTTTGTCAAAAACAGATCATGCCAGACAAATCTTATTGCGTTCTTGACCAGGGGACAAAATTAGAGGACCAGGGGAATGCTGTGGATATAATTTACTGGGACTTCAGTAAGGCATTTGATAAAGAAGACCACAACCTACTACTTGATAAGATAGAAAAATGTGGGTTAAACAGCATCACCACCAGATGGATTCACAGCTGGCTGACCGGAAGTATTCAGCGTGTGGTTCTCAATGGAACTGCATCTACATGGAGGGAAGTGTGTAGTGGGGTGACCCAGGCTCTGTTCTGGGCCCAGTGCTCTTCAACATATTCATCAATGATTTGGATGAGGGGATAGATGGGGAACTCATCAAATTTGCAGATGACACCAAGCTGGCAGGAATAGCCAACACTCCAGAAGATAGCCTTAAGATACAGAAGGATCTGACAGACTTGAACATTGGGTGCTATTTAACAAAATGAAATTCAATGGTGAAAAAAACAAGGTTCTATATTTAGGCAAGAAAAAGCAAATGCACAGGTACGGTATAGGTGGTACCTTGCTCAATAGTAGTAACTGTAAGAGGGATCTCAGAGTCCTAGTGGACAATTACTTAAATATTAGTCAGCAGTGTGCTGCAGCTGCCAAAAAAGCCAACCCAGTGCCAGGCTACCTTAACAGAGAGATAGAATCAAGATCATGTGAAGTGTTAATACCACTTTGTAATGCCTTGGTAAGGCCACACTTGGAATACTGCATCCAGTTTTGGTCACCACAATGTAAAAAAGATGTTGAGACTCTAGAAAGAGTACAGAGAAGAGCAACAAAGATGATTAGGGGACTGGAGGCTAAAACATATAAGGAACGGTTGCTGGAATTGGGTATGTCTAGTTTAATGAAGAGAAGGAAGAGGGATGACATCATAGCAGTGTTACAATATCTCAGGGATTGCCACAAAGAAGAGGGAGTCAAGCTATTCTCCAAAGCACCTGAAGGCAGGACAAGAAGCAATGCATGGAAACTAATCAAAGAGAGAAGCAACCTAGAACTAAGGAGAAATTTCCTGACAGTTAGAACAATTAACCAGTGGAACAACCTGCCTCCAGAAGCTGTGAATGCTCCAGCACTGGAAGTTTTTAAGAAGAGACTGGACAACCATTTGTCTGAAATGGTATAGGATTTCCTGCCTGAGCAGAAGGTTGGACTAGAAGACCTCCAAGGTCCCTTCCAACTTTATAATTATCATTATCATTAAGTGGTCTTTTAGAAAAGACCACATGTAAATAGTCTGTCTGAGATATTACTTCTGGGAAGTCAGCCCCCCCAGAGAAGGAAATATTAAAAGGGCAGAAAAATATATATCCTCAAAGGATCTTAAAGAGGCAGAAAAGCATGCCCAGTTTTTCTTAATGGCCCCAGGTCTCCCTCCCCTAAGCAGAAACCAGCTCTATAGAAATGCAGATGTAAACCATCCAGGAAGGTTGGGGGCCCCCAGCTAGAAGCTTAGGAAGATAAAGACTCCTAAAATCTACATACCCCACCAAAACTCCAAAACAGGACATAATAGGATTAAACCACAGATACCAAAGGGCACACTCAGACTCAGATCAAAGTTCATGCCTCAAACAGGAACAGGAAACAACTCCAAACAAAAGGCTCCAGAGGGTATAAAAACCCACTCCCTACATGTGCTCACTCTCTTTTCTGCCAGAGTCATCTTTCTGTCTGGCTCTCCTCTTCAATAAACTGCAACCTTCTTTCTAAAGCAGTCGCCATGTTTATTCCCAGCTTGGACTGAACCACGATGAAGACTTTTCTTTCAACATACTAAAATCCAATAATAAGAACTTATAACTTCTAAGGGATACCAATAAATATGTCCATGCTATTTTCATTTGTTTTATTGTTTACAAGAATATCATAATCCATAGAACAAAAGCAAAATGTCTGCTCTATGGACCATGTAATAAAGAATGTCAAATTATATTTACTTACGTCAGTTTTCAATTTATTAAACCACAATTTGGGATTATTTGGGGGGGGGAAATGAAAAGGTGCCAATACTTTGGGCAATGCTGATATATCTAAAGGGAAAGAATGTTCTAGAATCTAGATCTAGAGCACTTTTTTTTTTTTTTACTTTGAAGCAGAATCTGCTAATGAAATTGTTCAGTTAGATATCTCAAGTGATGAATGTGCTTTTGCAGACCAGGCTCTCAAATAAACCTGAAAAGATTGTCCTTATGAATTTCTGCTTTTTAGACCAGACCTACCTTCTATGTGGTAACACTGTTGCTCAGTGTCTAAAACAGCATTCCCTTTTTACATATCCAGTGTGCTGGACCAGCTATGTAATCATCTGGCCAGAAGTATATACCTGAGAACTGTGTTATTGTGTTTAGCATTTATAGGGTTAAGCGCTGTCTCCTTAAGAGATGGTTTATGGGTGATGTAGTTTAGCTATTCAGTGAAGCCTATGTTAACAAGTCAGTAGGAGGAGCTACTAAGTTCAGCACAGGATATCCTGGCTACGTGCCAGTTTAGAAGGTCTTTGTCTGGAATAAGCATGGGATAACCGGAGAAAAGATGTAATCTTAATCACGCTAGAAGTTGATATGGAGATATTACTGAATTTACCTATAAGGATGGACAAATGTACAACATCTAAACGAAACTACAGAATCGTGAGTTCTGACCAAGTATCCCTGGAACAAATATTTGTTTAAAACCATCTTTATTGAGTTATTCTGTCTGATTCTGGATTGCAAAGCATCTCAGTTCAGGAGTCAGAACAGTAAATTCAATATATTCTTCATATTGGCTTGGATGCAAGTAAATTCATTATTTATCTTCATGTTAACTTTGGAGAAGGAAAAGTAAAATTACTCAGAGTCCTCTATGACCTGCTTGGATGCAGTAAATTCAGTATATTCTTCATGTTAATTTGGATGCAGTAAAAGTTAATGCAATTCTCTATGCTCTGCTTATCTGAAGTAAAAGTTAAGGAAATTCTCCATGCCTTGTCTGAATGAAGTGAAAACAGCTGCACTCTTGCAAGTTAAAATCAGTGATTACCTTCACGTTAGCTTGGAATGTTTTAAAGTAAAATCTAACTGCTTTTCCTCTGTCTGCATCTCCCTTCATTGAAGTAAAGAGTTAAAGAGAATTACCTATATCTGTCTGCCAGCCAACATTTTAAAGACAATAAATCGATCGTTGGTAAGGTGAACTAATTTGTCGTCATAGTAACCTAGCATTTCCCCCTCCCCTTGGAATTTGAGCAGGGAGAAAAGGAGATCTGGTTTCAGAGGCAGAGCCAAGCCCCTGTAAAGAGTAAACATTTCAAACTGAAAAGAAAAGTTGCTGGCCAAGGAATTCCTTAAAATTCCACCACAGACCCTTAGTTTTACAGTCTTGCTGGAAAATTCACACACTTTGTTCTAAGAGAAGTATAGGTGCACCCAGCAGCTGATCTGCAAATAGCAGGCTTGCACCTACCTAAGCAAACAGCACCCCCTAGTGGGCAAAGAGTGAACTTCACCTGAAGTAATCACTCATGCAAGCAGTGATCCCTAATAGTCAAAGGGTGAACTTCACTGAAGCACCCAAGCAAGCAACCAGCACCCCCTAGTGGGCTCAGAGTGAACTTCACCCGAAGTAATCACTCACACAAGCAGTCACCCCTAGTGGTGTCTTCGCTGAAGGCAAATTAAGGAGAAACAAAGGCAGCAAATTAACCTTGCTTATTATCACAAAGCCGTAACGACCATAATGCAAATGTATGAGAGCTGACTGGAGCTTAGTAGGTTTGCAAGGCGGTCACTAACGGGCAAACATGATACTAGAAGACAGAATTTGGCTGACCCTTCTCCAAATGCCCCCTAGTGGTTAAAGAAGAAACTTCACATGAACCTTTCATCACGCAGAGAGCCCTCTAGTGGACAAAAGGGTGAACCTCGAGCAAGAGCACCCTGGTGACTGAGTGAATTTCGCTGAAGCACCCACAGACGCAGGAGAGAGCCCCCCAGTGGCGTCTTTACAGACAGCACCCCGGTGGCTATTCTGCAAATAGCAAGCTTGCATTTACCCACACAGAGAGCGCACCAGTGGTGCCTCTACAGCGACCCCTAGTGGTCAAAGAGAGAAATTCACTGAATTCGCTTTAAAATAGCTGGAAAGTTTACTGAACATGTCCTAGCCATGACGGAGTGTCTCCTTGATCTAGAAGACCGGGTTCAACCAACCAGCCTAGATGAGTTACCCCAATCAGCCGGCCAAGGAGAAATGCTGCAGCCATCCATCCAAGGAGAGATGCTGCAACCAGCCAACCTTGACTTGTACACAGAAGCTGATGTCCAAGCTTCAGTGAAGCCAAAGACACCTCAGACACCCTATGGCCTGAGGCAAAAAAGAAGGCCTACAGAAGCCATGCGATTGCATCTGATGGAAAGATGGCAGTCGTACTATGAATGCCACGAAAGAAACTGGGAGAAATTGCAGGAACTCTGCCAAGCGCCTAAGGAGGAGCACACTCCGGAACACACTCATTTATTGAAGGAGTTTTTCTTCAAATGGAAAGACTACGGGCAGAGTCTCGAAAGGATCCAGTCGCAGCTAGAAGACCAAACACTCGAGAAGGACATGCAAGAACTTCAGGCTAATAAACAAGGAGCGCGAGTGTTTCTTAACAGGCAAAGGATGCCTCCCTCAGGTCGAGCCTTACCCGAAAGACATACCAGTCGAGAGGGCCGAATCCGAAACTTCCCGTCATTCACATGCTCCATCCCAGCGATCCCATGGGGCACCCTCTCACACCTCCAAAACAGCTTCATCTTTTCACCATGTCTCACCACGATCCCGGGTGTATTCCAGCGTGTCACAACAATCTTCCGTTTCAGGCGCCTCCCGCCATTCAAAGGCGTCTTCTCGTCAGAGCCAAGCGTCCTGAGTTTCAAAGGCAGAGCAAGCAAACATCGAAGCTGAAGTTGCCAATGCAGTATTTCACGTGTTAAAGGCGGAGCAACTTCAAAAGGAAGAATTGGCAAAGATACAGACCGAAGCAGCTCAAATGAAGGCAAAACGGAAGGTCGAAGCAGCGCAGATGGAGGCCAAACGGAAGGCTGAAGCAGCGCAGAGGGAGGCCAAATGGAAGGCCAAAGCAGCGCAGAGGGAGGCCGAAGCAGTGCAGAAGGAAGCCGAACGGAAGGCCGAAGCAGCACAGAGGGAGGCCGAAGCAGCACAGAAGGAAGCCGAACAGGAGGCCAAAGCAGCACAAATGGAGGCCAAACTAAAGGCTGCGCAAGACAAGCTTGAGCTCATAGAAAGACAACGAGAAGTGGCAGATAAAACGACAAGAGCGAAAGGCCTTCAGAGAACACTACAACACACCACCTTTTCGCCCAATTGGGAACAATTGGAGAACGAAGACCGGCGTAGCCGTGTGCAGGCCTACTTGGACAACCAAAGCACGTTTCAACGTGAGCAGGTACGAGTGCCGCGGTTAGCCACAAGCCCCCCAAGATCAAGTAGATAGGAAAGAGAATCTCAACGACCAGATGCGCCAGCTCGCCAGAGAGCCGACGTTGTACCATCACGAGATCTTCCGACCGTTGATACACCAATGAACCCAGCTAACCAAACCACAGATAGTAATCGGATGGGTCCACCTGCAACGACAGCTCCACAGCAAGAAGTGCAGTTGCTACTGGACGAAATTGCCAGAGCTCGGGCCAGAATAGAGTCTATACAGAGGCAACAAGAAACAGCACCCCGAGGAACCGCCCCCAGACCCGACCATGGAGGAGAATCTCGACCAGCAGTCATGCCAACCAGTCAGGGAGCCGACAACGCACCACCTGAACAACGAGAACCCCTCCGACAAGTAAGCACGCAAAACATCAGACCTCCTCAGCTCAACGTAGAGGCAGAGGAATTCAGGCCGAACCCTCAAGGCCCCTCGTTTGCACCAATGGAATCTACCCTCAACAGGCAGCATGCTGAAGAAGTTCACCAGTCATCCCTGTCACATGCCCCCACTCTCGAGAGCAATGCACCGCCTCCGCCTAACTACAGCCCATACGCAATGTCAATGTATCCTCAAAGACTCTACAGAGGAAGGCCAGATCTGGCATCCAAAGGCATACAGAAATTCTCCGACGAACCGGGGAAGTACGTATTATGGAAATTCACGTTCCAGTCCGCCATCCAAGACGAAGGGCTAACACCAACCGAAGAGCTTGGCCTCATGACGGCATGGCTGGGACCAGTATCTGCAAAATTGGCAAAGAACACTCAACTAGCCCACTTGTGTGACCCAGTCACTGCCCTTTACCAAGCTTGGAACAGGCTCGATAAATGGTATGGCGCATGCGAACTGACAGAGAATTCGCTCTTGGACTGTGTTTACACATTCCCTGACATTGCTATTGATAACCATGTCCAGATGTTAGAATTAGCAGACTTGCTCTCGCTGTTACAATCAGTTTGCAATCAGCCCAACATGCCGAAGCTCACCTGCCTCGATCAGTTCGAGAAGCAAAGGATCATAGTTCAAAAACTACCCAGGCAGTCAAGGAACGAATGGGCCAAAATATCAGAAACTCACAAGAGTCAGAATCCTGATGAACCCGCCTTTGCTGTTCTTGCGGAATTTGTAGCCAACCAAGCGGAATTACCCTATAATGCCAGCAACTTTGAATACACAGGAAGATCGCTTCCAGCGCCCAAATGCACCAGTCAGAATTTTGGCACTAACAAGGGTCATTTCTAAGCCTCAAAGGACAAACCTCTTATTTCAGTATACAAGACAGACGTTACGACCCAGCCTAAAAAGACTTTAGACGCGCAACTGCCAAGGAGTATTCACTCCAAACCTCGCCTAGCCGACAAAGGCTTAACTTGTCCACTTCATAAATCTTCACACTCTCTAAACAATTGTAGAGAATTTGGGGAAAAGTCCCTGGATGATCGAAAGACCCTGCTCAGAGAGCATAAGATATGCTTCAAGTGCTGTGACTCTATGGATCACATGGCCAAAGATTGCGCAGTTAGGGTGAAATGCCACCTGTGTAACAGTGACAAGTACCCAGCAGCCTTACATCTAAACTCTAAGAAGCCCTCTGAGAAGCCACAACAAGCAACCTCAACTCCTCCCATGACGACGGAGCCGCAACGTGCTTCCAAAGAGAATCCAGCAACGACGGGAGTATACTGCACGGCAATATGTGGTGATTCACCGCGTCCTCATGCATGCTCCCCCATCTTTCTAGCTAAGGTCTATCCCGACGGGAGACCAGAAGAGGCAGTAAAAATATACGTCATACTAGATGTACATAGCTCTGCCACAATAGCCAAGTCAGCATTTTTCGACCTCTTTGACCTCCCGACTGAACTAGCAGAGGTCGCAGTACAAACGTGCACAGTACCAATGAGCACGGTGGGGAGGAAGATCTCCGGACTACGCATAGAATCGATAAGACGGGAGTTCACATTTCCTGTTGCCACCAGTGTTGGAATGGGACAACTTACCAGATAAACGCAGCGAAATCTCAACACCAGAAGTGGCAAGAAACTTTCCTCATCTAGCTCACATAGCCGATCTAATCCCTCCCCTAGATCCTGATGCCGAAATTCTACTTATGGTGGGACTAGATGCCCATGAAACCATTGTTTCAGATGAAAGAATCAGAGGCCCACCAGGCACCCCAGTAGCCATTAAGATGGAACTCGGATGGGCCATTGTAGGGACGATATGTATCGATAAGTTACAAACCCCAACCCAAGTGAACGTCTCAGCAACCTCCATTCTCAGTAATGGAAAAGCTTCTCACCTAAAATCACGCCAAGAACACTCCACACTTGTGACAACCAAACCTGTTTTGGAAGCAACAGTGTTCCAGACCAGTGAGAATCACAATGACTCAGCCTTGTCCATAGTGGACAAACAATTTCTGCAGCTACGCGCGTTCTCCCAGAGCACTACACATTGGGTCGGGCCGCATCTGCCAGAACAGAAACAAGACTGGGAGTCGTTGAGCACACTCCTAAATTGTCCCCAAAGCATACACGCGCAACGTATGTATATTTCCAGCTCACCCGCCACTGTACAAAAGAAAGAAATGTACGCTCTCTCATATGTGTCAACGAAGGTGATTGCAACCATAGGATACATCACAGTCTACAGCGGGGAGAAAGTCTACAGCGGGGAGAGACACATCCACGTCGTTCTCATTATTAAAAAGGTGATACTAACAACACAACAAGGCCACAATGTACCAAGGTTAGAACTCTGTGGCACCATATTAGCAGTAAAATTCACCATCCTGACAACACAAACAATAGGTCTTGAGCTACAAACCACCACCTTCTACACAAACAGCAAGGTGATGTCAAGCTACATTTGCTACCAAAGCAGACACTTCTACGTCTATGTAGGCAACAGAGTAGAAAAGATTGACACATCTTCAAGTCCTGAGCAATGGCAACATATGCTGACAGATAAGAATCTTGTGGACCAAGCTAAGCGGTCCACCTTTGCAGCACAGTTGACAAAATTGATCTGGCTAAAAGGTCCTGAGTTCTTGGCTTGTCCAAACAGCCTGATGTCACAGAGACCAAAACACTATATGCGTCTAGCTTCAGATCAAGATGCCAACATTCAACCTCAGGCACCCAACAAATTTCTCAGACAGGACGAGAAAACGTCCGCCCAGACCATCTGCTTGTCCTCAATAGGCAAAGAGACAGAGAAACCGCCTTCTAGCCATTTCCTAGAACCAGCCCGCTTCAAACGCTCCTTTAAACAGAGACCCATCAGATTGGGCATAGTATTGATAGTCCTGATGACTTGTCTTAGCATCCAAGGAACTAACTTTGTAGGAGCCTGCAAGGACTTACAGACTATTGAAGGTATTTGTCATAGCCCAGTGATTGACAAGGACCTGAAGGCCAAAAATTACCCTCCCCATGCATCTCACATGGGAGAAGCGTGGGAGCGCATGATTGGCATACCCCGCAAAATTATAGACTCTATGTCGAGAAAGACACCCACGCTGAAACATGAGGTTCTCACTACCCGCATGGCAGAAGAAGCAGCCATCATCAGCGCTGATCCAGTGGTTCCAGTCTCTTCTGTTCCCGAGAATCCTGTGATCTCAGCTTCCTTTGTTCCAGAGTATCTTCTGGTTCCTGATTCTTTTGTTCCTGTGAATCCTGTGGCTTCAACTTCTTCTGTTCCTGAGAATCCTGTGGCCTCAGCTCCTTCGGTTCCTGAGTATCCGGTGAATCCAGCTCCTTTGGTTCCTGAGTATCCTATGGTTCCAGCTTCTGCTGTTCCTGAGTTTCCTGTGGTTCCAGCTTCTGCTGTTCCTGAGTATCCTGTGGACCCAGTTCCTTTTGAGTATCCTGTGGTTCCATATTCCTTTGTTCCTAAGAATTTCTGGGTTCCAGTCTTCCTGATCCAGAAGTACCTTTGGTTCCAGTTTCTCCTACAGGCAGGAGACCTTGTCTTGCTGAGAGACAAGGTCACGTTCCAGAATTATTGGCCCATGGAACTTCTGCGTCGGGCCCTACCCAGTTTGCTGGACTAGTTCACCAAGCTGAGGTCCAGATCGTGAAGCCACATGAGTCAGATCGTGAGTCAAAGACTCTCGTGAAAAGGCTTTACACCAGACCAATCACCGACCTGGTCCCGTTGCTGAAGAGGACCGAACTTGAAAATTGAGCCTCAAACTATGTGTATTGTTGTTTACCTCATAACTGCATTGTTTGATGTAACACCTTGTTTATCTCTGTTATAGTTATGCATGTTTTACATGTCTTGATACCATGTTTTGCCTATTTTAGTTAAATAGTCAGTCAGTAATGAAAATTGCATGCCTTAATGTTATGTTTTGCTTATTCTAGTTAGCTAACAGTGAATTTGCATGTTTGATGCTACGTTTTGCTTATTTTAGTTAGTTAGTAGTGGAAATTTAAATTTCCAAGCGGGGAGTGTGCTGGATCAGCTATATAATCATCTGGCCAGAAGTATATACCTGAGAACTGTGTTATTGTGTTTAGCATTTATAGGGTTAAGCGCTGTCTCCTTAAGAGATGGTTTATGGGTGATGTAGTTTAGCTATTCAGTGAAGCCTATGTTAACAAGTCAGTAGGAGGAGCTACTAAGTTCAGCACAGGATATCCTGGCTACGTGCCAGTTTAGAAGGTCTTTGTCTGGAATAAGCATAGGATAACCGGAGAAAAGATGTAATCTTAATCACGCTAGAAGTTGATATGGAGATATTATTGAATTTACCTATAAAGATGGACAAATGTACAACATCTAAACGAAACTACAGAATCATGAGTTCTGACCAAGTATCCCTGGAATAAATATTTGTTTAAAACCATCTTTATTGAGTTATTCTGTCTGATTCTGGATTGCAAAGCATCTCAGTTCAGGAGTCAGAACATCCAGTACCTGAACTATCCACACCCAGATTTCTCTCCTACTCATTGTTTGTATTTACTCAGTTTTGGTGACTTTTAAGAATAAGCCTGCACTTTTAGATGCTATCACTTTCTTGTTAAATTTAGCTTTCTAACTAGCTACATAAATGGATGTGTAGAAGGGTCAGAAAAGAAGATAACTGCTCTAAAAGGCTGTTTCTCATTACTGCAAATCATCATTCTCCCAATGAAATTTGCAAGAATTGAAACAACTCCATAAGAATGCCTGAGGGAGATTCATTTGCACAGCTGCTGTGGCAGTTACTGAACTAAAGCTAGTGCTTTTGGCACTGATGCTTGTAGAAAGTGCCCTTGGAGAGCACTGAATGTTTCACTACCTCCACAATTGGCTCAGGTTACAGCAAGAAATTCAAATTTTGAATATGCAAAAGAGAAACTAGAATGCAGAAATAATTGTGTATAGCTGAATAAAAATAGAAATGATAAATTGCAAGCATGTAATAACAGGATGGCCAGGAATGTAGGCTGATGTCATAGTTTTGATTAATATCTCAACATCCGAAAAACTGGAATGAACAAAAATATCCAGATATAAGGACTGATATGGAGAAATCAATAATCTAAATATTTTGAAGTAATAAGGAAATTGATAAATGAAGGTGCCTTTCAACAAGGGGATCTACAACCATGTTATAAACAACTGCAAATGAAAATATATCTCCTTGATACAGTAGTTTAACATGGCTACCTCCTTGCTAAAGTGACTCGGAGTGGCAAATAGAGTTTAAAATTAGAACAATACAAACTATTTTAAAAAATCAAACACACCCAGAATTTATAAACAAAGAAAAAAAAATACTGTAAAGAGCTGAAAAACAAACAAACTTCAAAGTAATAATAAACCATTCACATTTCACTAATTTTCAAACCCCAGTGATACAGACCCCAGCAGTATTCTTGCTAGATATTTAAGTTCATTAAAAAATGTACATACTAGCATTTAAGAATGTTCTGCCAATTATTCACATAATTTATATTATGCCATTTGAAAATAATTATAATTTTAGGTATTCCTCCTGATTTTAGATAGCTGTGCTTTATTTAAAGTGCATGCTAGCATTTTTTTTATTTTTTAAATTAATATATTAACATGTTATGTACACATACAGTGATATAGGTTAAGCACACATTAAGTGATTGTGTCCATGAAAATAGAGCCATCTTGTGATCAAAATTAAAACTACAAGTTTTCACTTCTATTCATTGTTATAAAAATTAGTTTGGAGAATACTGCCATTCACTGATTAAGCATGATGGATGGTCAGTATAAAGATATCACTTTTTTACCTCAGTCTTCTGGGCTAGTTTGTGCATATGCAGCTTTATAAGAACATCAAATAATTAGTTACATTTTTGCTTTAAATTATATCATGCATTTATGGATTATCTGAAGTTAAAAAAAAAATCAGAAGACAGCATACTTACCAACAGATGATTTTTCATTAAAATATGGCAATTCCAACTATCGGGATCCAGAAGAAGAGCCTTCTCTGTTGCAGTGCTGCCCTTTGGAAGACCTTATCCTCAAAGGTAAGATTTGCCCACATTCCCCTATCTGCATAAGAGCCTGAAGACCTGGCTGTGCTGTTGGTCTGAGGACCAAATGGGGGAGCTCCACACTGGAGGTGGCTGCTGGATTTATGGGAGACACCACCTCCCCCCACTGTGCTCTCTACTCTCCACTCACCGATCTTTTCGTTATCATATTGATGTATTCTTGCTGTTTTCTTTTTCATTGTTTATTTTATTGTTCTATTATTTTACTTCTATTCTCTATACTCATTTTTTCATTTTTTTTATTGTAAGCTGCCTAGAGTAGTCTCACAGTGAGATAGGCGGCAAATAAATTTAGTAAGTAAGTAAGTAAATAAATAAATAAATAAATAAATAGCACCTTGCAGTAAATCAAGACTATGAACAATTATAATTTTATCAGGATCATAATAATAGTGTTGGAATACATAGTATATATTGAACATGTATATATTAGCAATTTGCAATAAATTTTCTCCTGAATATAAAAGTGTACCTTTCACACATACACACACACACACACACAATCTTCTTCCTTTCTCTTTTTACCTTTACAATGATAATTTACTTTTTTCTTCTATACTTTTAACTTTCCACCTACTATGGATATGCCGTTACTCTTTTATTTCTCCAATTGACTGCAAGTAAATTACCCTTACACCAATGCACTCTATAAAGTGCTCCGTTTGAAAAGCTTCAAAACCTAAAAATGATACTATGGCTTAACATGAACATGATATAAATTATACCAGTAAGCCAATTCATTAGCTTTTTTCTACACTTTATACACAATTCTAGGCTAAAATGTGGTGACAAGTTTGAGATTCAAACATGCAGTCACTCAAAGGGATTCACTGAATAATCTGGGTAAATCATGAAATGCCATATTGCCCAGTCAGATATTGCTTCACTTATATGTGGTTAATTAAGTACAAATATTGCAAACAAAAATAATTTATGCTTGTACAAATACAGTATATGACTTTTGATGGCTGCACATTATATAATTCAACCTTCCAGGCTCAAAGGCCTTTCAATATGTATGGATTACAACTCTACAATTCCTGACTGGACTGGTCAGATTATTAGCATTTTATTGTCTCTTGTGAAAAGAATCAGTCCACTATGGAATTGGTTTAAGAATACTTTGGTCCTCGCCTCCTTAAAGCAGGTTTTTTCAGCACGACCCCTTCCATTGCTCACCACTTTTAATATTTTGGAAAAACATTACACCTAGCTCTTTTATAGAATATTTGTGATTCAAGATTCCTTCTTGGCCCTGTATTTTGTAGAATATTGTTAGTATGGTTCATTAATGATTTTGTTATTGAGCATGGTTATACCTTACTAGTTGTCTCAAGTGTGTGCAAATGGCTGGAGTATAAATTCCATAAATAAGCTTAAGTACAGAAACTGGAATCCCACACAGTTGGTGTCACCAGTGAAAGTTGGTCCTCTTTGAGCAGACGAAGACCCCAAAATACAGCTTGGGGGGAAAGCAGTTAGCAAATGCCTTCAGCCATACGGACTAAATAGGCACAGTACTGACTGTAAAGGCAGGTGAGCGAGCACGACGAATCCATAAGTTAACCCATCTCTCGGACCAAGGATTGAATCCCAAATTGGTAGGAAGCTCCTTCGAGGGCAGCGAACCAGTCACAGCCTCGGAGGCGTCCCTCCCACCCAGGGTTTTTGTGAGAGTTAAAACGCGGGCATTTCTGTGCTCCTGCAGCTCCTCTTCCAACCCCTCCCGACCTTATCTGCCTAAGCTATCCCCCACCTTCCGCACGGCTTCTTCGCTGGCTCTCTTAACCCAGCCCCCGAGGCGAGGCCGGCGTTCAAACAACCG
Organism: Azemiops feae; assembly: GCA_023970755.1. Lineage (NCBI taxonomy): Eukaryota > Metazoa > Chordata > Lepidosauria > Squamata > Viperidae > Azemiops > Azemiops feae. Next base: position 768,175 of record JALGBA010004271.1, on the reverse strand, counting down.
GCCAGCCTCCCGGGTTACGTCTTCTCACCCCGTCAGGATGTGAGCTCACGACGCCACCTCCTCCTTCCTTTTGTGTAATGCTTACCGGTTCCGTGTAGCAAAGAAGCTAAAAATCGCTCTGGGCCCTGTTGGCCTGGGTTGCCCGGGTCGGGCCCCCTCTAGTTTTGGCGACAAAGGGGGTGAGTCGTGGAAGGAGGGGGCGGCTGAAAATACGGGCAAGAGAGCTAGCTTGCTAGCTTTCTCCGGGCTTGGTCCATCTGTAACATGGAAGCTGGTTGGGGGTAGGGGGTGGGGGAGAGGAGATGATAGGCAGTGAATTTTTGTAGGAATGAAAAGAAAAGCAGACAAATTGATTTTGACAAGCCAGTTAGTTTCAACTTGTCACAAGTACAATCATTTGTTTAATCATCATCATTCTCAAAAACAGCTGGGTTGATAAACTGTTATGCCAGAACTAGATAAACCACTTTATAGTTCAACTCTTTCTATACCTTAATGGTGTATATGGTGTAAATGGCCTTTATAGGAATATGAAAAAAGTACAGAATGTTTCTTTGTTCATTCTTCCTGAAGAATGTCCATGCAGGTTGGAGAAATGTAATTCAGGATATGAAAAGACCTAATATGGGAAACCTAATACGAAGTTTATATTTGACAATAAATTTCAGAAAGAAGCTGGATAGAGTTGTACATTACAGTACTGGCCCAGAAGATAATACTGGAGGAGAGACAAGCAGTTATTCCGGTGTTACCGCTTCAGAAAATCTTCTTTCTCAGTTAAGTTTACTATTATGATCACTGACTAGCATTTTCTACAGTTATTGCATAATGTTTTCTAAAATCAGTGGAAGTAAAATAATTCATTGTAATGCTATAAATGCAGATACAATACTAAGGAATTTTAATATTAAAACTAACAGAATATAAAATTATTTTGTCATCAAAAAAATCAAAGTGTTTACCAACTAAATAGCAAACTGCTAAGCAAGTAGACAGATTGTGCAAAAATATATGTATATGAATATTATTAGGGACAATGACTGAAAAAAGTATAATAATAATAATAAAGTTGGAAGGGACCTTGGAGGTCATCGAGTCCAACCCCCTGCTCAGGCAGGAAACTCTATATCATTTCGGACAAATGACTGTCCAGTCTCTTCTTAAAAACTTCCAGTGTTGGAGCATTCACCGCTAAATAAAGGACTAAAGCATAAAGTGCAACTTAAAAAAATATCAGAAATTTAAATTTGGAAGAAAGATAGCTTTATAGCTTTATTTATACCTTTTATAGGCTGCCTGACTACCAATGACTCTGGATGGACTTGCAACTTGGATTCTGAAAGTCAGAAAAATTATAACAATACATACAGTAGACATAGACTGTAGTCTCTTAGGTATAGTAAGTGTAAGCATTTTGTGGTAATTGTTAAGGTCATTGGCTGTAGTTTATATTAGCAATAATATTTATTGTTTATGTAACATTATCAAGAAATAGGAACAATACGTATGCCACATTGAGTTGTAAAAAAATAAAGGCAAGATATAAGTGTAATACATAAAGTCCTCGACTTACATCCACAATTGAGCCCAAAATATATATTGTTAAGAAACACAGTAGTTAAGTGAGTTTTGCTCCATTTTGTAACTACTTGCCACAGTGGTTAGGGGAATCACTACATTTGTTACATTAGTAACATGGTTGTTAAATGAATCTGGCTTCCCCATAGACTTTGCTTGTCAGAAGGCCACAAAAGGTGATACATGACCCTGGGACACTCCAACCATCATAAATATAAGCCTGTTGCCAAGTGTCTGAGTTTTGATCATGTAACCATGATCAAAAATGGTCGTAAGTGTGAAAAATGGTCATAAGCACTTTTTTCAATGCCATTGTAACTTCGAATGATCACTAAATGAATGGTTGTAAGTCAAGGACTACATGTAAATAAGTAAAACATCTGAAACTTTTAAATAATTAAAATTATATCACAAATTGTTATTTAAAGTCAACATGACTGCTTCCTTTTTAATTGCAGAAAAAATATTTAGTACATAGAAATAATATATAATTACCTGTAGCTTACATTTATTTTTGAAAAATTATATGTATGTATGCAGTATAGTTGTGAATTTCTGTATAGTATCTACAACATATACACAAATATTGTACATTTCAATTTAACAGGAGAAGCAGTTTAGAAAACATTGGGTTAGATCTGTAAGAGGTTAATTGAATTAAGTTAAGATTAATTGCATGATTATTTTGTCTGTTCATTTCAATTCACTTTTTGCAAAGCCTGTTGATAGGGGAAGAGGTATCTGAGAAAGTAGATTTAACATTTTCTTTTCTATTTGTTATACTTTGTTTTCCTTTTCCTTTTTAGTTCAGCAAAAAGAAGTTATAACATCAGTTTAATATAAAGGCACAATTATTCCCAGGGCCACTGTGGTAGACAAGATGCTCTGGATTCAGCTGATATAAGGTCATTCTTGCTCCATCTCTACCATGATAAGTTTTTAGGGTTAATGTTCCAAGACAGGGATCCCCAATCCCCAGTCCGTGGACCGGCACCAGGTCGCGGCATGCCAGTAACCGGTCCGCGCAAACAAGCAAAGTCCCATCTGTGGGATGCAGGCAGTACATGAAACCATGCCCCCTCCGGTCCGCAGAAAACCTCTCTCCACAGAACCGGTCCCTGGTGCTGAAAAGATTGGGGACCTCTGTTCTAAGATTAGGAAATATTTTCACCACCTCAGGAGAAGAGAATAAATATTCAGGTAGTCCTCAGTTAATGAGTGATCTGTTTAGTGACCATTTAGTGTTATGACAGCATTGAAAAAGTGACTTTGTGACCAAGCCTCAATTTAAGGTCAGATGATTGCCATTTACAAGCTTTATTAGCAATAATACACCTTTTAAATTTGATAACTTTAATCATCATAGGTATACTGTAATGTCATACCAGACAATAGCATAATCTGGCCCATAAAAGAATCCGTCCTTTGTTTTATAAATAATGTGATTGTTTTAATAAATTACAATATAGTTTTGTTTGCTTCTTGTAAAAAAGTATAAGGTTTAATAAACCACTTAGATCCTTGGGAATATTTTTAATAATTACCATGATTTAAAAATGTATAAATATGTTGTAAAATAAATTGGGCTTCTGTTGTAACCATTGATTTATATAAGTAGATATCAGGAAAGAAAAACTGTAATGACAGAAATTAATATAAGGGGCCACAAAAACATAAGTAAAATGGATTTTTTGTGAAAAATTTGGCTACTGAGAAACTGCTTTGAGTTCTGAAAGGTAAAAATATATTTTAATCAATAGTTTTATAGAGTTATAAGTTTTAGTCAAATTAATCACATAAATGAAAAAAATTACTAAACTTATTATTTTTTATTATAAACTATAGAGCAACTCTGTTAATAATTTGAATGGGAGAAGTGCATAAATATCCTATGTTGAGAACAATATCAGTCAAGTGATAAAATAACTTTGTGTTTTTTAGGTGGCATAGTAATATTAAAGTGAAGAAGTTGCAATGGGGAATCAGCTGGCTGGCATTGCCCCCTCTCAGATACTTTCTGTTGACAGCTATTTCTCAGACATCCATGATTTTGAATATGACAAAAGATTGGGCAGCACTCGTTTTTTTAAAGTTGCCCGAGCTAAACATCGAGAAGGCTTAGTGGTTGTCAAAGTGTTTGCCATTCAGGATCCAACTTTACCATTAACTAGTTACAAGCAGGAGTTGGAGGAACTGAAAATACGATTGCATTCTGCACAAAATTGTCTTCCTTTTCAGAAAGCCACATTATCTGAAAAAGCAGCCATGTTGTTCAGACAGTATGTGCGAGATAATCTTTATGATCGAATTAGCACCCGGCCATTCCTAAACAACATTGAAAAGAGATGGATTGCTTTCCAGATCTTGACTGCAGTAGATCAAGCACACAGGTCTGGAGTCCGGCATGGAGACATCAAAACTGAAAATGTGATGGTGACCAGCTGGAACTGGGTTCTTTTAACAGATTTTGCAAGCTTTAAACCAACCTACCTCCCTGAAGACAATCCTGCTGATTTCAATTATTTCTTTGATACTTCGAGAAGGAGAACATGTTACATTGCTCCAGAGCGCTTTGTTGATGGCAGTATGTTTGCCACAGAATTGGAGAATATACGAGATCCTTCCACTCCCCTGGTTGATTTGGTCAACAGTAATCAACGCAGCAGAGGGGAATTGAAACGTGCAATGGATATATTTTCTGCAGGTATTTCAAAGTGATAATAGTTAAGGATAATCTGTTCTTTGCCTTCATAGATAATGAGTAGTAAACACTTCAGTTTTGAAAATTAGTATTGAAAAGTATGCTCTGATTTCTGGAAGAAGCTAGGGGAGCTTCTGTGCAAATTTGGGGTCAACTACTACCCTAAATCAGTGTTTCTCAAACTTGGTAACCTTAAGATATGTGGACTTCAACTCCCAGAAGACCCAGCCAGCACACAATACTGGAATTTTGGGGATCTGTTCTCTAAAGCAATGTTCCTCAATCATGGCAGCTTGAACCCATGCTGGCTGAGGAATTGTGGAAACTGAAATCCACCCATCTTAAAGTTACGAAGCTTGAGAATCACTCTAAATCATCTGGCCATCATGTGATTAATTCAGTTTATCTAACGAATGAAGACAAATAATACGTGTCCCAGGATAATGTTGCAGGATCCAGTCTGGGTCAGTCAACAGGACCAGAGGTTTAGTCTTTCAACATTTGGACTTGTGCTGGAGCCCATCCTCAAGGAACTCTCTACCAGAATGTGTACTTTGGTCTATTATATGTGTAGTATTTAAATGGTGTCTGGTTGTGTGTGGCTTTTTATTTGTTGATTGGGATGTTGATGGCCGGCTATTAAGTCATTGGCTATTGTTTCTTTGTGCTGCCAAGTCCTTGGCTCCTAAGGACCTGATAAGCTGGTGATAAATAAAGCACTCTTGTTGACGGACTTGCAGATCTTGAAGGTTGCATTCTACTGCTTCCGAAATGGTTGTTATATTTATTAGAAGATGCCTGTGCAGCATGCAAGGCTGGTTGGCTGTGTTGTTACATCTTGATTGGAAGATGGAATTGATGTAAGCAAATTAGTCAGTTGTTTGGTAACATCCTGTGTGGCTGAGGTGCTGGCTGTGTGCCCATTGTTCTTTTGTACCTGGGTAATGGGCTGTGTGGTTACCACACAGTTTTCATCTGATTTTAGATTAGATAGTTTGTGCAGGTTGTTTACTTGTATGAATCACTTTCAAGCTTCATTGTGGCTTCACAAAAGGCACAGGAGCTTTTTACATTACTTGTTGCATTGTCTTTGCTAACTTGTACTTAAAGTAATCACAGTACATAGTTGCAAAAATCTTATATCAAATAAAAAGAAGTAGAAACAATATCTTTAGGTTTTTAGCAAGCCAAATTGCATAATTGATCCTTTTCCTGTTATTATATTTGATGGCTTTCTTTTCAGTTGAAGTGAAAAGTATCTCCAATGAAGGAGATGGGTTCATCTATGCTCCTGATATTATCAGTTGGCAATAAATTTAAAGGAGATATTGGGCAATTGTTTTAATGCGGGAATATGATGCTTTTAAAGAGAGTTATATGGATAGAGTGTGTCAGAATGATGCTCCAAGACAGGATTGGAAGTGTAGTGTACCTGTTTTTAATTAATCATCATGACAAATATTTGATCATTGCACTTCCCATATATTCAGGGTCCAACCTTTCTTTAAAGTGAGCTTCCAAATATGTTTAAATGATCTTGCTGCAACCAACTATTGGGAAATCTATTATCAGAGGCTGCATATACCTGTCTTATCAATTTGAAAAGCCAAATCTACACCTTTTACTTTGTTTTGAGCCACTACTTTTAATAGCTGTGGAAAGAGAATCATTTTTTGTTTGTTTGTTCTGTTTGTTTGATCTTTTCTGGATTTCTTAGGATACCAGGAAAAAAAAACCCCAATATGAGTAATACTTTTTTCCCCTCACTTCAACAAGGTAGGGTTTCTGTTTCTTTTAAAAGTTACAATAGAGGCGGTTGCCTTGATGGCTTCTAGATATTTTGGCAAAACTCCACTATCTCTCTTGACATTGGCCATGTTGGCTTAGGATAAATGGAAACTGAATTCCTTACTCCAAGTTTAATCTTCCATAATCTCACTGCTTCCTCTTTCCTAGCTGCAAGATGCAGACTAATACTGTACGATTAGGCTACTAAACATATGAGAATTATTAAGGAGGTGGAGAAAGCTGATCCTTTTTGTTTTTTACATGGTCTCAGAAATGTGAGTCCACATGATGGGTAGATCAATATGATCCCATTGCAGCTATGTTGTATATGTGAAGAATGCTCTCTCATATTTTTAACAAATGAACACAAATTAATAGAGCATATGGGTTTTCATCTAATCAGGATTTTGGCATGCAAATATGGAATGATTTTTTTCATGTTAAACAACAGCCAGGGATGTGATATTTTTACTAGCAATCTAGAATAGAGCTGTCCAAAGCAGGTGGTTTTAGATAAGCATGGAATTAAAAATTAAAACTTTCCATACTTGTAATTATAGGGTTAAAGAGTGCTAATAGCATATTGTAGATAGGCCAGATCTAGTAGTTAGAAAACATAACTGATTTTGTTATGATCATCGAAGCCAGTAAATGTGGTTTAGAAATAATAAATATAAATAAATAAATAATTCATAATTGTCTGCTCCTTATTTTCTTTCCTCCCCCCAGGTTGTGTAATAGCTGAGCTGTTTACAGAAGGTGTGCCTCTCTTTGATTTGTCACAGCTTTTGGCATATAGAAATGGCCTCTTTTCCCCTGAACAGGTCTTGAGTAAAATTGAAGATCGAAGTATTAGAGAATTGGTAAATAATTCTACTCCCTTATGGTGGCTTACTGCATTTTTCTGTACTTATTTAACATCATTGTTTCTGAATCGTCCCTCTTCACTCTGCTACCTTGGCCTCTTTTTTTTGTTTTTTTTCTGAAGGTTATTCAAATGATCCAGTGTGAACCTGAAAAGCGTTTAGCAGCTGAAGATTACTTGAAGCAACAGCGTAACAATGCATTTCCAGAAATATTCTACACTTTTCTTCAGCCGTATATGGCACAATTTGCCAAGGAAACCTTTGTATCTGCTGATGAGCGCATCCTTGTTATCCGTAAAGACCTGGACAATATAATCCACAATCTCTGTGGGCATGATCAAACAGAAAAGGCTGAGGGAGAGACAAAGGAAAACGGATTAGTCATCTTGGTGTCGGTGATAACTTCGTGCCTGCAGACCCTGAAATACTGTGATTCAAAACTGGCTGCCTTGGAGTTGATTCTTCAGTTGACACCTAAGTTAAGTGTAGAAATCCTACTGGATCGTATCACCCCTTATCTCTTGCACTTCAGCAATGACTCTGTGCCCAGAGTGAGAGCAGAAGCTGTTAGGACACTCACTAAAGTTCTGACTTTGGTTAAAGAAGTTCCACGGAATGATACCAATATCTACCCAGAGTACATCTTGCCGGGTATTGCACACCTGGCCCAGGATGAAGCAACTATTGTCAGATTAGCTTATGCTGGTAAGAAATGAGTGTGGGCTGGGAGATAAGATGGAAAAATTACTAGGACTCATTTGTTCATCTGTTATTTGTTTTTCTTGTAAATAATAAAGATGGCAGCTAATTATATGTAAGTGTGATTTAGATACCGAATTTTATTTCTTTATATGAGACTTTAAGTTATTAAAAATCAAGGTTGATAATTGGATACAACTTTCATAGCAAGAATGTTTCTTGATTTTATGTAATATTCAATACCATTTTGTATAGGTATCTATATATAATCAAGTTGGTGGATGCCCTGAAACTTTAAGATAATATTCTAGTTTCTCACACAGAATGTCTCTCAAGGATGTGTATGGAGTTATACAACTCCTCCCATAGTGATTGCAGCTATTCTCAAGCCTTATTTACCCAATATGGGTTGTATAAGAAGGCTCTCTGCTACCTATATAACTTAATGGGACACTACATTTCCATTACCAGCTTATTTTTTTTTATGAGACAAAAAAAATAAGCTTATGGTGTTTCTATTGGTATTCCTTGAGAATGCTTATATGGGACCAAGAGGCACTCTTAACAATAAATATGATGCCACAAATTAGTCTTTTTCTTTTAGCCTGGAGGGGGAGTCTGGAAGGATAATTAAAATTGCCCATGGAAACATTATTCAGTGCACTACCAACTTTTTCCTGAAATGTACATTGTTATGTTTGTATTTTAAGAATATAATAATTACTTTACAGGATTGAGAAAAAATCTTAGTTCATTTTTCAGTTTTCTTTGGGTGGTCATCCAAGAACCATTCAGAGTTTTTAGGTGAACAAGCCCAATTATATAAATATAGAGAGGCGTCTTTGCAAGTTACCTAAAAAAATGTTCTTTTTGAATGAAAGTTATTTTAGAGTGTTTGGAAGGCATTAGTGAGATTTCTGTGACTAAGATTAATATAGTTCCAGTTATATTTATTCTGTGACACTTTTCTTTTTCTTTTCATCTTTGCAGAGAACATAGCATTGTTGGCTGAAACTGCTCTGAGATTTTTGGAGCTAGTCCAGTTGAAAACTCTGAACATGGAAAATGAACCAAACAGTGAAGAAACAGATGATGCAACACATCCTAGTGAAAATTATGATACTGGTAATGTATTTCTTATACTGACTTACCTTAAGTATGATGTATATAATTTCCAGGTAAACATCTACAGGATAGGATTTCTGTTTTTCATGCTTTTTGAATGTAGTCTTTCCCAGCCTAGAACTTTCAAGATATGCTGGCTAGGAATTATGGAAGTTGCAGTTCACTATATCTGGCAGAATGTTTTCTGATTCCAAAAAAATACCAAGAATTTCCTTTTTTTGGAAATTATGCTATTTTATCATAATCTACAGCAGGGGTCTTCAAACGTGGCCCTTTTATGACTTGTGGACTTCAACTCCCAGAATTCCTCAGCCAGGCACGCTGGCTGAGGAATTCTGGGAGTTGAAGTCCACAAGTCATAAAAAGACCAAGTTTGAAGACCCCTGATATACAGCATTTAAATAAAATAGAGAAACAGTGAAGTAGTGTTGTTAACAATCCACTTAGTAGGATTGCATGTTAATGTTCCTTTGTTAAATCACAATTTATCTCAAAAAATAAATACCCCTATCTTAAGTTGGTCAATCTTCTGGTTAAGAAGATTTTCAAATTTTATATGGATCTCGTGTACAGTATATGCATATATATACACGCAAGACTTTATGCATGTAATCTTATGAATATGCAAAAGGAATTAATATGCAGTTATTTTAATAATGAAGTGCGCCACTGGAGATGTTTGATTCTGAGTTTCTGTGTTTCGAGCACTATTACACCAGTTCCAACTTGAGCAATAGCATAGACTTTAAATGCCTTGTTTTAAGCCTACATAACTGATATTATTACCTGATGCAAGATGAGTGCTAACTTGGAAGGATTTTTGAATTGAATGGAAGTTACTTCACTAGTTGGAGCATAATTTTTTCCCCTCTCTAGCCACTCATGTTCTTTTAAAACCTACTTTTCATTATTCCACCCTTCCTAACCTGATTCCATATAGATTTTTTGGAGACTGACTCCTTGAATTCCAGGGTATGGTTTTGGGCCCTTTTTCATAATTTCCAGAAGATTTAAAGAGTTGCTTCCCAGAGATCTTTCATTCTCAATTCCCATTCTTAGAATGCCCCCAAATGAGCTGATACATTTCAACTATGTCCCAACCAATAACATCACCATGTCATAATATATGTTTCTGAGACTCTCCAAAGGTTGAAAAGCCGAACTGTAGTGCCCGACCTTTTAGAGGTTTCCTATCTCTTCTGTAATTAAATTGTTTTGAGGTGACGGCAGTGTAGGAGCTGTGTATGTTGCAGCTCATATTGACTATGTGCTGTGAGCAAAATAATTAAGTGACTTGATCTTGGGTTTTTGATGGTCTGATAGCCAAATGTTATAAAGTATTGCTATAGCTCACGTTCAAAATATGTGAGAGAATGCCACATTAATTCATATTTAAATTTCCCCTTAGCTTTGAAGTCCTGCTCCCTCTTTTATTTATCATATATTATGATACAGTTTTAAGAGAGGTGGATTGTAGATCAGACTCTATTAGACTTTTTCTCTTGTAACATAGTATGTTGCATTTGTCACTCATGATGTCATGGCATAATTACATTTTCATAAATGTTAACAATTCAGCAAAGATAAAAGAAGAGATTACTGAACAAAAATAATATATTGCATTGAATGATAATGAACATATATTCTACATTTTATCTGATCTGTTTCTGTGTTACTCTTGCAGAGCTTCAGGCCTTGCATGAAATGGTTCAGCAAAAAGTGGTCACTTTATTAAGTGATCCAGAAAACATTGTTAAACAGACTTTAATGGAGAATGGGATCACACGTCTTTGTGTTTTTTTTGGACGACAAAAAGCCAATGATGTACTTCTCTCCCATATGATCACTTTTCTTAATGATAAGAATGATTGGCATTTACGGGGAGCATTTTTTGACAGCATCGTGGGTAAGTACTTAGCAACAGAAATAATACATCCATTATATTATAGGAGGAATGGTTTTATTAACTGATAATTAAACAGTTTTATATGTAAACAAATCCCTTTAATGAGAACAGCTACAGGCTTAAATCAGGTGAACCAACTTATATTTATGTGCCAATAGTCAGTAAAGTCTCTCACAAGATGACCAGTCAGATGCATCATGAATATTGTATAGGTAGTACTCAGGTTACAATGACAGTTGGGACTGGGATTGCTCCAGTAAGCAATGCAGTCCTGAAGCAGAACATATTGTGACCATATCACTTAGCAATGGCTGTCAAAAGATCACAACCTCATGAGTCATTAAATCATTAAGCTGGAAGAGGCGAGCATCCCAAAAAGGAGTATGGGAGTGTCGTGGGTCAGCCAGAGACGGTCGTGGGCAGACCACTAAAGAACACAGGCAGGCTGATGAGGGCCACTGGTGGGGTGGGGAGGTTGCTTACAGGCATGTGGATATGCTACAGAGTTCAGGTGGGAGTACTGCAAGATCTTGGTACTGTAATAGGGCACTTAGGGAGGAAAAGAACAGATTTTCAACCTTTCCTGCTTGCTTCCCCATTGACTTTTCTTGTGGGAATCTAGGTGGGAATGTCTCAAATGGTGATCATATGACTGTGGCTTACTGCAGTGTCATAATCATGAGTAAGCACTTAGAACATGATCGCATAACATTAGGGATGTTTGATAGCTAAAATTGCCCAGTCGCAAATCATTTAGTGCCATCGTAATTTTTTAAAATAATTTTTTATTTTATTTCCAAAGTAAAAATACAAACAAAACAAAAAAATGAAATAAGATAAAAACATAGAAATGTTCATAAAAAGAAAAAACATATACATAAATTGCCCCTCCCCAGTTGAATATTATGAATATATTTCAACAATAATAATTTCCTCCCATTGCAAAACAGGTTTACAATTTATAAACTTCTACAGCTCTATTTACTCAACTAATTTGACCTATCATCTTATCTACTGTAAAAAGAGTTAACAGGTTAAACCCAACAGAAAAGTGCCATTGTAATTTTGAACAGTCATTGAAAAAGCGATCTTAAGTTGAGGACTACCAGGAATGATGTAGACATCATGTAGCTATGAATCATCCTATGTTGTCTACCTTCAGCATATGATAATCAGAAATATATTATGGTTGCATGTTTAGCATTAATGATTAGTCCTCCATCTTACACTTAAAATTAATGCCACAGTTTAGGGAAGCCATGATCCTCCAGATGTTGCTAAATTATATTTATAGTCCAGCCAGTAATGAAGGATGCTGAGAATTGAAACTCAGTTACATGTGAATGGTCCTGGGCTTCCCATCCCTGATGTCTTCCATTAAGCACTAAAACAGTGCCAACAAATTCTGAAAAGAATATGAGAAATCTATAGAAAACAACTGCTGGTCTTAAAATGACATTCAATTTCATTCTTTTTCAAAATCAGGTGAATTGTCTTCCAATATATGTTGAATTTAGTTCGTAAAAGTATTTAGTCTTTTAGGAATTATAATTTATATCTTTTAAATCTACCTGGATTTTAGGTGTGGCTGCCTATGTTGGCTGGCAAAGTTCTTCCATTCTAAAGCCTTTGCTTCAACAAGGACTCAGTGATGTTGAAGAATTTGTAATATATAAAGCTCTCAATGCCCTTACCTGTATGTGCCAATTAGGGCTTCTGCAGAAACCTCATATATATGAGTTTGTGTGTGATATTGGTAAGTCAGCTCCTTCCCCTCCTCCCCCCAGTTTCAAAAATCTTTGTATGGCATGTAATTTAATCAATGGTATATAGTCAGTCTCCCTAATTTAATATCACCCAAGCAATTTCCAGAATATGGAGTTCTTGCAATTGTAGTGTGAACACATCCAGATAGTTAGGAAAGATTCTACTAGATTAAAATAGCTTTATCTAATTATCAGTTGACATAGTTGCAATATTAAATTATCCTACTCATTCAAATGTAATGAAATACTTTCCAAATAACTTTGATTAGTCATTGATAGCATTTTACATTCATAAAATTACAGCCTTCCTACACAATCATGTCTTTTCATGGTAGTGCTAAGAACCATCTATCTGGAAGCCCCCCAAAATCCACCATCAGTAGATATAGCCAAAAAGCCCTTTCTATTTCCCAGATTGAAAGCAGTCCAGCTGAAGTATCTACCTACTGGTAGAACATTATGTGATGACTTTTGCAATGAATTTTCAGTTTGTGGATATTATTAAGAGCAGTTTGGAATAAAATCAGAAATATTACAAAGCAGAAAGGAGTTAAAATTCTTAATGGAATATTCTGCCCCCTGCTAAAATTATAATTATGAAGGGATGATAGATGAATAATAGAAACTTTCTTCTGCTGGGTTCATTTATTTGCAGTTTGAGTCAGATTTGTTACGTGCATGTGTGTAAGAAATTGTATAAGTTTTTCATCTGGAATTTGAATTATGTCTCTAATCCTATCATATTAATTAAAATTTAACATTCCTTTTAGCTCCATTTTTGTGCCATCCTAATCTCTGGATACGTTATGGAGCAGTAGGATTTATCACTGTTGTAGCACAGCATTTGAATATTGCTGATGTTTATTGCAAACTTATGCCTTACTTGCACCCCTTCATCACCCAGCCAATAATACAGGTAATAAACCAAGCGCATATTATTATCATTCATAGCAATGCACTCTATAAAAGATCTTAACATTTGCTTTACATCTTCCTTTTGTGAGATCTATTTAGATCTGTTTAGAAAGAGTGCTCATAGCTAGTATAGCTGCAGTGAATCCTGCATACCTTTTCTTCAATGGCAGTAGTACTAGCTGCTGTTGTAACTTATTATATTTCTCCATTTCTGTATTACCAACCAATTTGTTTGTGGTGGAAGAATTAGAAGCTGATAATTAAAATTGTGACCACATGCAGCCAATGACATTCACTTTCTCTTTTTTAAATGAAACCAACAGTTGTTTATGATTCACAAGACTTTTCAAAGGAAGAAACAATTCCATGGCATTTTAAATAGAAAGAGTGCTGTAAAATGGAAGCCAACAGTTAATCTAAAACAGTATTTGAAACCATTTCACTGGAAGTGAATTTTTAAACTTCCTCTTTCAAAATCTGCCATTGTACTAGATCTCTATGGAAAGAAGAAAACTTTCTTTAAACAACAAAATACCTATGTTTTCTTTCTAATGGAACCCGATGTCTTCCTTGTTTTCTCTCCTCAACTGCAGATAGATAAAGAAATTGTTCTCCTGAGTGTTCTCAAGGAGCCTGTAAGCCGTTCTATATTTGATTATGTTCTAAGGTCAAAGGATATAGGAAGCCTTTTCAGAACTCTACAGCTTCGTCAGAAAAAAAGAAGTGGGACTCTTTCTGACTGTCCACCTCCTGAAGATCCTGCAATTGCACAATTGCTAAAGAAGCTACTTTCTCAAGTACATATTTTTCAGTATAATAATAGTAAAACCAGATGCAAGGTTGATATGTGTAGAAAATTCTTGTGTCAGTTATGTAGAAGTATTAAATGTATTAAATGACCTGCTTGTATAAATAAAATATAATATGTTAGTTTCTATTAATGAATAAAAATAATTTTATTGAACCTATCATACTTAGAGGTTATAATCTTTCTGACAGTTCTGTTGGACATGTTGGATTACCAAAATAATAATTTACATTATGTGGTTGAGCAAGGTAATCCATGTCTTAAATTATTTTGATTACTAGAAGGCAATTTATTTTTGTCTTTTGCTTTGCTTTTGTATTTAGCAAAGGATTTATTAACATATAATTTAGTTCTTGATTTTTAAAAGGCACTAAGATTCACTTTGATTTTCGTTGCCACATTATGTATAACCTGGAATTCTCACCTGTTTTTCTCCAGTCATGATAATTTCAACACTCTGTGTTTTGGGAATAGGGGATGACTGAGGAAGAAGAAGACAAGCTGCTTGCCTTACGAGACTTCATGTTAAAATCCAATAAAGCCAAGGCCAACGTAGTGGATCAGAGCCACCTTCATGACAGCATTCAAAAAGGCGTAATCGACTTGGCAGCTTTGGGAATAATTGGGAGACAAGTTGATCTTATCAAAACTAAGCAGGAGTCTGATGATAAACGTGGTTAGTATAGTTTCATAGTTCACATCTTACTTTTTACTAACTTACATGTGGAAATTTTCCTTAGCCATTAGTATACCTGGGATTTAGATTTAGTCATTGGACTGCCAAAAGTAGGTTTTTCTACCATTTATCTTTATTGCTTCCTGAAAATACTACTCAAAGGACTAGGGGGATTCTGTTGAATGAGCATCTCTGCCATGGCTTGCCTTACCTATCTTTTCAAAGTAATTCTACCTTGGTATATACAGGTAGTCCTCGACTTATGACCATAATTGAGCCCAGAATTTATGTTGATAAATGAAACATTTGTTAAATGAATTTTGCCTCATTTTACGACTTTTCTTGCCACAGTTGTTAATCACTGCAGTTGTTAAGTTAGTAACACGGTTGTTAAGTGAATCTGGCTTCCCCATTGACTTTGCTTGTCAGAAGGTCACAAAAGGTGTTTGCATGACCCCAGGACACAGCAGCTGTCATAAATATGAGTCAGTTTCCAAGTGTCTGAATTTTGATCACGTGACCATGGGGATGCTGCAATGGTCTTAACTGTGAAAAATGGTTATAAGTAACTTTTTCCAGTGCCGTTGTAAGTTTGAATGGTCACTGAACTGTTGTTAAGTTGAGAACTACCTGTAAATAACTCCATATATTCTACTTCTAGATGTGTCTCATTAAGTGAAAAGCAATCTTTAAAATTAATAATTCCCCACCCCTTGCAGTCTGGGACACTGAGCACATAGCTGGTGTTTTACTATCTTGCTGGAAATGAAATCAAATTTCAGATCAGCAATGTGCAACTTTGTAGCAAATAATATACCATTATGGTGAAGCTAAGTCCATTTTGAATACAAATTAAATAGTCCAACTTCTATATGGTTTAACTGCTTTATAAACATGAAGCACCTTTGGGAATTAAGATGAATGTTTCAGAATTACTTAATGTTAGGCTGAAATTTTTGCCCAAATTCTTACTTAGCCATTGATTTACTTGATCCAGCACTGGCCTCTTTACCTATAACATCTGGTCAAAATAAATCATGCTGGGTAAGTCTATGATCTGTTTATTCTGCAATGATCCCGACTGTTCTGGATTTTTTGCTATACATCATGTTCAGTCTCATGATAATCCTTCTTTTGGGACTTGCTGATTTTAGCTAGAAAACATGTAAAACAAGATTCAAATGTAAATGAAGAATGGAAGAGTATGTTTGGCTCTTTGGAACCTTCTAGCATACAGCAACCCCTTAGCAAAGGCTATGTCCAAGCCTCTGACCAGGAAGCTATTCAAACTGGAAAACCTCTTCGATCAGAATCCTCCGCTGGCATTTGTGCACCTTTATCATCTTCTCCACAGGTATTTGATGGAATATTTTAATTAATTTTATGTTTCAACCTTAAAATTCCTTTTAATGTCTAAGAATCTTTTTCTACCTCAGTATTTTTGTTAAAGTATAAGGAGGGTAAATGCCAAATAAGTGTGTGTGTGTTTGTGTGTGTGTGTGTTTGTGTGTGTGTGTGTGTATAGTATAAAACACCTAGGCCTTTCACATATATAACATCCCCGAAAGTAAGCCCTCACCCAAAAGTAAGCCCTAGTTGCTTTTTGGGGGTGGGCCTAATATAAACCCTACCCCAAAAGTAAGCCCTAGCTGCAGTAGGATCGTCAACCAGATGGGGCATGTGGCCAGCTGATATTAAGAGCATTGGGAGTGCCTATGGGGGGGGAAAAGATTTCTTCACCACTCCCCTTACCTTTTCCCCGAGCAATTGCTGCTTGGCTCTTAAGGGAACACAGAAGGGGCTAAAAGGGAAGAAAGTAAGTCCATTGTTCCCCAGATTGATTTCAGAAGCTGCCGCTGCTGCCACCTGGCCGGTGCCAAAGCCAGGCTGCTGCACCTGCTGCTTTGGGGGCCAATGGACCGGGCTACTCTTTAGCCAGTCCGATGGGCGGCAGCAGGATTGGCTTGCTGCGCAGGCCATGCAGCTGCTGCGCAACCTGCCACTGCCCTGTCTGACCTTGGTTCTGGTCACAGCTTTGCTGCTGTTCTAGTGGCGCCCCACAGGCCAAGCTCTCAACACGCCCGTCTCTGCCGCTTGGTGCCCTGCCTGCTGGTCCTTTTACTCCTGGGACACTTATCGGCCACGGCTGGCACCAAGCGGCTGCCCATGCTGCTTCTGGCCTCGCGGGGGCTCTTTGTCCTCCTGGCTGCACTCCAGAGGTCGAACAGAAGATCTGGGCCAACTTGCCCCACAGCCCAGAGCAGTACAGTCAGGAAGGCAGAGAGCCCCCACGAGGCAGAAGTAGCACGGGCAGCCACTCGATGGCCACATGGCACCTGACACAGCTGAGAAATGTCCCAGCAGCAGTAGGGCCAGCAGGCAGGGCGGGCAGAGGCTGGGTCTCACCAAGGGCTTGGTTTGTTGCAGCCGCAGGCAAGCAGACAGTGGGATGGAGAGGGTGGGGCCGGCGGTAGCAGCACTCCCACTCCCGTTGGCCCCCGAGCTCTCTGCCTCCTATACGTGAAAATAATAAGCCCTACCCCGAAAGTAAGCCCTAGTGCTTATTTCAGAGCCCAAAAGAAAGTAAGACCGGGTCTTACTTTCGGGGAAACATGGTATAACCTAGATCTTTCACCATTAAAATATTTTTTCCTTGGCTACTTGGTGAACATCAGAGCACATTTTCTCAGTTACTGTGATGATAAACATTTTTTTCAAGAAAACTTGCCATTGTTCATTGAACATAAGCAAATGCATTTCTAAATGTCATTGAATCACTTCATACAAAGAAAGGCTTGATGCTCACTCTTGATTGCTTATGCTTGGATCTTCATATCAGTCATTGTAAATAATGAACCTAGATAGCGTGGTGCATTTTTTTACTATTAATGTAGGAACTTGGAATTCTAGCTTGTTGGTTTCCCAACAAGCAGGTCTGCAATTTGTCCTTGCCTTATGTCATATTTTTTAAAGAACAGAAATAATGGACTCATGTACTGGCAGGTTGAGCCAAATTGAACTGATGAAACATCATGTAAGCATATTTCTAATGCAAAAGCTTAGAAGTTATCTCTGTTTTTTGAATATATATCATGTGATTATCCAACGTGATTTATGTACGGCTTTCAGGCAGCAGATGGACAAGCTATCCAAGTCAGAAAACCAACTATACAAGTTATAAGCAGTGTAGTTTCACCCTCTACATACCAACTGCGCATTACTACTTGTAAAACTGAACTTCAACAGCTAATACAGCAGAAGCGTGAACAATGCAATGCAGAAAGAATTGCAAAACAGATGATGGAGAATGCAGAATGGGAGACAAAGCCACCACCCCCAGGTAAACCAGTGTACTCTTAAACATTAGAAAAACTATGAAGGTAACACAACATGGGATTTTAGTCCTGCTGAGATAGCAGCAGATTTTGGAAAATAGAAATTCTATTTCTTATGTTCTTTCCAATAAAGTTTAAAGTGATAAAATGTCATTTGCTTATTCTAGCTGTAACTGATGTTGTGTAAGCATTTGCCTAAAAGATATGAGATTCTCAGACTATCTAATCTCATCCACCAGTCTTTAATACACCAAAGTTAGTACTTTGCTGTATTTTTTTGAAATATGAAAATATGGCTATTATTTTAGCCCAGAAGCAGGTGCCCACTTCTGGGCTAAAATAATAGCCATATTTTCATATTTCTCATGTTCATATTTCTGATGTCCTGTTCTCAGATACCTTTTCCTTTCTTTTTAGACCAAGATCTGAACTTTTTGAACAAGGATATGTTTTATAATATAACATAGTTACCCCTATGTATTTTCTGATCCTGATATATTAAGTATCAAAAAGCGTATGCAGAGTATTGACCTTGATAATTACAGCTGACATGCTTATATGGATATTTTTGAATTACTGAATACATTTTCTACATAAGAACATTGGCTTAAAAATTAATTGTATGCCATTTTATCATAAGAAAACCTCAAAATATATTATAAGATTAAAGCAATCTATAATAAAATCTCAAAAAAATATGAAAACGATTGTCAGCTATAGAGAACCAAAGGTCTAGGTGACATAAAATTTTATTAATTGCCATTTTGCAATGAGTTAAATGAATATTAACAATGTTCCTTGTACTAAAAAGTATTCTTAGTACTAAAGTATTCTTTATCCAGGTTTTCTTCACTCAGTAATGATTTCAACATTATGACATCTATGTAGAGAGATTTTCATTGGTGGTGCAAGACATGTTAATATTTATACTTTGCAACTGATATAAAGTATCTTAAGCTCATATTAATTCATATGAAACTTCTGATATTCCAAGAAGAAAACCATATGCAAAGTATGAATGGTCTTAGAAAATTAAAGATACACAGTATAAATTGTAACATTTATTGGCTAAATTATTTTTTAATGATAAAATAATTATTTTAATTATTTCATATATTATTAGAAAAGTTGTTCAAAAGCAGAATGTATCAGAAATTTATAATTCTTATTTTATACTAGTTTTCAAATGTGTAAGCTGCTTTTGTTGGTGCAGGAACCGTTCTGAATAGAATCATTTTTGACAAGATAAAATTGCTATAGTTTGCCTGCCATATGTGCTACATTGTCAACATGAAATTTCTGTAACTAAGAACTTGGTCATTAATATTAATGGAGGAGTCATTAATATTAATGGAGGAGTCTATAAATGTTATTTCTGTTGAGAATGAGAATACCCTTGCAAGTATAGAAGAAAATTACAGAATACGAGAAGATGGTGGACCTACAGTGATGAGGGAAAGTTTGTGAATTCTGTAGAACTATCCATGTCCTGCAGTATTTGACATACAGTGACATAATGAGCCCTATTAAAGGTATTCTAGTTAAGTAAACAACATTCTGAACAATAGACTGCATCACGTCTTTATTGAATACATTTACTTCCTTGTGAGAAAAATTATATGAAGCCTTAAGTTATTCAGCTCTCAAGCTCATCAGTTAAATCAGATGTTTCAATTAATGAGATTATAATCATGTGACTTTTAGGAATCCTGCTCATGTTGATTGCTATCATGAGAATCTGCACTTCATGAGACACGTTTGTGGAAATGAAATGTTCCAGTTAAGTGATAACACTGGGCGATGCAGAAAAACATTTCCAATGCTCTTACAAATAGGAAGGGCAATAAAACTTTTGCCAAAGACTTGGGCCTTCACTAAATTACAGAAGCAGAAAATGTACAAGTAAAGAACATGCAGTATTATTATTACTATTATTCTTTCCAGTAATGGTCACCCAACAAAAAATATTCCAAAGACAAGGTATGCAATCTCCAGAAGGTTGCAAAGGAAGTCAGGTCTTTCTTGTCAATGTCTGTGAATCTGCCATAAAAGTATTGTGAATGGGAGAATACAAAAAGAGAAATTAAATGCCGCCTGTTTCAGGTTTCCCAGAGATCACCTAGATGATTTGATAAGCTACTGCAACAGTGTTCTATGGATAGATGAAAGTGGAACTTTTTGGCATTAATAAAAATGTTATTTGAGAAAAATAAAATACTGAATTACGGGGGGAAAAAAGAACGTTATCATAACCATGAAGTGTAGTGGTAGGAACATAATTGGCTGAGGTTGCTTTGAAGCCTCAGGACTCAGATGGCTCACATTCTTTGAGGGATCAAATAATTTTGATTTTACAGGAGAATATTGGGGTATTTGTCCATGAGATGAAATTTTAAAAACTGTGGTTATGCAACACAAGAACAACCTTAAAAATACAAATAAGTCTACAATAAAATGGCTGAAGAGAAGAAATTATAGTTTTGGAGTGGCTGAATCCAGATTTTGTTTTGAATTGAAGCTTGTAACATGACCTATTATAAAGGAGGTAGTTCCTGCAGGATAGCCCCAAAACATCCATGAGTTGAAACAGTTTTAAAAAGGAATGAACCAAAATATCTCCAAATGAATATAAGAGATTGATCAACAGTTACAGAAAATGTTTGGCTAAAAATCATTAAAAGAGGTGTTACTACATATATTTATTCCAACAATGAATATCAATGAAGAATGAACTTTGGCTCCATTATAGCTGTAATGGAGCTATAATACATGCATTATATAATGTGTGTTGTTGGTTTATATATGAACAGGACTTGGGTGAAATTTAGATCAAATTACATGGTCCAGTACAGGTAGTCCTCGTTTAGTGACCATAATTGGGACTGGCAATTTGCTGGTTAAACAAAGCAATTGCTAAATTAAAATCATGTGAGGGTGACTGTGCTTACAATTTTCTTCAGCTTTTCTTTGCTTTACAGCATCAGAAGGAAATGACCCCCAAATAGCCTGGAAATCTAAACAATAGGGAAAGTTTGTGGAATAGGCAAACTTTGTCACAAGGAAGCCAGGTAAAATGGCAAATCTTATGACTCTTTTTGCCTACTCCTTCGAGGCCTTTTGGAATTGTGCTGGGATAATTAGCAAGAGAATTGATGTTTGTATTTACATTCATTGGACAGGAAGAGACTACAATAAGTGAGTAAGCAGGCACACAGTGGGGGAATACATATTGAAAAGTATGCGCTAGAGCCAGCTGCTTGCCTAGAAGGTTTGTAAGCTAGTTTAGGAGGCAAACAAAAGCCTTTAATATGAAATTGACTAGGATCTTGTTAATCACAAACACCAAATGTGAGCTTACTGGAGGACTCTAAACAACTAAATAAAGTCACAGACCTGACCTTTTAACCTGTTGTTAGCATTCTTTAAGAATGTGCTGCACTATGGATAAAAACTGCTCAGGAAGACATAGCTTATTTAGGCAATCTCTTCACTCTGTGAGGAGGGAAGAGGAAAAAATGGGTCAGGCACAACTTGTGGACATTGATTGCAAAATTATATTTCATCGTCATAGCTGAAAAGAGTTGCTTCTGGGGCAGTTACTAAATGAGGACTACCTGTATGGTAGAGTTATGGATATTCTGAAGAGTTCACAACTTTCTCCCATCACTGTAAAGACCCACAACTGTATGACATAAACAAGGAATTCTGAGTAAGTAGTTCACCAGTTGAAGGAAGTCCTACTGCATTCCATGGTCCAATTAGAGCTGCAGAGAATTTTAGCGTAATTCTAAATCAGATGTTCCATATGCAATATAGAAACATTCTATTTTGATACAGAATGCCTCCCTCCTTATTCAGTTATTTTTATGTACTTAAAATTGTTTTGTTCTTCGTGTTATTTTGATGTATTGCTATGTTTAGATTAAATGGAATGGAATGGAAGGGGAAAGGGGAAGGAAAGGAAATTGATTTGTCTTGCGACCTTATCAATAATTCCACTGACTATATTATTTCAGTATTTGCTTATAAGAACTATATGCATTGGTGATTGAGTCTCTACCTAATAAGTTTTAGTGTCAAAGAGACAGGGTTAAATAACAAATAGTTATATGTGTGCTTACTAATATTTGCATTTTACGTCATCTACCTAGTTATGTGTTTTATAATGCCTGCATGACATCGGGGAAAAGCAAGCAAGCAAGAATCCTTCATACTTTTGTTGAATAGAATCCTTCATACTTTTGTTGAATAAATGAAATACATTTTACTCTGGCTTTAGGTTGGCATCCCAAAGGGCTTCTGGTTGCTCATCTGCATGAGCATAAGTCTGCAGTGAATCGTATTAGAGTCTCTGATGAACATTCAATTTTTGCTACATGCTCAAATGATGGAACAGTGAAAATTTGGGACAGTCATAAAATGGAAGGCAAAACAACAACTACTAGGTAATTTATAATATTTAGAGATGCAGATTTAATTTTAGAGAATCTACCACGCAGCTTGTGAAGTTAAAAAGCATAGAAAAATGAATAGAAAATGTGGTTAGAGATCAGCAGAGAGAAGCATGCTTACAATATTTGAGAAAACGTCTTTTTTCATATGTGGGACTAAAACATTTTAATTTTTTAATATGATGATACTGTACATAGTCCTGCTTCATTGGGTCAATTTGAGGTACTATGATTTTCTGCACTGCAGATAATTACATAATTATAGGGATAGAAATTCAAATACTGGTTTATTTATGAAGATTTTATGCCACTTCAATTCAATTCTAAATGACTTACAAAGAAGAAAATACAGTAATACAATGCAAAAATACAATAATTATAAATAAGTATGAAAGAATAGTGATGATAATGATATAACAAAACAATATTAGTGCCTCCATTCGTTCCAACTACAGTAATAGTTACCTCAGTGCTCTGATGCTCTTTAGAACATTCATGTTCTTAAAGCTTATATTAATAGTGAAGATACAGATATAATTTGAATGGAGTTTCTGCAAAAAAAAGTGCTCCACCTCTGAATCCCTCCTGGCCACAAGCACCATACTATTACAGGTAGTGCTCACTTAGTGACCAGTTGCTTAGCAACCATTCTAAGTTACAATGAACCTCCCAAAAGGTGCTTAAGACCCAGATTCCAAGTTGTGATGCCCCCCCCCTCGGTCATGTGAATGCATTTCGGGCACTCAGCAACCAGCCTATATATGCTGCTATTTGTGGCATCCTATGGTCACATCATCACAATTTATGACTTTTTTGATGGAAACCAACATTTACTTCCAGTTTCTAGCAAAATGTCCATTGTGAACAATAATTTTACTTAACAACTGCCTCATTCACTTAACAAAAAATGACATAAAATCAGGTCAGTCACAAGATTCACTTAACAACCAGCATAACCTACGATCATAATTCCATGCTCAGTTACAGTCTTAAGTCGAGAACTACGTCTATATCATTTAAGGGAAGGCTTTTTCCTCTATATCTTGAACGCCTATAGGACTGTGGAGACCTTTATGCTTACAGTTGCACACACATTGGCTCTCGTGAGATTTCAAACTGGTGCAGTCAATTCACGGATGATTTCATAGAGACCTCAGTGCAACTATCTGAGCTGTGCATGCAGATGCTTATCTTTAAACAATGACACATGCACAATATTATAGGGAGCAGGACTACTTACTATTGCTTGCATATTGAGCTTTCTTCTTCTTGTGCCATATCCGTTATCGGACGTTGGCGATCATGTTGGCGATCCTGTTTTTATCAGCAGCCGCACGAAAAAGTGCTGCTGAGTTTTGTCCAAACCAGTCCCTTAGATTTTGAAGCCATGATGTTCTTCTTCTGCCTGGACCTCGTTTGCCTTCAATCTTTCCCTGGAGGATTAAATGGAGTATGCCGTATTTTTCTGGGTGTTGCATCACATGTCCGAAATATTCTAACTTTCGTTTTTTAATTGTTTTGATGATTTCCCTGGGCTTTCCCAGGTGGCTTAAAGCCTCCTCATTTCTGATCTTGTCCACCCAGCTTATACGTAACAGCGGCCTGTAAATCCACATTTCAAATGCTTCTAGTCTCTTCAGGTGGCCTTCTGTCAGAGACCAACTCTCTACTCCATAGAGCAGGATAGAAAAAATATAGCATCTGACAAGCCTGATTTTCAGTCTTAGGCTTATGTCGTGACTGCAGAAGACCTTTCTAGGTTTTGAGCCTTTTGAGCTTTCTAGGTTTTGTAATACCTGAATAGAGCTAGTGTTATTTTCTTTGATTTTTTTGGTCTTAGTCTCACTAACTATTTAATTGCCTAGGATAAAGCTCTTGATTAAGTCATGCATACGTATAAATTGATTGAAATCTAATTGACTTCAATTATCATTCAATTTTGTTTAAGAAAGTATTGAAAACAGTTGAAAGGCTCAGTATTAAAGAACCTGTCCAAAAAGTTCTTCCTCCTGAGAGGGAATAATGCTCTTTTCTAAGCTGTCACACAACTAGCCCATTGTTTTTGAGAAGTGCTGCAAAGGTATGTAAAATATGCTGGGTTTTTTTTCCAGAGCTGTGCCCAGCAGGTGTACGTAACTTTAGTTTCAAAGCTTTGAAGTCAGCTTTTCTTTCAAAGCAGCAACGACTATTAGAGCAGGAAGTAGAGTTCAGTTGTGGATAATAATGATGTACCTATTGCTCTGATTTAATATAAACAATTCTCTTTTTATTTTGGATGCCTATCTCTTCAATCAATTAAAAATTAAAATCTATTAATCTTCATTTTCCAGGCAAGGTTGCCCTTATCTCTATCAAAGAACTACTGTGTGTACATAAATTAGATACATGTTCCAATTTGTTGTTTCTTTTGCCTGGAAATTCTGGGAATAATAGGGAAATAATGATCTCTTAACAGAGAGCCTCGTTATCCTCACAGAAGGGCATATTCCCAGAATTTTATGCCAGACATCACAATAAATGAAATGTATGTAGCTCAGCATGTTCTTACTTTCTCAGTGGAGCATGGAGCATGAGGAATTTCATTGTAATTTTGGTTGTTTTTTTTCTATTACTTATAACAGATCAATTTTAACTTATTCTCGGATTGGGGGACGTGTGACAACGCTTACTTTTTGCCAGGGTTCTCACTATTTGGCTATAGCTTCAGATAATGGATCCATCCAACTTTTTGGGATTGAAGCTTCAAAACTCCCCAAATCACCTAAGATTCATCCAATACAAAACAGGTATGTTTATGTGCAAATTTTCTTGTTTTCTATTGATTATCTGCTGTGGTTATTCCTTGCAAATATAAAGTTAGCAGTAAGGATACAAGATGGGTTATCATGTTTCTCCCTGATGTTGTAGACCAGCCTTCCCATCTGCTGTGTGGTTTTCACTCTTCAGAATATTTCAGCAAGACCAGTGACGCTAACAACTTCTGGAGGATGTCCACATTGGGAAAAACTATGATAGGATTTTTGGGAGTTACTTCATTTAACCGTTCACAATTTTTAAAACTAAATTCTGCCTCCATTATGAATTGAGCCAGTCTCAGGATTCTAGCTGTCTTACTCTCTTGAACATAGAGAGCTGTGGGCAGTGCATATTAATGTTATTGTGCCTGGTAAGGAAATTAGTGGCTTTGTGCTTTAAGAGAACATATTGCTTATGTCCATCCACTTATCGAGGTTGCTTTCTCCCAAGACTTAGGAGAATACTTCAGAATGAGCTAAACTAATATTTACTAAAGATAAGAAATCCAGAATTTGAGCTTGCAAACTGTCTGCTACTCCAAAACTAGTACTTGCTTAAAGACCAGTTACTGAGTGGCCATTTGAACTTATGATGGACCCTCCCCTGAAAAAACTCACAACCCTATTTCAAAGTTAAGTCTGCTGCAGTGCCGCCTCAGTCATTCGCCTTTATGACCTGCCACAGGGATGCTGCAGCATCCCCGCACCTCTGCCTGGTGCAGGGAGGTCTGCTGAGACCTGGTGGGGGTGAAAAGGCATGCAGGGACCTAGTGGGGGAGGCAAAGCAGGCCCAAGGGCTATGGGGACCCAAAGAGTGGGAAGCAGTATGGGGTGTCTCAGGGCATGCAAGGAGGCCTTGGGAAGCCCAAAGCAGGCAGGACTGGCCCAGCGCTAAGCTTCCCTCATCCCTGAGGTACCCTGTGCTCCACTTAATGATGTACACATTCATTTAACAACTGTATTAGGGGAAATAGGGCATAGAAGTCATCAAGCAATGCTGTCTTGCTTAACAACCATCACCATTTGTGATTATAATGGGTCATGGGTCAAGGGCTACCTGTATAAATAAAAGCTATAGGAAATATTTTTCAAGGGTGTAAGCCATGATAAATTTCAGTGAATAATGGCTAGTTCTTTTTATTTTATCTAGGTTTTTAGATCAAAAAGATGATGGCTGTGTGGTAGACATGCATCATTTCAATTCAGGAGCCCAGTCTGTGCTGGCATATGCCACTGTGAATGGTTCGTTAGTGGGATGGGATCTAAGGTCTTGTAATAATGCCTGGACATTAAAACATGATTTACGTTTGGGGCTTATAACCTCGTTTGCTGTTGATATACATCAATGCTGGCTCTGCATTGGTAAGTGTTGTTTCCTTTTAATCATTATATTATTTATTAATGTGTAAATAAAATTTCTCTTTACCACATGTACTGAGTGCAGATGATAATCCATATATAATGGTTCTTGGGTAATTGAATCAATCTGGGTTCAACTCCCACTATTTCTTGTGCAAGAAATAATGTTACAAGAGCAAGTTAAATATATAGTCCTCATCTTACAACTGGTCATTTAACAACTTCCAGAGTTACCACAGCCTTGGAAAACTGATTTACAGCCTGTAAAGTATTCCAGCTATCATAAAATGCCACAGCACCGCCCCCTGCTGTCACATGATTGCATTTTGGGTGCTTGGCAGCCAGCTTATATTTACAACTAGTTATAATCGTTGACTTTGATTTTTGACATTTTCCAGTGTTTTTTTGCTTTTCTCCAGCAAAGAAAAACACTGATTTGGACTTAGGACCACATAATTTGTTGAATAACTGCCATAAAAATGGACATAAAATCAGGTCTGGTCACATGAGTGCCTCGACTTATGACAGCCATGATTAATGGCTGAAATTTCTATCCCAATTGTCATTGTAAATCAAGGAGTACCTGTAGTTTAATTTTCTTTGCAAATGATATAAACAGCTATAAATAAATAATAAAAAGAAAATGTGTCTTTAAATATCATCATATGGACATCAGTGCTAGAGCTTGGAAGACATTGCTTAAAATGCATTATATTACTGATCTGTTTACATTTTTCTTTGCAAGGTACAAGCAGTGGGACCATGGCATGCTGGGATATGAGATTCCAGTTACCAATTTCTAGCCATTCCCATCCTTCTAGAGCACGGATCAGACGACTACTTATGCATCCCCTTTCCCAGTCATGGGTGATTGCAGGTATAGTTAATCTTCTTTAAATATCCAAATGCTTGCAAAATTTAAGATTACTTTAGGTAACTGGAATAGCATAGCACAGCACATCACATTACATTACAACATAGACAAATTGCTGAGGATAATAGTTCATGGGTTTATTCAGAGACCATTTGTTTGAGATGAGACTGGCTGCAATTCAGGTAAATGGCAAAAAACCTCTCCTTGAATCTGGGATCATAATAAGAAATGAGGATTAATAGGAGGTATAGTAGCTCACTAAAGGTCTATAGGTGGCAACAGTAGAATAGGAAGGCAACAGAACAGGTGGCAACAGTGGAATGTAGGAAGAAATGTCAGTATGCAATCAGGCCATGCTATCAGGTTATAACTGCTGTTTGTTATTTTATATAGCTGTTCAAGGCAATAATGAAGTCTCCATGTGGGATATGGAAACAGGTGATCGACGCTTCACATTGTGGGCTAGCAGTGCTCCTCCTCTTTCAGAATTACAGGTTTGCCTTCTGAATTTGGGGTAAAACATTTCAGAGTGTAGATTACTGATTTTAAGAGAGATAAATCAGATCAATACTAATGCTTTTAACAGTGGAGAAACATACAAAACACATTCACCATTTCTTTCGTTGGGTTCCTGTGCATTTTGTGGTATAATTCAAAATGCTAATGTTTACCTATAAAAACCAAATAGCTTGGGGGGAAAAGTATCACAAAGTGTCTTCCTTTTATACAAGATGATTTGAAATCATCTGGAGAAACTCTTTTTCAGTGCTGGTAGTGCATTTTTAAAAAATGTTAAATAATCAAATCTACAATATGATTTTTAACTAATACATTTCATGCTGCAAATGGGTGTATTCAAGTGTAATGTGTTAATCATGCAATACTATTTAATTTTTTTTAAAACCTTTCTTTAAATATTTTAACCTCAAGACCTATATGTTTAATATATGTTTCTGTCTATTAGCCTTCATCTCATAGTGTTCATGGAATATACTGTAGTCCAGCAGATGGAAATCCTATATTATTGACTGCAGGTTCAGACATGAAGATAAGGTAAATATTCATTAAAGATAAGACAAATGCACTTTAAATACAAATATTTGTATCTCAGCAGCTAGCAGGATGTATTCTTTGCATAAATTGCAGGGGAAATTTAAAATCTATCTTATAAAGTATTGAGGAATTTTGTCCAATATGAAGCAACATTTTTATTAATTCTGCATCTCTGAAACTTTGTGACATGTGGAGTGACATTGTTTATCTAATGTGGTAATCGTTAATATGTAACACAATACCTAACAGGCATTTAGCAGATGCTCTTCAACATTAAATGGATTCAGTTTAACTACTTTTGGGAATTCTAGTTTAAAGAGAGATTCCATGGACTACCTATTGACAATTATGGTAGCCTGGCAAATTAAAGAATAATTATACAGTCCATCGATTATCTTATTCTGTCTGGCATTGCTGAAAAGTGGTGCAAGCATAAATTAAAATTTGAATTAAATGAACAATCCTATCAATTTTCATTGACTGTGTGCTTCTCAAAGGCATTGACAGACATATACTATTATTTTGTAACTATTCTTTAGTGACAAATATTCTTCCTACATTTCCCATGTTCTTTGCTCTGGTAGCTTCTTATTGGCATATACAGCAACTGAGATTGGTTGTCTGTGTATTACCCTTGTTAAATTGCTGTTCTGTAGCTAGGCTGGGAGCATTTCCAGTTTTCTTTTCTTTTCCTTTTTCAAGTTATGCCATGTTATACGTATAAGCTCTACTTAGCTTTCGTATATCCAGAAAACTGAGCATTTATTATTGTGGGATATGGATGCACTATTTCTCTATCTGCTTAAAAGAATATTTTCATGAGAAACCATGTTTGTATCAGTTGGCTATAACTTCACTAATTAACCAGTTTTTATCTAGTGATAGCCCTAATTCTTTCCAGTATTTTTAAAAATCAGTTTAATTTTTTTTAAAGTCCTATTTGGATAATAAACAGAAAACAATATGTTTATTTTGAAACATAGATTTACATATTTTTGGTAATTAAAGAAAGTGAGTAAATCTGAGTAATAATAACAGACTCAGATAGGGATAGAAATAATTATTGAGCATGATGAATCAACCTTATTTGGTTATGTGGTTTTTGAACATATACTTTGCTTTTGAGTAAACATGGTTAGGATCAAACTGCTGGTCTTGGAAATATATGCATGATTAAATATTCACAATTTACATTTTTTTAAATAATGGGATTTGATCACTAGTAATAGCTAAACATGAGGTAACAAGCATGTAGACACTAGATGCAGAACTTAACAGCTTATTTAAATTACTGCTTTTGGGGTGTGTTTTTTGTTTTTTATTTATTTCTTGCAGATTCTGGGATTTAGCTTACCCTGAGAGATCATATATTGTTGCTGGAAGTTCTAGCTCTCCATCAGTATCATACTATAGAAAGATAATTGAAGGCACAGAGGTTGTTCAGGTACATTAGTTATGGTTTTTATCCAACTCATCCAATTTCTACACATTGTTATATTTATTTGTAAAATTCATTTAATTTCTCTAGCATAGAACTTTTCTTGCAGACATTTCATTACAAATCTTGGCTGTTTTTATCAGCAAGAAAACAGCTAAGCTCAGAGAGCACCAAGCACCAAATCACCAAATCTATAACAAATAAAACACATTTAGTGGTACAGAATATGTAACAAATTTCCTAGTTTAAAATAATTAACAAACTGATTTAATATGAGAAATCTTATGCTAAAAACAAAACAGTTTTTATAGCTTGGCACTGTCTATTTCATGGTTTTCTCTTCATCAGGAAATTCAAAACAAGCACAAGATGGGACCTACAGATGAAACCCCTCGAAGGGGTCCTGAATCTTTACCAATTGGGCACCATGACATCATCACAGACGTTGCCACTTTCCAGACAACTCAAGGATTTATAGTTACTGCATCACGAGATGGTATTGTCAAAGTATGGAAGTAAAGTTTACACTGATTTATATATGTAAATAATTGTAATAAAGACTTAGCATAGGATTAATTTTCTTTGAAGAATTGTTTCTATAGCACAAGGGACAATGGTGCTCATGAAAGTAAGTAGTGGCTCTCTTGTTAACAGTGATCACTAATACTATTGGCCCTCTTGGAACCTGCCATTATATTTACGTGGAATGATTTATGTAGCATTTTCTCAAACTGCCAAGCAAAAGAAATTGAAGTGAAGAAATTGTATTTAACATCTAACAATGCTATTCTTTGAAAGACTTTAGAAATTGTTTATAAACATGAAAAAATGTATTAAGCTGCATCAACAATATTTATGTAAGCTGACTTTTTTTACAGGCCAAGTGAGAGAGTGATAACACAAAATTATTGCACTTTTGTTTCTTATATTCAAACTCTGTATGCGTAATGTTGAAAAATAAAGAGTTTGGATCACTTTTCTGTGTCAGAGTTAAAGTTTAATATGAATAGTGTTCTATATCCAAGTATGAGAATCTGAATGAAAATCTCAGTTCTAGTCTCTATTCAGGTTTTTTTTGCACATTGCACCTTATTTCTTTTATATAAATATTACAATGGCACAGAACATTTGCAATTTATTTCTTCAGTATTGCTGTCAAGCTGAATACTTTCTGATTTCCAAATATATGAAAATGAAATAAAATGAATTCCTTAAGAATGAGAAGCTTATTTGGACCTATTTCAATCAAGTTTCTACATTATTTGAGGAGGGAAATGGCTTTGTGCTTTAGATGCCTTTCACTGCTAAATATCTGGAATGTACAGTATGTGTTGGGGGGCGTGGGGGTGAGAGAGAAAGTAACCTTGTTAGTTTTCAGTTTTTGAAGAACTTCCAATAATATCAATCATGGTATTCTCCACATACAGAATTGGAACAGTTTTAAGTTTTTGAAGAACTTCCAATAATATCAATCATGGTATTCTCCACATACAGAATTGGAACAGTTTTACAATGTCTCAAAATTTTAAGGGAGAAGAGGCCCAAACTGTGATGTTCCTGCTATCCCAAGATGTGTAACCTAAAAGTTGTACTTGGCTGGCAGTGTTGCCCATGTCTTACAATCAGTGCTTTTTTTGTAAAACAAAAAGGTGCCGGAACTCACACACGTCATACAACCCGCCTTGCCTACCCTACAAGGTTCCATCCAAAAAAGGTGCCGGAACTCCGTTCTGGGCGTTCTATGACAAAAAAAGCCCTGCTTACAATTGTTTTCATAATACATTAAAACTTGAGTGACTAGTTTCTTATTCATTATTTTGTATAGGATATTTAATTGTATACCTAAAGGTTCCATTTTGTTCCTTAGGCATTAACCTTTATATTATATCACTAGAATTTTATTTATTTATTTAATAAAATTTATATGGCCTCCCAACTCCCTCTCAGTGACCCTGGATATCTTACAGATAAAATATAATATAAAAAACAATAAAAAGCAATAACATCCCCTCCCCCCAGCATCAACAGTCAATCAAATAAGCCACCTGATGGATTCCAGCTCACTCTGTTCCCCAAGCCCATTGCAAAACCAGGTGTTCAGGACCTTGTGAAAGAGTGTCAAATTTGGGGCCAGTCTTATCTCTGCAGGGATGAAATTTCTGGGAGGGAGCAACCATGGAGAAGGCCCTTTTTGATCCTACTAGATGTACTTTTTAGGATAGGAGACATGTAACATTTCTCACCTCCCTACTCTGGTGGGTTGGGTAGATATGACTGGGAAAAGACAATCCTTCAAATAACCTGGTCCCGTGCCATGTAGGGCTTTAAAGGTAACCAGCATCTTGAATTGGAGCTGGGAGCATATTGACAGCCTATGCAGCTCCCACAAGATAAATGTTACATGTACATCTAGACCAGCATAAAAACGTGGTCAATGCATTTTGAAGCTTCCTGATACTTTTCAGGAGCAGTCCCATGTAGAATGCATTGCAATAGTCAAGGCAGAAAGTGACTAGGGCATGAGTGACTGTGAGCAGAGATGGTTGGGTCCAGGAAAGGGCATAACTGGTGCACAACCTACATTTGCATGAAGGCCTTCCTGGTCAAGACTGCCACCTGCTCCTTGAGCTGGAGTTGTAAACCCAGAGACCCCCAAATTATGCACTTAACTCACCCTGAGACAAAGCATAGCTGGGTGTCTTCAGCATATTAATGATATCTCAGCCCATGGTGGCAGATGATCTCAACTAGGGGCTTCATGTAGATGTTAAACAGAAGCAGAGAAAGTACCAAGCCCTGTAGGACTAACATAGCAGGGGACAAGTGTTTGGACTTCTTGCTTCCTATCAATACTGAAAGTAACTGCAGAGGAAGGAAGTGAACCAGGGTAACACAGAACTCCCCCACTCCCAACCCCTGAAGCTTCTCCAGAAGGATACCATGGTTGATAGTATCAAAAGCCAGTGAGAAGTCAAGTAGAGTGAGGATGGACACACTACTACTATCCTACTCACACCAGAGTTCATCTAAAACTATGACCAATGCTGTTTCTGTCCCAGAACCAGCCTTGAACCTGACTAGAAAGGGTCTAGATAATTAATTTCATCCAGAGACCTCTGGAGCTGCTGCACAGCCACTTTCTCAACAACCTTCCCCCAAAAGAGAAGATAGGACACAGGGCAAAAATTATCTAATAGGGTGGAGTCTAGCAATGGCTTCTTAAGAAGAGGGTGAATCTGCCCCAGATGCCTCCACTGGGCCAGCAACCACGCCAGCATCTAACTGGGAACAAATCCAAACAATTTTGCCTTCTAGAAAATCAGCAAATTCCGTAGCACTCCTCTTCAGATAGACCTCTGTCTTCTCCTTTCCCAGGAGAGATGGCTCACCTTAAAGGGGATTGCTGGCCTATTATCTGCATTACTTAGGCTTTGCCACCAAGTAGGCTTTAGTAGCAGCTATTACCCATATTTGATTGAGTTTTGTCCCATGTCATCCACCAGTGGCACTCTAGAGTCTATCCATTTCATCCCTCCCAATTCCCCCATATACCACAGTGGACGAAGAGGTTTATGAGTTAGAAGAGGTTGAATGAATATAATCCTATCCAGAGCTCCTTTACCTTTTATTCCAAGCGGTAACTAGAAGCTCAGCAGAACTATACATCAGATCTGCAGTTATAAACCCCAGTTCCTTCTGAAACCCATCTGGGTCCATTGGTCACTTAGGGTGGACCAACCTAATAGGTCTTACCTCTCTGTGGGGAGGTACAGAGTAATGACCTGGAAGTCCCAATAAGTATAGTATACAAGGTTTAATTTTGAGAAAACTGCTTGTGTTGGCACCACCATGACTTAAAGTAGCAAGAAGCTGCAAAAGTTCTTTGGGCAATTTTCCAGAAAAACAGTTTTATAGATGTCTGTCTAGACAGAAAGTTGTGATTCACTTAATAGCTATTGTCATCTATATTTTATTATAGAAAGATTACTGAAGTGATCAAAATAGCTAAAGTTTCATATGTTGTCATATCTCTTCAGTTTCAAGAACTATTCTCTCATATCCATGGATCTGTTTGTGGCTCATTTTAAGTTTATACATATTAAAGTAGCTAGACGCGGGATGGAAGAAAGCTTCAGAAATGCAGAGTTTAAGCATTATAATTCAGCATGTCTGTTTTTTTGTTAGGTATACACAATTTATTTGTGTTTCCTTATCCCCTGCAAATTTAAATTCAGATTGAAGAATTAATGCACCTATCACAAATTAAGAAACCACAATAACTGTTGCTTAAAATATTTCATAAGTTTATACAATGCATTGTTCTAATTTAGCAGTACATTGCAAAACAGTCTTCTATTGTTTCAGTACAATAGCTAAGGACATTAGAAAAGAATAAATTGGGACATTAAGTATTTTGTAAAAAGAAAAAAAAATCCAGGGAAGATTGAAATGTTAGGACTTTATTACTAGTGACCTTGTACTCAAACAACATATATGAACTGGAACAGATTCTGCATACAAATATTATAGCACTGAATATATAGCAAGTTCCCACTTAAAAATATTTTATTGGCAATGTGCAATTATTGTGTTTAAAGCCTTTTCTGTCCAAAATTCCTCACTTAAATTTCATGATCTTCCCATTTCAATAAGAAAACTAAAATTGAGGATGTAGATTCACAAATGAAAATCTTTTCTTCTTATTAGCCTTTAGTCTGTCTTGGTAGTACAATCATGTTGCTCTTTCCCAATTTTTCTTCAATTCTTTTAGAATTTTTTTCTGCTGTTCTGACATCAGTCGGTTTGCTTTTTCAGATTTCCAAAGAAATAATGTAGTAGATTAGTAAAATTAACGTCAAATATTTGACAACATTCAACATAGTTGATTCACTTAATTTAATTGTAGATCTGAACAGTTCATTAATTTCCAAACATCTGAAAATGAAAGGAAAAAAGGTTTATGATGAAAAATGTAATTTCTTATATTGCTATAAAAGAATAATCAACTTTTCCCACAAGACATCCTTAAAATATGATTTATAGCTCCCATAAATTCTTGATCAATGCCAATCCTATTAATTGGCTAGAGGCCACTGGATTAAGAAAAGATATAAAACTCAAAGCCCCAGAAGTACACATGTCCATTACCCTAAATCTTAGATCCATTCTTCAGTGATCTCCATAAGTTGTTACCAAAATACAATGTTTAATCTCAAAAAGATTAAGATTGAGAATTGCCATATGGATTATATAATTTTCATTACAGTTGAGCATACTTGATTGATATCAATCAATAGCATTGATACTTAATGCTACATTTGCATTTAAGTCACCCATAGGTCTATGAACAGTGACCCATCTAATTCAGTAACAAGCAACTTGATGCTAATCACATTTCTTGATCTACAGTCTCTTTACCCTGGCCATGCTGGCTGGTAAGACAGAAGCTGGAATCTTAAACGTCCAGGAGATACTAGATTACTGGTATCAAATTAACTGCATGTCTGACTGGGATTGTTCAGACAGTCACCTTACCTCTCCATGGCGCTCATCTAGGCATGAATAGCTGCACTGCTCACAAGCTTATGCACTTTGCACGAATGAACCAGTTGGGAGGAAAGAAAGAGAACCAAATGCCAAACCCATCCTACCAAAATTGAAAACTTGGAAATGAGAGTGAAGGTTTTGTATCTGCTCTGAACTCTACATAGTGGTCAAATTGTAACTTGTAGTTTATACCTTCTGCATATAGTCCAGCTGGAAATATGATAAGGTGCTTTGAGGCCAAAAGTTTACCCCTTTCACCATATTTTGAATATTAAATATCCAAATATATTTACATATTATTAATTATACAGCTACTATATATGGCCCAATCCAAGTAATATTTAGCATTCTTTACACATAGATGTGTAATGGTGGATGGGGGAGAAATCAGCAACAAGGGATAAAATAATTCCAGTTTTTTTTTTTTAAAGTACATGTTTGCAATGTTTATATGTTAATTTACACAGTTACATAACTGGCTAACTCAAATAATGTAACTAGGCAATGTACAAAAGATGTTATTTTATGAAAATCTACTTACAATAGATGGATGAGCATTGTTGGCTATCTTTTCAGGGAATAAAGAATCACTTTGCGGGTATTCTGGAAAAGCAGAGCCACTCTCATCAATTAAATGAATTTTATTTGGTGGAGTCTTGTCAAATGGAGTGCTGCGAATAAAATAATGTAATAGAGACTAGGGTCAATGTATTGGCAAAGATTTTAATGCAATACATAAAAGTGCTACTTTTTTAAAAAAAAATCATTAATAAACAAATATTTTCTCAAGTGTTGTCATTAAAAAAAGTATATTATTCTCAGGCTGATGGAGAAAAAAATATTAAAATTTGGTGAAATAAGAAATAGCTGAATTCTCAAGAAAGGATTGTACTGAATTTTATGGCTAGGCTAAGAATGTCTGATTAAAAATTTAAACTTGGAGAATAGTAAAACTAACAGAATATACAAAACAAAACAAAAAAGAAACAAAAAGGATCTGCCTGGAAAAAAGTAGATAGTAAGATAGGTTTTAACCAAATTTAGCAATAATAGCTTACGTATACACAACACATTGCACAGCAAGGTAAATACAAATATTTACAGTGTGGTTTTTAAGGAGATTTAAATGTCTATGTTTGTACTTATCTATTTTTTTCCCAAGAAGATCCTTTTTTGGGTTTTTTGGTTCTTGTTTTCCTCTTTTTTAACACTCTTTTTAAACATTTATTGTTTAACAAAACAATAACTAGAAATACAGTGGAAACTTTAGTATTAAATATAAACTCAAATATTGAAAGTTTTCTCATGAAATAATTCAAAGCATTTTGTAACTGTTTATCAATATCATACTTAGCATTAATTGCACAGTTTAAACATTAAATATTAATGTTCATTAATATTTTATAAATCATATTTAACATTTATTTAAACTTTTTTCTTATCTTTAGTTTAGTTTATCTAAATTGTCACAGCCTTAATCATTTCTAGCTTCTACAATACAAATATAAATGTATTTGGCTACTATCTGTATTTATAATTTTTCATATTTTATAATGCAATTAAACAACAGGGAGGGGGAGGAAAATTTATTACTAAAAAGTGGTTTTGAATGCTGTGTCTGTAATTTTACTCTGACGTCTCCAGTTTCTTGCTTTCTACACTTTAATTAAAACTCAAAGCTAGACAGCATGACAGAATTTTTATTCTCTTTTGTAAAGAGCTCCTAAAGAATTTCTAAAGCACCTGAGAGAAGCACCCGAAAGAAGACCAGAACTTTCTTTCCCAACAAAAGAAAATATTGGTGGAACTTGGAGACATATTTTAGTTTCTAGCAACTATATGTTGTTAAATAAAACCAAGAGGTATCATGTTAGAATTGCTGCTGTTGCGTAACAGTTTCCAATACTTCAATAGCAATCAATTATATTCTTCATATTTCTTTTCTCTTGTCTCCTGCAATATAAACAAGTGATGGCAGTGTAGGAAGAGGTGCTGGCCATCTATTGTTCCAACTTATTTGTTATGTTTATGTTTTATTTATTATTAAATTTATATGCTGCCCATCTTGCTATCCAAAATGACCCTGTGTGGTTTACAAACAGTAAAATATATAAATATAAAAACAATTACAAATATAAAACAAATTAAAATTCCAAAAGTTAAAAACACTAAAAGATCAAGGAGTCATACAAAGTGGGAAAGTGCCTTCTCCATCACCGCACCAACCATCTCCAGCCTAATGCACCTCTACTGGGGTCCCAAGCCTTTCCAGAAGGCCAGAAGGTGGGGATGGATTTCACTTCCAGTGGCAAGATGTTCCTTCCACAGGGCAGGTGCCATGGCATAAAAGGCACTTCTCCTGTACCCTGGCAGCTGAAATTCCTTGGCTGATAGGGTTTGCAGCAGGACCCTTCTGTCAGAACAAGAGGAGTGGGCCAATCTCATTGGAGCAACATATACAGGCTAAAAGAAGCTTACAGGCAGCCATAGTGATTAGTATGGTTCTTGCTGTTTCCGTATCGGATTGCTAGCTGCCTTGCTTCAGTGAGCTTTTATATTTTTGCTTCCAACTTGATGGATGGTTGGACAACAAGTGAAGTGTGTGCTTAGCCTGGAGTCAAATCTGAAGGATAAGTGAACATTTTAACATGCTATTTTCATAAAAAGTTGTTTCACAAGCTTTCAAAAGCACAGGAGCCATGACAGGATAGGATGCCATTCCCTTCAGGACAGACTAACTATGCCATTCATCTACTGTATCTTTTATTTCAGAGCCCACTATTTCTGCTACTGTCCAATAAAAGCCTTAATTTAGTGCAGTTACTATTTACATTCAACTGAAATAGAAATTTGGAAGAACAAGAGACTAATTCTTACTCATACAAGCCGATTCCTAGAGAGTCCAAAGGAACTGAGTGAAAAGTTTGGCTAGAAAAATAGTCTTGCTAGAACAATTGAGTTCTAGCAAGACTGTTGAGACAATTGAACTAAAGAAGATTTCTTATGAGGGTTTGAGGCAGGAATACACAACACCTCTCAATGGATCATTGAGGCAAGGAAATTCACATAGATCAATGGTGCCATGAAACATACCTTGGTTGTTGACGACTGATTTTTGCACATATTCTCTTGAGCTCTGGATGTGGATAGCTGTGTATTTTACCTATTAAGGCAAATTGTATCATTATGGCAAGTGAGTGATATTTATTTTCACATGTGAAAATACCTGTGCCAGAGTAAGGTTTTACTGTTTTCAGTTCCTATTTTGATAGCCTACTGGTTTACTTACCCCACTATCATGTATTTTCAAAACACAGTAGTTCTCTAAAATCTCAGATATAATCTCTAACTCAACGCTTAGTCTTTGTTCTCTGAGATTGTTTGGATTTTTATTTTTACTTTTTTTGCAAAGTATGTATTCTTTTATTGACCAATATAACTCACCATAAATAAATTAAATGCTATTCGAAATGACATCAGTTAGTTGATAAGAATTTTTTTCTTTCCCTTATAGTTCTAATATGTTTTATTGATTAGTCAGTTGACTATATCAGAGCATGAACATCAGCTCATTTTTTTTCCTTATAAAGTGCGGTTGGAGCCATGACATGTGGAAAACATTATAATTTTTGTACAAAATACATTTATTACAAATTAACTGAAATGTGTTCGACCTTGTCAACCATATGCAGGTAGTCCTTTACTTACAGTTCAAAGTTACAACAGCACTAAAAAAAGCGACTTATGATCAGTTTTCACACTGCTGTAGCATCTTCATGGTAACTTGATCAAAATTTGGGCACTTGACAATTTGCATTTATTTATGAGAGTTGCACTGTCCCAGGGTCATGTGATCACCATTTGTAACTTTCCCAGCTGGCTTCCAGCAAGCAAAATCTGGGGGAAGCCAGATTCACAACAACCAAATGTTTTATTTAACAATAGTTGTGATTTGCTTATCAACTGTGGCAGAAAAAAAATTCAAAACGGGGCATGACTCACTTAACAACCGTCTTGCTTAGCAATGGAAATTTTGGCCTCCACTGTGGTCATAAGTTAAGGACTACCTGTAATTAAAAGATTGTGCAACGTATGGCTGAACCCTGAATTTCAAAGAAGAGAAGGGCTGTTTCTCTGGGATGGAATAGATGCGCATGAATATATTTGGTTCTGTTTCTAGGTGTGCAAGGTAGAATATGGGAACACTGAATATCATGATAAATTCATGATTTGCCTTCATATCAAGGCTAACACTTACAATCGGGCCAAAACCAGTTGTCAAAGTTTCAGCATATTCTGGGATGCAAAGGTCATCGGCTAGGTTTTTTTCCCTATCTAGTTCTGATTTATTGTCTCTAGTTTCCTATCCTAAATTATTGTGATTACTTTTCTTGATTTCATTAGCTCAAAAAATATTACTTAGAAGAGGATGATTAACTATTTAAATTTAATAAATGTTGCAGGTTGGAAAAATCAACTTTTTAAAAGATTTTATTAATAATTACTGGTTAATATATTTTGTTGTTATGTTCTCTGGCCCAAAAGCTATAATGAAGTTTTTTTTAAATATATATATATATATATTTCTTTTTGTTTTCCTGAAGACATTTATCTACCTGCAGAAAACCTGGGTTAAGTATGAGCTACTGTATTTCCCTGATGTAATGGTTTTTCTTTACTTTTCTGACAGATATATAAAAACATGAGGTAGTAATAACCTGGTTCTTCTCATGTCAGTTGATCTGAACACAAAGTTACTGGTTTAGCAACTCAGCTAATTTTGCAATTCAGTCCAAAGAATCCAAACCCATGGTTTGTCCTTGCGTCTTTTAATTTAATTAATCTTCATATCAATCTTTCTTTCAAGATTCTTTCAGTCTTTCTAGTTCTGATCTGAACCTCACCCAAATATTTTAGCTGATTTGGTTAAAATATTTTCAAAAGACTTGACACAAACATTGCTTTCATCTCTACCACTACACAACTGAAATAGATTTTTAATGCACTATCATTTCATTTTCTAAAAGATTTAAACATCTCCCTAAAGAGAAAGTTCATGCCAGTCCTGCATATTCAATAGAAACAAAAACACCATTCTCTGTCAGTATTTCTTTCCTTTCCTTTCCTTTCCTTTTTTTTTTTTTTTGAGTTCTCTGCAAAGCAGTCAACTATCATGCAACTTACTCTTGAGCAGATGTATTAATGGCTTCAGAAATTTGACTGCATACTCAAGTTCAGCTTTGTGTATTCTGCCAAGCTGTACCATGTGATGTTCCAAGGGAAAGCTTGCCAGTTCCATAAGTTCTATGTAATCATACTCGGGCCCTATCGAAAGCACAAATACAGCATAGCCTTCGCATTTGGCTCTTAGGGCTGCATCTCTCAGTACTTCCTTATCCCAATGACTTGTTTCTCCCACAGATATGACAAAAATAGCCTTTTTCTCTCTCTGGTTGGGTCCTTCTGTAAAGATATTATTGATTGTCCACTCCATGGCATGACCAAGTGCTACTTCTCCATTTAGTTTCTGAACAGACTTTTCAATATGCCTCTTCATTTGTCTTTTACTTTCATATGTCACCAAATCAAACTCAATTTTTACTGGAAGCTCTTGTCTTTGGAATTGGAAATTCGGTGGAGCATGACTCACAACAGCTATCCGATCACCTATCAAAGAGGTCTTTGGATTTGCAGAAATGTCAAAGCTGTCCAATGATCTACTTAGGAAATGTTTTAGTTCTTCAAATCCAATAGTGCTTATTTTCCTAGAATTTTCCAGAATGAATGCAGCATCCATATAAGCCTCAGGTTCGAAAGGTGGAGTTCTGAAGCAAGATTCATCTGGTTTGCATTTGTCTACAAATAATACATAAACATTTTAATTATAGAAAATTACTGAAATTGAGATCTGATTACTTTGCAATTTTCATGTGCTCTTACCATAGCAAATTACGCACACTTGAAGTCGTTCTAAGACTGAAAGATAATCACTCTTCTGATGGAGATGGATAACTTGAAACAATCCTGTGCTGTCCATCTAAAGTAATGGAAAATAAAAATATAGCTTGGCAAACAGATGGTAAGATGTCTGATTCTATCTGCATCATTGCTAAATCCCATGACAGCTTGCAGGACAATGTTTGATAAGAATTGATGCTTGACAGCTGGGATTTCATAAAAATATATTCTCTTCATCATAAGGAAGATGTCCTTAAACCACAACTAATTAAGTGTAAAAAAGTTGCAATACATGTGCAAAACATGTCTGCTGCCCATGAAATGTACAGTATAGTAGCAAAGGATAAGAACAGCTTTCCATATTTATCCACAACAGCTTCTTGATATAGATATGATACATTGTCTTTTGGTATTGTGCCATAGTGCCATGCTGGTAAGACAAGTAAACTTATATCCCAGTTTTGGATTTCAAGAGTACAACCCTTGGTGCAGAATTCTAGTCTGGGAAGAAGATGTGGGTAGTGGTAAATTAGCCAGGCAAGATAATATTAGGCTGTTTAGTCTTCATTTCAGTATCCTTCTATAGGTGGAGGTTATTTCAATTTTATATCTATATTGTCTCCCTATGTCCAACTGACATCATTAGGCTCAGCTAATTAATTATTTTGAATAATATTTTGCAAAAACAATTTCTGCACTGGGTCTTCTGTGATGTAGAAATCCTCACCTTGTTCTGTTGCTTTATTCCCCCTTCCCTCTAGCAACTAAAGCTTTGTGCTGATTGGCCCA
Organism: Azemiops feae; assembly: GCA_023970755.1. Taxonomy (NCBI): domain Eukaryota; kingdom Metazoa; phylum Chordata; class Lepidosauria; order Squamata; family Viperidae; genus Azemiops; species Azemiops feae. The sequence goes on along the minus strand of JALGBA010004271.1, from coordinate 725,748 downwards.
TATCCCCTCTTCCTCCCCAGCAGCTCCAAAGAATAGCTTTATCCTTCCCCATACAGAATCTAGATACTGTTTTATGCCTCTTTTCTCACAGTGAAAAGGAAACTCGGTAAAGGCATAACCAGAACAAAACCAGGATGATACCACCAATGGGTGAGTGACTACCATCCATTGGCTATTTAGAACTCCTGAATACCCTCCATAGGAGGAGTAGATGGAATCAATAAAATATATTTATTGAACAGCACAAATCTGCAAGGCAGAATAAGAGGGATATACCAATAAAAAGGCCTTCATTTATAGTAATTTGATCTGTAACACTTAAATATTATATCAGGCTCCATAGAGCATATGCTAAATTTCTTGAGAGGGTGCTTCTGATAACCAAAAAAAAGTCAAGTTTCTCACCTCAAAAGCTTGGGTAATTTCAGGAATATTTTTAAAAGAAATGACTGCTGGCTGGATACCTAGGGCAGTGAATTCTAGGACCGCTGTGCCAATCGAGTTGGGATGGTCGGACTCTCCATTGCTGAAGAAGACAGCAACTTTCCTCACATTAGCACCTTGGAGAGTTCGCTTGAAGAGATGCCTGGCAACAAACCTCATGGATCCACCAATGTCCCGTCTGTTGGTTGTTCTCTGGAAAGAAAGTCTATTGAGCTCCCGCAACAACTTGTTCTTGCTTTGGAAATCTGTAAAGCGGATCAGGTAGTTGGTGTTGGAGCTGTAGGACACAACAGCCACTCTGGCTCCCACAGGACAATTGCTCTCTCTGATGTTTGTTTGGTTCACAATATCAATGACAGTCTTTCTCATTTCTTCAAATATCTCAGAATTGGTATCTTGAGATATATCCAAGGCAAATACTAATTCTGTAGGATATGCTGGACATTTTGGTATTTCTAGAAGGCAAATAGATCATATCTATTAAAATAATCATGTCTTGCCTAAGGATAGCAATCAACAACATCTGAAGGCAATATTTTTGGATAGAGTAGTCATACTGGTCTTTTTAGGATTCTTTGGGGGTTATAAAAGTGGACAGGACAACAAAACATAAAAAAACAGAACTGTGACACATATGCATATTATAATGGTACAAAGCATTTAAAAGAGAAACAAGCAAAGGACCTAGCCTTCATTAATAAAAGAGCTGCATCCTTTGGAAGACATGCATTCTGAAGCAGCCTCATCCTTTATCTGCATCTAACTCTCCAATGATCTTGCTTCAAGTGCCTGTTCTTACTCTGCTATTAACAATGGAGCAAGGGCTGTATGTGGCAAAACAGCAAAATGGTAGAAAAAAGGAGATGAAGCTTCACAGGCCAAATTAATCAGTAGTAACGCTAATATAGAATACTGCCTGAGGTCATTATTGTTTCATACAGAACAGAAGGAGAATTAACTGTTGGAAAAATACTCACCTGTCCAGCAGGCTAAATAGAAGAAAGAAAGGAAAACATTATTTCAAGCAATACGATATTGAAAATTCTTAAAGAGAGGAGATCCTCTTATAAGATGTTCTTATTAATGATTATAGGTATCCTATAACTGCCTCAGCAAGGAATAGTGTGTAAAAAAGGAAGCTGGTCATCTTGGTAGTGTTATCTCTTTTGTGTAAACGTTTAAATTTTTCACACCGGTACATCATCACACTGGGTTTGATCACATTGCCTTAACCATTTGCTAGCACTCTCATAAGTAAACAGCCATGCTTTTCATATTTTTGACCAAAGAGATAATGTGTTCCTGATGTATCTACATTACCAGAAGCTTTGAATGACTAGTGGTACAATCTCTTCTAAGTGGGAAAATAGTAGACAGTTAACATAGTTTCTAAACCAGTCAAACGAATGCAACCCAACATAACCTGAGGGTCAAGGTTCATTCTCCAAGCTTGTGGGCTGGTTTCTGAATGTTTTGTTACCAGGCTAGGTAATATCTTCAACGGAGTTTGTCACTTGACACACCCACATCTTATAAACAGAACACTGACACTGACATCCCCTAAACTCGGCTAAAACTAGCCTAGAAGGTTCGGAGAACAAACCTTCATCCTACACCCGAGCCACAGATATTCACCACTATTGCTAACATAGCCTTTTAGTGGTACATAAAAAATTATTCTGATCTCCTCAGTTAAGAGGTTAGTGATGTAGCTTTGGTTACATCACCTATGCTTGTTCTATTGTTTTCTTTTTATGCTATTATAATCCCATAAGAATCAAACAACATGATCTGAGTCTTAGCCAAACCTGTAACCATTTTTAATGGGAAGCAGTATACATATATTTTAAATAAACAAAATTCAATTAATTAGAGCTAACAGCCTCACTGCTCCCATTATAGATGATTAAATTAAATCAGTATTTTGTTATATATCATATTCTTTCTTCTTCCTGATTTGTGCTCTTGGTTGATATTTATGTCATTTAATACTAAAGATCAAGTGGAGACACTTACAGCTGTGTTTCTGTACATATTCAATAAGTTCACAGGGCTGAAAAAAAATGAAATGTAAAAATATTATTAGATAAAAAGATTTTTATGAATGTGTATTGATAGTTTAATGCAATGTTCCAAAGTTGGCACATTCTATATGTCCTGCGGCGGCAACATCAAGCCACTATGAATTTTTTGCCAAGGATTTATACAAATCACCATTCCAATATATTTTGAACTTGTTAGATAGGGGGTGATCAGATTTCAGATTCTCAAATTTAAATCCCAATTCAGCTTTCCTTTAGTTCTATTTGGATATTGGACATGCTCACCACCTGGGCATTCTCACTAACCACTCATAATACTATTCCAATTATGTAGCATCCTGCAGATATCCATCTGATCAACATATAGGTTTGATGTCTGCGCATATGTTAGCATTCACACCAGAAAAGGACCCAATGGAACATCTTTACTTTAATGGAAGCCAGTGAGTATCTCGGTGTAGAAATAAATGTATGATGAGAAAATATTATCAATACATCCTAGTAATACATACTGAATAGAAGGGCTGGCCCTTTGCTCCTTTTGGACCCTAGAAGAATAAAATTAGAATTAGAGCTTTGCAAAATAATTTATAGCTTCATCTCCAAGTTTAAGATTTTTATATCATAGAGCGAGATGCTTCTGTACTGACATAATTACAATATATAAATAAGTTATCTAGGTTGGAGGCAGAAGAGATCTTTTGACATTTCCACAAGAAAAGTTTAAGAGTGCCCAGCAAATTTCTTACACTCTGCAGTACCAACTATGCAGATCCTTTCTTGTTTTCTTCAATGATCCCTAGGGATAGGAAACTTACTGTTTGCATGTAACCCCAATCCCATTTCAGAGGCCTCTTGATTTAAATGTTAAAAATAAGCCTCTTAATACCATGTTGTTCAAATTAACTTATTTTCAGTGGTTGATTTTCACTGTCTTTAAAAATGAAGTCAGGCCTCCCATAAAATTAATTCACGTAGTCTTTCTCCAAGTCCTTTAAATCCCAATAAAGGATATTTGCTCTGACATAAAATTAACAATGGTTAATTTTAATGAGTGTCAATTTTAAAATATCCCCCAATGAAAAGGTATATTGTTATGACCTAATCATAATTAGCATTCTTAGCCTTACAGCAGACATAATATGGGCACATATTTAATGATAAAAATTGTGGCAGATATACTAACAAAAAGAAGGCCCACAATGAATGATAGGATGTTGCTATCTAGAATGGTCTCTTCATTATAGTTTATGTCATTATAGTTAAAAAGTTAGGAAACCCCTATGGCTAAAGACAAAACGTTACACCAAACAATTTTAATTACATAGATTTTTTTAAACAATCATTGCAATCTGGTTTATACACACATTGCTATGCATAAACTGCAGATTATAGACAAAAATAACTATATGTGTGCATTGCATTAAGCCCAAACAACCCTACCTTACCTTACCCTCATTGTGACTTAGCCATAAATTATAAATTGATCCAGTATGTTACTGTAGAACTAGAACCAGAGGTTGCCTAATGAAATTGAATCCTGGAGGAATCAGGAACAGACAAAAGGTGTTTTTTTTTTTTACACAACATATAATTAAATTTGGGAATTTGCTACCATGAGGTATGGTACTGATTACCAGTCTGGTTTTAAAAAAAAGGGCCAAATTATCATAGTCCTGGAGATCAATGGCTATTAATCTGGATGGCAGTATGACTGCCTCTGAAGGCCATCTGCTGGGACACTAGAGTGCTTCCCTGTGTGTGTGTGTGTGTGTGTGTGTGTGTGTGTGTTTGTGGCTTGCCATTCTGAGAACAGTCTGCTGGACTGTTAGCGGTCCAAATCAGCATATATTTTTATGTTTTAAGTAACCAAGATGTCACAGACATGCAAATAAAGAGAAGGGGAAAAAACATAGTTGCGGAGAGCTTCCGGTTGGTGTCATGACAGCACAGACGAAAGAAACCGGAGCTCCGGTTTCCTAGTCCTATTTCGCTCCGTCTGGTGACCTTAAGGGTCAGAAAGTTTTCCCAGAGAGGCGAGGAGGAGGAAGGGAAGCCTTGGGAGCTTGGAGTCGACGGCGGTTGGCCCAATTGAACCAAGGAAAACTCTTCAAACAGATGGGAGAAAGGCTGCTGGTAAATATGCAGACAGCCCAAGTCATAGACAACCAGGAAAGAAAGCGAAGAATATGGCAAGCTGAGGCATGCCGCTAAACAGCTAATTGTTAACAACATGCTGAGATCTGGGTGAGACTATTTTCTATTTCCTTTCCCTATGGATTTAGAAATATAAATCCCTGGATTGGACAATTTCCAAAAGCAAAGACCCCAAGAAGACCTGGGAAGAAGGGAGTTAAAAGCGGTAAAAAATCTTAGATGGGGGAACAAAGTTAAGGAATATAAAAGAACATACAGAAAATGAAATTGGGACTGATTTAAAGAAACTTTGTTAACCTTTATGATGTGGGGAAAATTTTCTGTTTATTTTCTGTGAGAAAGCAGTTTAAAAATCCTTTTAAACCTGGATGTAGACATTACAGTTAAATGAGGACATCTAGTGGTGAGAAGAAGATACTACAATAATACAAAAAAAATCAGAGAAATTGCTGACCTTGGATTAACACCTGTTGTAAACAAAAATAACTTCGTGTGACTTTATACTACAAAAGGCTTTCTACAACGATATCTTCTGACCCTGGATATAACTATTATGGAAATTATTTGGAGACAGGGCTTTTTATATTTTTGAATTGGTGGGACACTTGGATTAGCCTAAAGCAGTTGGCCTTTTTTACAGTTGGATTATAGCCTAAATCAATTGACTTTTTTTCTTTTTTTTTCTTTTCTCCCTGTGGATTTACAAAACTTGCTCAATTGAAAAAGAGTGCACCAAATCTTACTAAAATTACAAAAAAAACCCTCTTCTGCACCTTCTTCTGGAACATTTAGTCCAGCAAGTCAGGGATCCATTGAAACAATGTTACAATGAGAAAAGACAAATAATTTTCAAAAAGAAATGCAAGCCACATTATAATTAATTCAAGAAACAATACAGAAGAATCATGAAGAGACAAAAAACAACCTAGATAAACTAAATGAGCAAATGCTTGACATAAAAACACAATTTGAAGCCTATCAACAAATGATTGTTAAAAATGAGCAAGTAATTCAGAAAATGGAAGATAAATTAAAAAAAACTGATAAAAATGGAGGCAATAATGGAAGAAAATGAAAGACTAGAACAAGCAAATCAAAGTTTAGAAGGAGCAGTCACAGCCTTGAAAATGGAGAAAGATGTACACTATCTATGATTCCTGAATATACCTGAAGACAAGGAGGAAGATATAGCAGAAGTGATTATCAATTTATTGGCAGAGGCCCTGAAAACAGACAGAGCTGAGATACAACTGGAGACTGATGAATTATTTAGAATAAATTCAAGTTACGCGAGGAAACATAAATTGCCTAGAGAAGTCCATGTAAGATTTGTAAAGAAAACAACAAGGGATGAGATACTGAGAAGAGTTAGAGATGACCCATTGCAATATAAAAACAGAGAAATTGTGGCGTTGAAGCAGATTCCTAAGAGAATAAGGGACACACGAAAACAATATCACTTTCTGACTACAAAGCTAATCGCAAAAGGTGTAAACTTTAGATGGTTAATGCCAGAAGGGATCTTAATTAATTGGAACAATACAAGATATCAATTGGATTCAGTTTGGAAGGCAGAAGACTTTGATGAAAGAAATAGAGCATTCTTGGAAGAAAGAACACAATATCAACAAGAGGATAGAAAAGGCCAGAAACAGACAGAACAAACAACAGAGGAAACACACAAATAGAAGAAGAGAAACAGAAGACAGAACAAGAGGTGAGGGAATGGCAAGAGAGCAGAGGACTACAAGATCGACAAGACCTAAATATAAGTAAACAAAATGGAGAAGGAAAATGGATTTTTTTCAGTGAATATAAACGGATTGAATTCTCCACAAAAAAGGAAAAGAATCTTCAAAAAGCAGAAATTAAATATTGATATAATTTGTTTGTAAGAGACACATATAAAAGAAACAATATTATAAAATTTTGGAATGTCCAAAAATTGGGAAACTCTACTATGCATCAGCACAACAAAAAAAGAGAGGAGTAGCTGTATATGTTAAAGAGACAATAGATTGTAAAATGATTTATTCAGATGAAGAAGGAAGAATTGTAATGGTGGAAATACTTTTAAAACAAAAACAGATACTTTTGGTAGTACTATATGCACCAAATAATAAACAAGAAGAATTTTATCAAAATCTTCATAGAAGAATAGTAGAAACGGAATATCAAAATATTTCCTAGTAGGGGATTTTAATGCAATAGTAGATAGGACACTAGATTATAAAAGTAGCAAATAGGGAAACAAGGAAGAAAGAGACTACCTAAGATTTTTTCAACATGATAGAGGAAATTGGTGTACAAGATACTTGGAGAGAAACGAACCCAGAAAAACCACAATATACATTTTACTCAAATAGTCATAAATCTTGGTCCAGAATTGACATGATTTGGATGACGTCTGAACTAAGAATCAATATGCAGGAAATTGAGATAGAATTAGGCACCTGGGCAGACCATAATTCTTTAAAAATGACATGGGAAAATTAAGTGGACTTTGAACCAATCTATATTAAAAGAGAAAGAATTTAGAGAATTAGCAACAAAAGAAATGGAATTTTTTTTCCAAAGAAAATAAAAAAGAAGATACAACTTTACAAAATGTATGGGACACGGCCAAAGCATATTTTCAAGGTATAACTATAACATACATAGAAAAAAAGAAAAAAGAAAAAAGACTACAATGTGTACTGTTAAGGGAAGAATGTAAAAAATTAGAATTAGAGCTACAAATAAATCCACAAAAGAAAGTACTGAAAAGACAAATGGAAATAATAAAACATAAATTAAATTTAATACAATCAGAAAAACTGGCACAACAAATTAAAAGAGCAAAGCAATTTTTTTTTTGAAAATGCAAATAAACCAGGAAGATGGCTAGCTTACAAACTTAAAAAACAGAAGGAGAAAAAATTGATAAGCAACATAGTAGATGAAAAAGGCTGTTTACAATTTAAAAATGAGGCAATAAAAAGATAATTAAAGAATATTATGAGAAACTGTATAATATGGAAGAAATTCCATGGAAAAAAATGATTCAATATATGGAAAAAAAGTAACCTACCAAAAATTCAAGAAAACTTTAAGACTATGTTAAATGAGAAAATAACATAATAATGGAATTGATAGAGGCTATAAAAAGACAAAAAAATAATAATGAAAAAATACCGGGACCAGACGGGCTCCCAGCAGAGTTGTACAAATGCCTACAAGATACTCTAAGTTTACCGTTGAAAGATGTCTGTAATGAACTCTTATTGGAGGCCAAACTCCCAAACACATGGACAGAAGCAAATATTACTCTGATACCAAAAGAGGATTCAGATTTGACACAGATAAAAAACTACAGACCAATATCATTATTAAATGTGGACTATAAAATATTTACTTCAATAATAGCTGAGAGACTGAAAAGATTTCTGACTGAATTTATACATTCAGACCAAAGAGACAAATAAAAAATAATTTAAGAGTTATAATGGACATATTGGAATATTATGAAATGCATCCAGGGAAAAAATTGGCAGTAGTATTTTTAGATGCCCAAAAGGCATTTGATAATGTTTCTTGGCAATTTATGATTCAACAACTAAAAACAATGGATTTTGGACAAAATTTTATAAATATGACTAAGACAATATATCATAAACAAACAGCAAAAGTGATTGTAAATAGAAACTATACAGAGAATTTCAATATAAGAAAAGGCACAAGGCAAGGATGTCTACTATCCCCATTGTTATTTATTTTAACTTTGGAAGTTTTAAATAGAAATATTAGACAGGATTCAGAAATTAAAGGACTGGAAATAAAAGGTGAAACTTATAAATTGCAAGCATTTGCAGATGACTTGGTATTTATTCTAGAGGAACCTTTAGAGATGATTCCTAAATTATTGGAAAAGGCCTATTAGATCAAGATGCCTCATTTTGGCTGTATTTGATAAACCACTCAGATAATTTGGTATCTTTCTGGGAGGGGAGGGGATGGAACTAGAAAAATGTGCATGTTAAATCCCAACTGTCTTCTACATAAAGTTGACACACATATAGGTACAACAGCACAGCTTCAATTAATTAATTACATACCAGATGTCCAGGATAACCCCATGTTCCTAGTTCACCACGATCACCAATTAGTCCTGGAGTACCCTGAGAAACAAAAGCTGATTTGTTTCAGGAGCAATATAAAAGACTGCACACTTACAGATTCCCAACAAGATTTTGAGGCAGTGGCCTTTCAGCAGCAAATGTGGGAAAGAATAGTATAGTAAAAAAATATTAAGAATGAAATGCTTTACAAGAGTTGCACAGTATGTATTATTATCCAGAAAAAACAATTTCCCCATTGCCCACTTCTCTTGGACATCATAGCTCTAGAATTTCCTTGTCCGTAGCCAATTTTTGCTAGTAAAGAACAATGCTGAAAGTTGTCTGCTTATACAAATAGAGGCTGCAGCCCAAGGTAAAGTAGCCCTGACAGAGCCTGAATGTGATGAGTATTGCAAAATTTCCATCAACTACATTTTGTTCACATATCACTGCTGTTTTCTATGGCAATCAGTAATTGCTTGAGAAGTTACAGTCTAAATGGACAAACTAATTTCACAAAGTTTGGATATCTAGTAAGATTTCAGCTATATAGAACACAACAGAGTCATCTGAAGAAGTCACAGGTGACTCTGAGTATCACCTTTCATATCCATTTACATTATATTGACAGAGATCCTGCTGAAAGATCTCAGTCATATTATAAGTCAAAATCCAAGCTATACTGTCAGCACAGATTCCAAAGCACAAATAAAGCAATGCATGATTCTCCATGAGGATTTCTGTGGAATTTTTGTAACTGGATATGTCATACTCTTGTGTATTTGAAATTTGATTATTATTTTATGTTGCAATGTTGAAATGAATGGCAGTTACTTCAAGCCATCAAATGAATCATAACTACAAGCACATTGTTGGTTTTAGAAATGTGATGTCAAGGAGCCATGCTCCCAGGAAATTTTGAGAACTCAATGAGAAGGGACTGCGTAACTCCAGAAATACATTTTCCATTCTTCAGAGGACAAAAAAAAAATAGCAATACATTAAAAATACAGCAGGTGAAACCACAAATACTAAAATAGCTTTTGTATAGCTTGCTTCACAATACCATTCTTCCTTTTTTTCCTTTTAGTCCAAGTTTTCCAGGATTGCCCATATCTCCAGGTTTTCCCTGCCAAATGGAATATAAAGCAAAGTTTATAAAATGTATATAAAATATATAATATATAACAATACAAAAAACACAATATACTGCTGCTTATTCTGCTTATTCTGATAGGCAGAATTATCTATTTTAATTAATGTTACAAAGAATTAAACTAAATAATTGGAATCATAGATTTGAAGAGATGATAAGCAAACTGCAAAAACAAAACTATGACATAGAAACATAGAATCATAGGATTGGAAGGAACCTTGGAGGTCTTTTAGTCCAAACCCTGCTCAAGGCAGTCTTATAACATCCTGGTTGTCCAGTCTATTTTTGAAAACCTCCAATGATGGAGCACCTACAACCCCAAGAGACAAGCTATTCCATTGATTATTTGTTTCACTGTCATAAAATTTCTCCTTTATTTCTAGGCTGGATTTCTCTTTAATAATGTTCCACCCATTACTTCTTGTCCTGCCCTCTGGTGTCATAGAGAATAAGTTAAACCCTCTTCTTTGTGACAATCCATCAAGTACAGGAAGACAGTTATCATCTCACCCTTAATCCTTCTCTTCAATAGGCTAGACATACTTAGCTCCCTCAACCGTTTGTCATATGATTTAGCATCCAGACCCTTTATCATCTTTTTCTGCACACTTTCCCGGGTTTCAACATTTTTTTTTGTATCACCCCACTGCATGCTTCCCTTTTTGTAGATGTAGTTCCATTGAGGACTACATTCTGAATATGGTTGGTCAGCCAATTGCAGATCCTTATGGTGATGGTACTGTCTATCCCACATTGTTCTATCTTACCAAGAAGTAGATTGTGGTATATTTGGTCAAACACTTTGCCGAAGTTCAAGTATCCTATGTCAGAGGTCCCCAAACTTTTGGGCACCAGGGATTGGTTACGTGAAGAGAGGTTTTTCCGCAGACCAGAGGGGGTGTGGTTTTGTGTGCTGCCTGCATCCTGTGGATGGGGCTTTTCTTGTTTGTGTGGACCAGTTGTTGGCATGCCACGGCCCAGTACTGGTCCATGGACTGGGGGTTGGGGACCCCTGTCCTATGTCACACCATTTCACTGATCCACTAATTTACTTTATCAAAAAAAAGGCAACAAGATCTATCTGGCATGATCTGTTTTTAACAAACCCATGCTCGCTTTTAGTAATCACCTTCTTTGTATAGAATAGAATAGAATAGAATAGAATAGAATAGAATAGAATAGAATAGAATAGAATAGAATAGAATAGAATAGAATAGAATAGAATAGAATAGAATAGAATCTTTACTGTCACTTTAAATGTACACAGCATGTAATCAGCATACATTAAAATGAAATTTTCTTGCATTCAGCTCTCAAAAAATACCATTATGCATACCCACATATACACATATACGACAAAAAGAAACTTCACAGTCATAGTAATCATTGTTTGTTTCTAGGTGCCCACAAATCCTTCTCTTACCTTTTCCAGGATTTTTCCAGGTATTGATGTCAACCTGATTAGCCTATAGTTTTCTGGATTCATTTCCCCCCTTTTTGCAGATTAGAACCACGTCAATTCTTTTCTATCCTCTGGTATTTTTCCTGTGCTACATGAACTTTGAAAAATTACACTTAGTAGCTCCAAAATTACATTTGGCAGCTCCTTCAATACCCTTGGATATAATCATCTGGCCCAGGTGATTTGGACTCATCCAGGGTGGATAGGTATTCTCTTACTAATTCCTTGCCTATTTTTATTTATATACCTGTTCTATCTTCCTCAGTGCTGCTTTTGATAGGTTGGACTATTTCTTCCTTTTGTGTAAAAACAGATGCAAAGAAGGAATCCAAGAATGTAAATTATGCAGTTTGCAAAGCAATATGATGAAACAGTTTTAATGATTTTCTCTTTTTTATCTTTCCGTGGGATGGTTGTGCAATTGACTTCTAACATATACACAAAGAACCACCAAACAGAAAAAGCATAACAATTGTACTATTAATATGCATCTACATTACTGTATCTAATTTACCTTATGTCTTGCAAGACACAGATGTGATTCCCAAAGTTTATTGAATGATTTTTAAAACTGAAGAGTGTATAATCATTTGGGAACCACAAAATAAAGGGAAAAGGCTAACATACAAGCTGAGCATTACTGAAGGCCACTATTGGATATTCTCTATGAATTAGTATCATCCCATCCCTTATGGCAATTGCTTTAGAAATTTGTGTATGTACAACCAGTTCAAGATATTGTAAGAAATGTAGTTGTGGGATATATGTATAGACTTGCCTGTTCTCCAAAGTCACCAGGGAATCCATCTATACCCTATAATGAAAACAGATATCCTACAATTACCTTCTAGAAGTAACACAAAATTCATTTACTTAAGGAAACATAGTTTGTTTAGCAAAATTGAGAAACTGAGCACTTTGGAGAAATAATTACTAATCAGGGCAAAACTAAACAGCTAAAATGTTAAAATATTAAATCAGTGGGCTATTATCCATGTGGTTTATTAGTGCCTTCTTCCATAGAATACAAAATGATGTCTTTGCCATTGTCATTAAAATGACCATCCACTACAGCATATGCTGTATGGCTGTTGCCCAATATACATGCTAGCTTGCTGGATGACTGGGATGACTCTCAAACCTGGGGTGACACCTACCATATACTCCTAGTATTCTTTGCTCATTCCTCCCAAGACCCCTCCCCCCATATATTTTGATATGATACAATCAATCAGTTAAAGTGAGATTCAGGTGGTTATCCATCTCAGGGAAGCATAGTTTAGTTTGTAAGTTTTTCCCTGTGGTTTTCTTTGAGAACATAGCACAATTCACAATTTAAACAAAAGAACCCAAGCCCAAATTTATAGTTAATCTGATATGATTACCTTTCTTCCTTTCCTTCCTATATTGCCAAAACCAACAGTTCCTTCTTCTCCCTAGAACAGATAAACACATATTTTATATTTTCTTCAACTCACTGCATTTGTAACTTTTTAATATGGAGCACCTAGAATTATGCTATTGTTTGTAATACATCTTACAACAGCTTTTCCTCAAAACAGAAGTCAAAGTTACCAAGAACAAATTATCTCTTTTTATGCTGTGTGTTAATGCAACTTCCATTTCTGCAGGATCAGCAAAGATTGTAATTTAAGCAAAAAGAAAGAAATAGGATTGCAGCTGCAAAAATTATTTCACAGTAATCTATGAGCAGCCAATTATATGTTAAAGTGATCATAGATTTGATTGTGGGGATTTGGGGTCTCCCATTCTTCTTGATCTCACTGGGCACAGAGAAACTATTGGAGATTGATGGTCCTTCATATAGCTAGGCCTTATACTATTCAGGGCTTTAAAAGTGATAACCAGCACCTTAAATCTGCACTCAAAAGCCAAATGACAACCCGTGCAAATCACAAAGCACTCAAAAACCAAATGACAACCCACGCAAATCACAAAGCAGGGATGACACAAAAGCATAATGTGATGCATCTACCCCTGTCCATGCCACCAGGTGGACTGGAGTAGCTGTCCCTTTTGAGTAGATTTCAAAGGTAGCCCCATGTAAAACAGATTGCCCTTGAATGGTGAAAAGGATATGAGTGATTGTCTGAAAGGCCTCTTGGTCTAGAAAAGTGCACAACTGGAATATTAAAATGAGGGCTATGCTTATTTCTCCCTCAACCCTAACCCTACTTTTATTCCAGCAGAAGGGTATTCAAGCTAATTCATTCATGATCCACAATGAATTTACAGAGTTTGAAAATCCATGTAAATAAAGGAAATTCCTTCTTCCCATTGTTTCCAGAGTTTTACTCCAGATAAGTAACCCAGTTTTTTGCCCTGAAGCTTATTGGCTCTGTTCTGTTTCTTGCGTTGGTAGGCATTGAAGAGGCAGGATTTTCAACAAGTACTTCTTTATTCAATGTTAAACAGAACTCTAACAAAATGGCTCCGCCCCTTTTTATATATTCAGCCTGGGGCGTCGCCAGCCAATCGTTGCAATGTATTTTCCTGCTCAATTGCATGCTAGTTATTCTTTGCAGACAGCAAGTCTAACCCAGCAGGCCATGTGGTCTGCTGACTGTTCCGGTGCAGCTCCCTGCACCTGTTCCCAAATAAGCTCAGTACATAACACCCTTCCCCTCTTGGTTCAGGAGTAAATACTTGCTATTTTTACAATACTTCAAGCATTCCCATACAATGTGCAGCATAACAAACAATAATACACAACATTATAGGTCTTCCATTTCAACACACTAATAAACAATAATTAACAACATTATAGGTCTTTCTTCACAAGGAACATACATAAAGCATCCCCAATTGCAAATAATGCACAGACATTAACATTATAGTATGTGGCATTTTCCATTCCAAGGAAATACATAAGCATTTCAGTTCAATACAACATTATAGTACATGGCATTTGGTTGTTCCAATTCCTAGGGAAATACTAAAACAGTCCAGCTTACGCTGACAGAAACCTCACGTAGTCCTTTAAGAACTTTGGTGGGCCTCTGGCCCACTCTGATCGTCTCGGAGTTGCTGCAAGTGCCCGATCTGCAAGCTCGCCTGCCAGGCTCGGCAGACCGGGACTTTGAGACCCGTTCGACACGGGCGAAGCCGGATCATGCAGGCTGGCCTGTTCCAGTAGGCCCAACCCAGAGTTCCACGGTGGGGTGCAATTCCCCTGATTGGCATTAACAGCTGGTTGGGAGCACTGTCCTGTTGGTGCAAGGCCTGAGGTAGGAATGGCTTGGAAAGCCGATTGAGTGCAGTGTCCCATGGACGTGGTGCCCGAGTCAGGAGCCGCCTCATTGGCAAACCCCCCATTTGGTGATTTTGGTGTCCCACTGTCACTGAGCGGCTGAGCTTCACGATCAGGATCGTGGGCTTCTTCCCCCCCGAGAGCAGAGCAAGGAGCGGAAGAGTGACTAGGCAACCTCCAACGAAGCTGATCAATGTGCCTTCTCAGCACGTGACTATCCTCCAACGCCACTTCGTAGGAAAGTGGCCCGGTAACCTTGCAAACCACAGCTACCACCCACAGTTGGCCCAGACCATAACTGCGAGCCCAAACTGGATCACCCACTTTCAATTGCCTCGGTGCCTGCGGCTGTGACACCTGTGATGCAACCCGGTCTGGGTGTAATCTATCTAACTTGGTGATAAGGCGGCGACCCCATCGGAGCTCGGCTGGGCTCTTGCCCATAGATGTGCACAGAGTTGTGCGGTGGCAGAGGAGGAAATCTGCCAACCTGTGATGCCAGTTTCCATGAGTAATCCTTTTTAAGGAGTCTTTAGTTGTGTGAACCATACATTCTGCTTGCCCGTTTGAAGCCATGTGGAACGGTGCCAAAGTAGCATGCTGAATCAAATTCGCCATTAGAAAGGACTGAAACTCCGACGAAGTAAATTGAGCTCCGTTGTCAGAGACAATTACGTCTGGGAGGCCATGTGTGGCAAAAATGCCACAAAGCACCCTGATGGTGATGGCAGTCATCATAGTGGACACTGGAACGACTTCCAGCCACTTAGAGTGACTGTCCACAACAATGAGGAAGAGCTGCCCCTGAAAGGGGCCAGCATAGTCGATATGGATCCTCGACCAAGGAGCATGTGTGGTTTCCCATCTATGGATGGGAGCCTGTGGCATTTCTGGCCTGGACTGCTGGCAAATGTGGCACCCTTGGACCTGGGCTTCGATCTCTTTATAGAGCCCAGGCCACCAAAGGTAGCTGCATGCAAGCGCCTTCATCCGGACTATTCCCAGATGTCCCTCATGCAGAGAAACAAGGACTCTAGTCCTCAGTGAGGTCGGGATTACTACCCTACTTCCCCACAGTATACAACCCTTAAAGGTGGATAACTCATGCTTCCTTTTCCAGAAACTCTGGAAGTCAGTGCCATCCTGTGAGCACCCAGTTCAACACGCGTGTTAGCGTGTTGTCAGTAGCTGTTTCTGCAGCTACATCCCCTGCATGGAGGGGGGACTCGGGTAAATCCTGGATAGACAGGATGTGGTTGGCCAGTGCAGGATCAGGCTCTACTTGTTCTAAAGGCAATCTACTAAGGCCGTCTGCGTGGCCCATTTCTTTGCCCGGTTTGTGAACCAGACAATAGTCATAAGCAGAAAGGAATATTGACCACCTCAACATTCTAGGAGAGATGATTTGGGGTGTCTGCTTGTTCATTGTGAACAACCCCAGAAGTGGCTTGTGGTCAGTGAAGACCATAAAACGGTGGCCATACAAGAAGTCGTGAAACTTCTTGATGTCAGCCACGATTGCCAGTGCTTCTCTATCTATTTGCGTGTAATTGCGCTCAGCAGTAGATAGAGTCCTTGAGTAATAGGCTACAGGAACTTGTGTTCCATCAGCCTTAAGGTGACTTAAGACAGCCCCTATTCCATAAGCTATGCTTATTGGCAACTGCTCATTGAAATGAGCTAACACCACATTAGAGGACAACAATGCCTTAATCTCAGCAAAACTCCTCTCATGGACTTTTGTCCACTTCCATGGGACCTGCTTGTCCAAGAGCCAGTGTAACGGCTCTGCCACTGCGGCCTTGTGGGGGAGGAAGGCATGGTAGAAGTTGAGAAGTCACAGGAAGGCTTGAAGCTCTCCCTTTGTTTTGGGACTGGGTGCCTGCTGAATTGCTTTAAGCTTTGATTCAGCAGGATGGATGCCTTCGGCATCAATTCTAAAGCCCAAGAATTCCATGGAAGTGACTCCAATCTTGCACTTCTATTGTTTGAGCTTCAGCCCCGCTTTGCAGAAATGCCGCAAAACGGCCTGAAGCCTGTCTGCCAAGTTTTCGACTGACTCCCCTACGATGAGGACATCATCGAAATATGGGCAGATCCCTGGAATATTACAGAGCGTGCGCTCCATCACGCTCTGAAATATGCCAGGGGCTACATTCACCCCAAACTGCAGCCTTCGGACCTTGAAGGCTCCCCGGTGAGTTATAATCGTTTGGGCCTCTGCCGTGGCGTCGTCCACCGGCAGCTGCTGATAGGCCTGAGCAAATCTAGTTTGGCAAAAATACACCCTCCCTGTAGAGACGCCAGAATATGGCTGACCACAGGCACCGGGTAGGAATGCTGCTGGAGAGCTTTATTTAATGTGCATTTGTAATCAGCACAGATTCTGACTTCTCCGTTGGCCTGAAGTGGCGTGACAATGGAGGTTTCCCTTGGACTGCTGTCCACAGGTTACAAAATGCCCTGCTGAAGCAATTTATCCAGCTCTGCATTTATCCTTTGCTTGAGAGCAAACGGCACCTGACGAGGCTTAATCCTGATCGGTGTTATTAAGAGATCTAGCCTTAAAACAATAGGAGCTCTTTGTATGCCCCTAACTCTGGGCTGAAAACATCAGCAAACTCCTTACAAACCTCTGCAAGGCTTGCCATTTGCAAACTGTTTAACCCAGTCACCTGAATGCCTAGTGCATCAAACCAATCGAGTCCAATCAGACTCGTGCGGTTGCCCTCAACCACTACGACATCCAATGGGCCCTCGAAATCCCTGAATTTCACTCTTAGCATGGCCTCCCCCTTGACGCTGACTCGGGAATTCTGGAAATCGGTCAAGAGGAGATTCGACAGCCTGAGCTTAACTCGATGGCCGCTTCTACAGCAAATCTGTCCCAGAGTTTTTTAAGAAATTATGGACAGAGCGGAGCCCGTGTCCAGCTCCATGTCTAAAGGAACCCCCTGCAGTGTGACTTTAAGATGCAGCTTTTTCTTCAATGGCCGGTGGGCACCTGTTCTACCCACGCTTCTCCTCGTCGCGCAAAAACCCACCCGGTTCTGACTGGGGACCCCAGTACCTTTCCGAGGCAACTCTTCCAATGGACGGTCTTTTGTGTGACCCAAACAAACGGCAGCGATGTGGCCTTGCCTGCCACATGCCCGGCAAGTTGCGGAGCGAAACTGGCAGTCGGCCCACTTGTGGCGGCCTCTGCACCCGATGCATCGAGGGAAGGAAACTGCCTTCTCAGGAAGCCTGTGGGGCCTCCTTTCTTGTGGTTGCTGTAACCGATTGACCTCGCTGTCCGACTCAGAGTCTTCAACTCTCTCGGCGTCCTCCTGGTGGACGGTTCCGGGGCTTGGAGGGTTCTTTGATAGCTGCAAGGCCTTAACAGCTCCGCCTGCTGCTTCTTTGGCTGTTACCTCCCTCAAAACGTCTTGGAAGGAGATAGTTTCTCTGGTGAATATCTTCTGCTGAAGTTCGCGGCTTCTCAGACCACAAATGAGCTGATCTCGTAGCCACTCTTCCAGGTCCTTAAACTCACACTGCCTTGCAGCTTGTCATAGAGCAGCAATGAAGTCAGCAACGGACTCCCCAGGACACTGGTCCTGCTGTTCAAAAGCATGTCGCCAAGCTATGACCGACAGCTTTGGCTCAAAATGTTGTTTGAGCATTCTTTTCAGTTCTATGTAAGTGATGGACTCCAAGGGTGCCGGAGCAACCAGGTTCTCCGCGATATTGAAGGTTTCTTGTCCACAGACGCACAACAGCATCGCGGCCTTCATTCCCTCGTCCTGAACCTGGTTGACTCTGAGATAACTTTCCACCCTAGCAATGTAGGAGCTCCAACATTCTGGATGCTTGACGTCGAATTCAGAAAGACAGCCAATCTTTGCCATGGTGTAATGTTGGCGGCCTATTCAACACCTCGTGCTGCGCAGGCTTCCGAAGTGGTTCCAAGACGACTCCTAGCGGCACTCTCCTCCAGCGATTCCGGACTGGCAGGCAGAGCGAAGGAGGTTGGAACGCCGTACTTCTCAGCATCTTCAAGGCTTCCCGTGGTGAGTCAGCGCTTGACTTTTGCGGCAGCACAATCCCACCTTCGGCGCCAATGTTCTGTTTCTTGCATTGGTAGGCATTGAAGAGGCAGGACTTTCAACAAGTACTTCTTTATTCAATGTTAAACAGAACTCTAACAAAATGGCTCCGCCTCTTTTTATACATTCAGCCTGGGGCGTCGCCAGCCAATCGTTGCAACGTATTTTCCTGCTCAATTGCATGCTAGTTATTCTTTGCAGACAGCAAGTCTGACACAGCAGGCCACGTGGTCTGCTGACTGTTCCGGTGCAGCTCCCTGCACCTGTTCCCAAATAAGCTCAGTACATAACAGGCTTCATTCATCTTAGAGTCTGATATCTTTTCTTTGGGCTTTTATGAATCTGGTGTCAATTAAAGTCCAAGTCAGTCAAATTTTAAAAGGGACTGAAAACGGATATGCAGGGTTTTCAAACATTTTAGGACTAAACCTATTTAGATTTTAAAGTTATTGAGCTCAACCAGTACAGTATTTGTGTAGAAAAACGTGTCTATTACTGAATGCCTCTATATATTACTATGGGCCATTTTAACATCCCTTTTTAATCCTTTGGCAATTTGTTTTTTTTCAATCAAACTTTTACAAGAAGATAATGAAAATGAAAAACAAACCCTCATTCCTTGCTGGCCAGGGGGACCTTTTTCTCCTTTCTTTCCAAGTTCCCCAGATTCTCCCTGTTTTTCCAAAATAAGTAAGTTATTACATGTGAGAAACAAATAAGTGTGATAAACATAAATAGAGGTATGGATAATTTTAAAATAATACACGATGCTACAACCATCTAATGCCAATATTTTAAATATAAAATCAAGATCAGATATTTGGGGGATATTTTTCCTACTGTTTATCACTTTGTAAATCCTAAGCTACTGGCTTTATTTTAGTATTGACAAAATACCCTCATAGTTCACATAATCAACATTAACAGTGTTGGCTTACAGCTTAACCCAAACATATAACATCTGGGGGATTCCTAGGTATGCTTTTTTTCTGTTTCAGTTGCTTTTGATCATGGTTGACATGAAGTGTAGTTACCTCTATCTTAATGAACAGAAGTTCTGCATTTCTAGCAAAATAGTTAAACATCAACTGGTCCATTTTTCCATCAGTGATGAGAAAAGCAGCACCCGATGGTTTATGTCTGGAGTTCAGCATTAACAATCCATTAAACCAAATAAACTCTAAATGCCAAAGTGTGTGTTTGGAAGTTTGGGGGAAAATAAATCTTGAAGAAACTGAATGTAAACATTTTCAGTTTTCTACATTTGATGTCTTCAACACCACTTTAGGACTCCAATTCCCAACATCTTCTGCTTGAGCACATTATATAGGGTAGTTGGAGTAAAATTTGTATTGAGAGTCACAAGACAAATTTTATGGTATATGATCAATCAGTCTCAGCACATCTGGAAACAATCAAAGAGGGAAAAGCTGATCTACATCATAGATACATTTTATACTTTGTATAGAAAAATTCAGTAACAGAAATTGGAGCCCCACCTTATTCCCTCTGGATCCAGGTTTCCCTTGATTCCCTTTAGGTCCTTCATCTCCAATGTCTCCCTGTAAACAAAACAAAGATTGTATCAATGTTTAATGTTGATAAAAACTCTCATCTGTAAAGTGAACAGAATATCCCTTGAACCTTCATATAGTATCCATTCTGTTCCTTGTCAAATTGTGAATTACAACTCCCAAGTCAGCCTTGGGATAGCTTTGGCTGGGTTACCTTCTAATGTTTCCCCTTCCCATTTTCAAGGACATTTCTTTTCAGCTCTTGGTCCCTTTAAGGCAGAGGTCCCCAACCTTTTGGGTACCAGGACCGGTTCCGTGGAGAAAGGTTTTTCCACGGACTAGAGACTGCATGGTTTTATGTGCTGCCTGCATCCCACGGATGGGGCTTTGTTTGTTTGTGCAGACCGGTTGCTGACATGCCATGGCTCGGTACTGGTCCACGGACCGGGGGTTGGGGACCCCTGCTTTAAAGTACAGGTTTCTTCCTCCCTTCATTTTATACATTATGCACAAGTTCTACCATGTCAAACAGTCTATATACAGTTGTAGGGCTGTGCGTGCTTCCACAATATCTCAGAAGTGTTTTAGGACTTACACAAGAATAGAACCTCTCTACTGTTTATTAAAGCAAGCTATTTTTTTTTCCAGATTTCTGCATAAGCTTGAAAACAGTTATCCAATGAATCAACTCCTTAAACATCAGATTTTTTTTTAAGCTCATGCAGAAGGCTGGGGAAAAAATGAACTGCTTTAATGCACAACAAAAACTGCAGTGTTCATACAGGTAGTCCTCAACTTATGACCGGTCACTTATGACCATTTAAACTTATGATGGACCCCCTCAAAGGTACTTATGACCCAGTTACAAAGTTCCAGTGGCTCTCCCCCCATGGTCATATGACCACATGTTGGATGATTAGTAACTGCCCTGTATTTATGATCATTTCCAGTGAACTTTTGCATGTGTGTCCTTTGCATGCTCTTATGTGTTGTTACTCTTCAAATTCTGGTAATATTTAAATGGTAAAGACTCTGTGGTGCTTGGGATGATTCTGTTGAGCTTTGGTGTTTTTGTATGCATTCTCTGTTCGCTGTTGTGTCTTGTTACGGTTATGTTTTACTTTGCATTTAAAAATGTAAAAACTATGTTAGTTTGGACCATTTTAGGTGGTAGAGCTTTTAGCATGGCAGTTTATTCTTGCATATATTTCTGTTAGTTATCCAATGAAGATGCACTAGCAACACCCCTTTTCTCCAGCCACTACTCTGTGCTAGCAAAACAATAGCAAAGAGCAACACGTTGGGCTTGTGTCCACCAGGAGGAGGAGGAGGAGATAGAGGAAGAGAAGGAGAGGAAGATGTGTGCTAAAGGTGTTGCTTAATCTTGCTAAATAATTGGATCTACAATACAGAAATATTGATAACATTTTTGATTTTAAAAAATAATCTAATCTTAAAGGGAAAAAAACCCCATGTAACATTATAGATAATGCTATAAGGGTATAATGCTTAAACAATCCCAGAGAACCCTATAAGAACTTTAAAGATGGAAATAAGCTAGCTAAACTTAGGAGATGTAAACACTGCCTTTATAAATACAGCTATTCCATGATTAACTGTAATTGCTGAAATTATTTGCAGTACTGGCTTTTAATAATTTATTGTTTATTCCAATTCCAGCTAAATTGCTTTGCTTATTTTCAGACTGGAAAAGTGAAACTGAAAGGAGTACCAATAATAAGATTAGCAGTTTAGAACCTGCTGAAGTAATAGCTTGACATTTAGGGTTTATTTAGAGAACTGAAAATATATATCTGTTTTTTTGAGTTGTGACCTCCTATGAATAGCTTCTTTCCTGGATTTGAAGAAACCTGTAAAAACATGACTGTTTCATAAGGCTTTGGGGTCCAACATGTTATGACTAATGTTCTCCCTCAGGTGAGAAATGGTGTTTTAAGTTCAAAGTATCAATTCTTATATGTTCAGTTTTTACTTACATATTGCTTTTTTAATGGATTGTTAGAGTTTTATCTGTTTGCGTTATAAAGAAGAGAACTATTGGCTGCTCAGAATCAGTTTTAACTGGAGTGATTTATAAGTCTTGTAAACAAAAGAAATAAGTAAGTGCTTTTTGATGCTAGATTTAAGCTAACAAAACATTTAATGGATTACAGCAGAGTTGTATTCCCATTATTTCCCGTGAGGATTTGTTTTAATGTTTTTAAAATTAAAACCATCCTTTTGGCCAATGCATTTGCTAGTGGATTGGCTGGTACAGTCAGCTGCCATTCCAAGGGTTTGTGTCCTAACAGTGGTAAAGAATGGATGTAGTTTGTACTGAGGATCTGTTGTTGAAATGACTTTGAGTCATTTCAAATTTTTCTTTCATCGGAATGCAAGATTCTCTAAATTATTCATCAGAACATGTTTTCTATTTTGTGCATTACTCTGCTGAATACATTCATAATTAGGCCCCACTTTGAAAGATTTGAGAAACATTGCATTCAAACAGTGTTTCTCAATTCTGGCAACCTGAAGATGAGTAAATTCAATTCCCAGATCCCCCAGCCAGCATTTTCAGTTTCCAGATCCCCCAGCCTGATCCCTATTTTCAAATTGTCAAGTTTGAGAAACGCTGCATTAAAAATGAAAGTCAAGAAAATTGAAAGATTTTATGTACTAGACGGCCATAGTTTCCTGATTGTCCTTTTTCTCCTTTCACACCAAGAACACCAGTTGTTCCCTGACGAGAAAAAAAACAAAAACATGGTAATAAAAATAATTAGTAAATGTTATAAAATACATAGTTTACATACTTCTTCCTATTTTAATATTTTAATGAATCAAATTAATGAACAGAAATATACTGCATATCAATTTTCATATAGGAAAACAAATTATAACTTGCACTGAGGCAAGAAAATATAAGTAAAGGGTTTCTGCCCAGAATATTAACTGTGCTTCAGAAAACTTCTTAATCACAGAGAGACATAACATTATTAAACATAACATTATTAGATATAACATTATTGTTTTGTAAGGTCCCAGTCCCTTACATCAGGGGTGTCAAACTCAAACTGCCGGTCCGCGGGCCGGACGCATCACCAGGAAACTGCGCCCACTCCATTGCCGGCAATGGAGAAAAAGCTTTGATATGTTGCGCAACATCACGTGACGTCGTGAGTTTGACATGTCTGCCTTACTTGAACTTGAGATATCCTATCAATCTAATCAGATAGCCCAAGCGGAGACTTCTTGATCAAGCAGCACTTTATTTGATCAAATTAAGCAGCTGGGCGGCCAACAATCTGGAATGCTGGCAGAGTTACGTCCAGAAGTGCCACATCTTAGAAAGTTGGTAGCATTGCTTTATAAACTTTGTTAGCCAATGAAAATCAGACAACAGAGCCATTACATCATAAGGAAGACATCAATCATTCCTGTACACTCCCTTATTCCCTCCTTCAGTACATCGCATCCCTATATATTCAAGATGGACAGTATTTAATATATATTTGCTATGTATATGTAGGGATGTGGGTCTATATATATGTTGTTCATAGTATGTTTAGGTGTGTGTCATGTATGTGTTTCACTTTGAGACCGGGCAACTAAATTTCATTTTTGATGTGTGCCGTTGTGCCCACAATATAAAAATGACAATAAAGGTTATCTTATCTTATCTACATGTTTCCCACGCTTGCATGAGATTTCTCTGGTGCAGAAGCCGATTACAAAAAGCAAGAAAGCAACAGTGAGACTAAACAATTTCCCTTTGTTCCAGAATCTTTCAGTTTACATCACTATATAATTCTGTTTGTATTTGTTTCTATTTGGCAAAATATAAAAAAGTATATAAACACTCATTTTTGTGTCACATTTAGATTTTTCAAAATATGCTTACAGATATGCAAACTTTAAACTTTCTCCATGCAACAAAATAATTTCATCGTTTGAACTAGAGACAATTTAAAAGACAACTGTTTCTTTTATTTATCTTTTTTGACTATTAGAGCTATATATTATCTTTTCATTAACATCAGTACTTAGGATGATAAAATGCCAAATTGTTATTATAGCACAAAAGGGATGTGGAAGATTGCTAAAGGCAACTAAAGCATTTTCTGAACCCACTGCGTGAAGCGCTGAAATATCATTCTGAGTGAGCATACATGTAAACACAGATGACACATTCGTCATTTTGCTTTAGTAACACTCATGGCAGAATTTTCTTATGTGCATTCACACGTATGTTTGTATGGTACTAAAAGTGTACACACCACACTGTTTAATGCTTTAGGTAGGTAGAGAATAGAATAGATGCTACATTTGCTTTGTGAAATGGCCTTCTGAATGCTTTGCATAACACTATAAAACAGAATCAATTTTAAAAAAGAGTAATTGGGACCCACCAACAGAGAAATTTGAGAAAACAAGTTCTTAGTGCACACAGGCAACACTTCTATACAAACGTTTTTAACAGAAAGAAGAAATTTCCAATCAGTCTACACAGTTCCTTTAATCTTTTTATGTGTAATGTGTACTTTTTTTTATTTCCTAGACAATGACTCATTTAGTTTTTTTAATAATATACTTCTTAATGTATCATTTTACAAAATAAGACTGTATAAGGCATACAAAATCCTTGCTAATTAGAGGTTCAGTTTTTTGTGAATGGGTAACATTTGTATGCTGGCAAAAGAGATAGTATCAAGACAAGCTTTATAAGGATCACTGATCCAGATGTCATTTAAAAAGAGGGCAGTGTGTAATACAAATTATGATGTGATTTACATGATAAAAAGGCTTGCACTTGTACTGTACATAGCCTAGAGATAATATGTAAACAGTTTGTTCCGTTATGTCACACAGTGTAACTTCTAGGATCTAACAGAGGGCTTCCACCACTTAGTACTATCTGATTGAGTCTCATCAGTTAATTAGTTTAATTGCAAATTATGTGTATTCTAATGTCATTGTCTTTTTTTCCCCACACATGAACGTGAGTACACATAGTACACACACTAATATCTACCTGGGAACCTTGAACTCCTTGATCTCCTTGCAAACCATTTGAACCAGGGTTTCCTTCCTCTCCCTGTAAAAAGACACAGTTCTTGAACATCAACTTTACGACAGTATAAATTTTTTTATTAGATTTAGAATTCTGTTGTTCCAATTATCTGGAAGAACACAAAAGTGGACAGAGCTGCGTTAGAAGGAGTTGCATTTGACCACAACTCTGTCCTGTGAAACAAATTATTCGAGCTCAAAAAAAAAAAAAGTAATTTGCAAGGCATGGGGAAAAGAGCTGAAAGAAGATATGGGGGATACATGCAGATTTCCCATTCTAATGAGCATTTGTTTTGGACAGTGATACGATAATTATTCCTCCCAAACCTGTGAGTAAGAAAAGATTGGAAGCAGACAGAAACAGAAGTAGATCTGATGCCTGATGCAGCTCACTTATCATGAGGAATTGCAGCCAGGATAGGAATCCTGAAAATCAGGCCAAAGGAATTTGGATACACTAGGGCCTTTTCCACCAAGTGATAATACTCCCTAGGGAATATTTGATAGCACATAATCTATCAGTCATGACCTACTTCATTATGAAGGGCCAGAGTTGGGAAAGGCAATGAGGAAGTTGTCTTAAGCAGAAGATGGAGGGAGAAATCAGATTGTACCAATTTCTTAATGCTCATGTTGATTGGAACAAGATCCATTTAGAAGGAATTCTAAAAACCCTTCTTTTTGTTATTGTTTGGACAAACTTGATGGATTTTTCTCATTTTATTAAGTTTTTATTAACTGCTCCATAGTTTACTCAGGCACAGCTATGTATCTTGATTTCCCATCAAATTGCTTCCATCCCTTTTATTGACTTAAAGTTTTTCAGTAACAAAGTTCTCACACCAGACTAATTGTAAATACGTGAAATTAAGAAAAAACCTACCTTTGGGCCTAGAGGTCCTGTGTTTCCCTCAGCTCCCTGAAATAGAAGGTGTCATTTTTATTGACAAATCTTAATTCTGTTGGGTAATGAAATGTCTGTTAACAAACAACGAAGCTCAGAGAATACCAAAAAATCTGCAATTCAAACCTGAGCCATGTATATTCTCTTCTTAATTTTGTGCTACGATTAAAAAACATTTACATTTTATTTTCCTGGTTATTGACACATCAGGTACTTTCCATTCCAGTGTCATATAACAGAACTCAGGAAGAGAACTTTTTCTGTTCTTTGGATCATAATTTGCCCAGAACTTAGATTCTCCCCCTGCCCTTCTCTCCTCTAGGAAGGTCTGAAGACATGATTTTCCCATCGTACCTGGGGGGCCGAACAGTAGTCATGGATCTTTTCTATGAATGTACTACATAGAATATATTCACTTGCTGACTGTGATTATGTTTATGCTGAATTGAGGTTTATAATATAGTTGTGTGTTTTTTATTTATATTTTTAAATTTGTTTTTAATTGTTATAAGCAGCCCAGAGTCACATATTCTAAAAGATAACACAATGCTTTAGAATCCTCCACATCTGAATATTTGTTGATAGCATTGCCTTTACTAGTAAGACATTTAGCACCTATAAGTGGTATTGGAACTTCTTCTCTGTTGTTGTAATAGAACAGAAACAGAAACTGGAGAATGTAAAAAGGACATGGATTAATTAGCAATCCTACAATCTGCAGGAAATGGCTTTGGATTCATGACACTCAAAGTTGTCCTGATTTCCCTCCCTCTCCAAATGGAGATAGGGCCAGTGTTAAGAAATCCTATTCATTTCTTTCTTCTAATCTTTCTGAACAAAAGGTTTTGGATTCTTTAGGGCTTCCTGAACAAAGTGTTTTCTGCCCATTGAACTGAATGTGCTATATACAAAAAAAAGCAGCATTCTCTGTCTACTTATGTAGAATTTCTGTTGGACAACCCTTATCTGCCATTGAATGAGAACATGATTTTGATGTGCCAAAAGAACAGTAAACAAAAATCCAGACTTTCCCAATCTACAGTAGCAGAACAGATGTGCTGAAAACTATTCTGGCAGATTTGCGTTAAAAATGGAATGTTCTGAGGAAGACTCCATATATCTCCATATGTTGTAGCAGAATTTTTTTTGTGTGTGACTCAGTGGTAATTAACAGAGTTCAACAAGGAATTTTTCCTCCAGCTGCTAAAAAAAAGCCACAAAGAAAAAAAGTAAATATTAGTTTAAAATATATTTGACGGTGAGCATTCCAACATGTTTATAGACAGATGTGTCATATTGATGCAGGTGAGTAGAGACATTGCTTCTAATTCTTTCTTTTTCTGGTTGATAATAATGTGTAAATAATAAGTAGAAAAATAAGCTTCTCCTTCAGTGAGCCTGAAATTATGATTTCTTCTAGTCTAGTCTGGAATTTTTGTATTCTTTTTTTTAATGGGGAAAAGCAACAATAGCTTATCTGTAGGAATAATCATCTGTGGCAAGCAACCAGCATCTTTTTTCTTTCATGTCCTCATGATCTTTACTTCATCAGACAGGTTAAAGGTGTTCTAAGATATACCAGTGTTACAGTATTTCCTTCTTTAGGTTGACTTAGTCCGTATCTAATCCCGAAGTGTACAGAATCTCTTAAATTCCTCGGCCATTACTCTGCTGACTGCAGTGACTAAGAGCAGAAGCATTAGACCAGATGTGTCTCTCAACCTTGGCTTCTTTCAGATGCATAGACTTCAGTTCCCAAACTTCCCCAGCCAGCCATTCTGGGAGTTGAAGTTGACACATCTTAAAGTTGCAAAGATTGAGAAATGCTGCATTATAGACTATTAGAGAGCAAATTCTATGTGGACATAATTTTCTGTCCCATCCAAGGGTAAGTAGACAGTTAAGATAAAGGGTCCCACCTTTTTTCCTGGGGATCCTGCTGAGCCATCTGAACCTCTCAATCCTCTTTCCCCCTGAATAGAGTATTAATATTTCTGTTAATTGATATTTTTGCTACAAACACCAAATACTGTAACATTTCCATTTTTGTACTATTCATTTCTACTAGGTCAGATATAAAAGGTAGTTACATAGTAGATGGGAGGGACAACCTAGCACTTACATTTATGAAACTCATAAAAAGTAGGATCAGAGAAACCTAACTGTTAAGCCAATCTGTTATTACTATTATTATCAAACACTAGGATAATATTGTACTAAAATAGTTTAATATATAGTTTAATAGCCCCCTCCAGATAAAACATTGTTTCTTCTTTTACTCATATTTTATTGTTGTCACCTGGAATTAGGCTGCCAAAAAAAAAATAGAAAGCATAATTTGATTTTTAATGTAAATTATTAGTAACATGCCTTTCAGTTTCCAGTATGACTATTTGACTCCTTAGTGTTATCACTAGGTTGCAGTTAGCCTCAATAGAAGAAAAAGCTTTTATTGCAACTTTTTTCTTTTTTCCTAAGGCTAACAGCATCATGGGAATGAAGGGAATTTGAAGATCACCAAAATTCAAGTCTTACTTAAAATGTGGGGACCAGGTTTCTTTTTATGATATTAATGTGTCATGATGGGATTTTAGGATCTCTCTACTCCCATCCTAGTCCAACAGGATGTCAAGTGCCTAAATTCTTTCTTTGGTCATACCAAATTCTGTGAAATAAATCATTCACCCTTCATTTTTGTCTAGACATTTTGTCTAGGGCGGCTGTGCAAGGCTTTCACAACAAATACTTTGCATCATGTGTAAGGCTAGAGTGAAGCCCTTCTCTTCATTAAAGCAGCTGTATCTTTCTCACAGCTGCTTCAAATGCTGCTCCTATCTTCACATTTAAAGTGAAGCAGCAGTTTTAACTATTTGAAAGATATCTTTGTTCCCCATCTTTTGAAGGCTTTGCACAAAAAGATTAGGCAAATGTTTTGTCTTAACCCATTCTACTTTGAAGACACAAGTTACATTCCTCAATATCTTCTGATAAGACCTGACTGTGGTTTGACTTAGAATGTGTAACAATTACCATCCTTCCAGACAGCCCTTTGAAGCCTTTTGGTCCTCTTATGTTATCGTCTTGTCCAGATTCACCCTGTAAAATAAATATGATAGCCATCTGATTAGGGAATTACCTCCAAGATTATCAAATTTAAACAACCAGTATATCCATTCATAAGGTTTATCACATAATAGCTAATCTAGTCATATTAGTCTAGGCAGCAGGGACTGTGTGGGGCCAAAAGGTCAACAAAAGTGACATATCCATGAAGCCCCGTTCCTCTCTATGAGTGTGAGATCTAGAAATAAAGTATGATAATAATTGGCAAGTATGTCTTTTTCTATGCACATCTTATTTGCAGTTCCAATTACACAATACTATAACAACAATACAGGTCTGAAAAAATATTCTTTAATCTCCTTGGCTGATTTAGATCCTGGGGAGACAACTTTTGGTAACTAATGCCTGTTTAATTCATTGATGACAAATCAGAGATAGAGATATCTCTTAAGAGATAGCCAGGGTTAGTAATCATCCCATTTGTCCTCTTTTTCATATTTGTAGCTTCAAGGAGAGGATTTTTACCTTTGCAGATATGGTAAACCTATTAAATCAGTGTTTCTCAACCATAACCATTTTAATATGGTTTTCTTCAACTTGCAGAATTCCCCACTGAGCATGTAGCTGAGGAATTCTGTGAGTTGAAGTCCACACATTTTAAAATGGCTAAAGTTGAGAAGCACTGCTTTAGATAATTAAGACAATTCTTTCATTTAGTTCCTGCAGTATATTTTTCAGAACCATGTTCCTAGTTTTTGTCAGTTAGGTACTACAGAGTTTTGGGTCCACCCCCCAAAAACCCTAGGAACCATTTCCAACACACATACCAGATCTCTAATTTAGGTAATTTATTTCTGTGGCATGCTTCAATAGCATAAGGTATTTGTCTTGTAGCATGATCTTGGATTCCCAAGCCACATAGCCTGTTATACATTGAACAAGATCTATCACCCAGAAGTGTCTACAGCAGAAGCAAAAAATAAAAATGGTGACTCTGTGTGTGTGTTTTTTTCTAGTTATAAGTAATTATTCTGCAGTCAAATAAAACAATCATTTATTTATTTATTTTGAAATACAAACACACATACACATGTATAATGCAATGCAGTACAATATATTCCATGTACACATTATATTTTTGAAAATAAACTTACATGATCTCCTTGGAAGCCTTTTGGTCCCAAGTCACCAGGAGGCCCTTTGGGTCCTGTATTGCCCTAAAGATGTATGATACTTGTGTGAAAACATTCTGCTTAAGTTTATTTGTCTCAAAATTCATGTTAGATTGAATTACAAGTGCTTTTATGTTGAGAAAGCACTTCACTTTAATAATAACAACGCCATACTATAACATGATTATATCAGTTCTGTTTTTTCTTGCACTTTTCATGCTTAACTTTATGCTTGTGTTCTGATGTTTGGTGCAAAAACCAGTATGTGAGAACTTAAAGGAATGCAGAAGTATTCTATAAACATCCAGAATCAAAGAACCACCACTTCCAAAACCAGATCTATCTTCTAGTAATTGACATTTTCCCCACTTTTGGTGACCAGCTTTCTGGCTTCAGTGGAAAAGAAAATAATTGTCAGCTTTGGAGATGTTTAAATTTGGTTCCCTGTTTTTACGACCATTTCTTGAGAAAAAAAAAGAGGATTTAAACCCAGCAGACCCAAGCCACTTTGGATCCATTTCTAGAATGCATTCCTTTGTCTGTTGATGAAACACCTCTAAAACAACCAGCCTTTGTTTCCATGGAGAACAGGTCCACAATATCCCATAAATATTCAGGCATCATATATAAATGCACAATTTTATAGTAAAATTAAAGGCCTTTATTTACAAATATCTCCAAGCTGCTACTATTTAGCATCTTCAAAATCAAACAGTTTGGGGATAATGACTATCTTGAGTTGTGTCTTGCATTGTTCTGTCTGCAGCATCAGCAGATGTCAGCAAAACCTGGATGCTGACTGATCCTAAACTGACAAATTGATGGAATTCTCTGTCCACTCTCCACAGCTCACTTCTCCTATAGCTGAACAAAGAATATATCTCTGAGCAGCTAGCCATTTGCATAGAAAAAATACACCATAAGTACTTCCATCATGCTATTTTCTTATAAGAATAAAAGGCTTAGAAAATAAATTTAAAAAATGACCGAAAGAAATTAAACACACACACACAAAAACAACAACAACGAAAGGAATCATAGGTAAATCTAGCTTAAAATCATACCATCTGATAGATATTTCCATAACGTTTGACTCTTACAAGCTTTCCTTATTTTAACCATGCTCATTCAATTCTTCAAACACTGCTTCTTGTTTTCAAATTATTCACATTTATCTTTTTTAGGATCACATCAACTCCATTCAGTCACAACAAAGCTCAGTCTTCCCTTCCCCAGACCCTTTTACTTTTTCTCTATGTAGTTCTTTGCAATTCAGTCTTTACTCTCTCTATGTGACAGCAGTACTTCAAGAGACTTCTTTCGTATTGCTCACTAATTTTGGTATTTAGTCCAGATTCATCTACCCCCATGCTCATTCTTGACCCTGCCTCCTCTTCTTTTACCACTCACACTTCAGAAAACAAAGCTGAAAAAATACAAAGCTGGAGAGAAAGATAGCTGGCAACAGTATCCACGAAGTAGTCAACAGCATCAAAATAGTGGACACAATCGATTATCAAAACCCCACTCCTTTTTAACATGGATAAAAAGGAGTATGGTGTTGGTTGTCTAGTTGCACCCACCATTTTAATATTATTGAGTGCCTCAGGAAAGTATCTCACGGAGAATCAAGAAAAGCATCTAACCTCATCTGAAAGAAAGATTTTGGCAGGGACAAACCGTTGAGCTTCTGAAGAGTTATGCAAATTGATTGCCTTAATGGCAAGCACTAGAATTTTTCAGGTACCAATGAATACACCAGAGATGTCTGAATCTCAAGGCAAAAACATTTTTTTGTGTTTGCTGATTTTCAAAAGTAATACAAAATAAGATTTTTAAATATTACCATTTTTCCAGGGTCTCCCTTTTCGCCTTTTAGTCCTGGAAATCCAAGTGACCCCTAAAAAATAAAATAGGTTTGTGTATTTATGTGTGTGTATGCATGTATACATATATCACTAAGTGAAAATAAACACTGACATGCATATATGGACACATATACACCCCTGACACAGAAGAAAATAAGAAATAACTTTTATTTACCTCTTCCCCATGAATTCCATCAACTCCATCAGCCCCATCCTCTCCCTGAGAGAATGAGACCAGTTAGTATCAGCTCAGTTTTCACCTGTTTATTATCCAACATAATAATACCCATAGAAGTTAAATATATGTGAGTTTCAGAAGGTGACCATAACTAGTGAAAGATTGTCAGTTATTACATTTGCTTTTTTCCTATCACCTTGACCTGAATTTCATTTCCTAACATACTTTGAATTTTTTTATATTATGCTTGCCAGAGTTTCATTTTTTTTTCTTTTTGGACCCAGACCTTTCTGTCTTTCTCATCATAGTGATCTAATGCCTTAGACTAGAAATTAACTTGTTAAATAAACTACAGTAATTAAAATTTTTCACACATTAAATATTTTCTTACTATACCGTTTCTCCATGCAGTCCTCGTTGACCCTGAAAGATTTAAATAACTATGCATTAAATCATAAAACTAATACAACACACACATATTAAAAGAAAAACAAAACAAAAGATCAAAAGGAAATGACGGGTAAATTCTTACTTTTCGTCCCCTACTGGCACATTGACCTATATCACCTTTCTTTCCCTGAATTCCAGGGATTCCCCTGGGACCCTGAAACAGAAAATCAAATCACATATTATGTAAATAATCAAATATGTACTTACCCCACATATTGAGGAATTAATTCAAATATTACACAATTTACCTGCTCTCCATCATCTCCAGGATATCCTGGATGTCCCACAAAACCAGTTGTGCCCTGAAAATATAAATTAAAGTTGTAAATATTGAAATAATTGATGTATTCAAGTGAAAATCTTTATTCCAAAATGGCAAACAGGATACTCTAATGGTCTGTGATGAAGAGAAAGCTGCTAGCATTACTTAACATGATGGACTTTTGTTAGAGACACAATTTTGGGTTTTTTTTGACACTCCCATTAATGCTCTTGCACATTTGTTTTATTATGAAGGAATAAATGTGAAGAAATGTATAGTGTATGTATGTATATATATATATATATGTGTGTGTGTGTGTGTGTGCGTGTGTGTGTGTGTGTTGGCTGGAGCACCCGGTCTACCAAGTATAGGATAAATCAGTCTGTTCTGTATAGCTATTCGAACCTGGTTCGAATCCCAGAGGGGTATGACTAGCTGATGAGAGCTAAAGAGCTTGAAATAGCTATAGTAGCCTCCCACTAACTCTTTGTCAGCCACAAAATTTTGAATTTATAGTATTCACAGTATGTGACGTCTGCCTGCAAAATATGCTCCTAGATTGGAGCGAAACGCAGAACAGACTGATTTATCCTATACTTGGTAGACCGGGTGCTCCAGCCAAAACACATATATATATAGCAGTGTTATGATAGCAGTGTTCCAATATCTCAGGGGCTGCCACAAAGAAGAGGGAGTCAAGCTATTCTCCAAAGTGCCTGAAGGCAGGACAAGAAGCAACGGATGGAAACTAATCAAGGAGAGAAGCAACCTAGAACTAAGGAGAAACTTCCTGACAGTTAGAACAATTAACTAGTGGAACAACCTGCCTCCAGAAGCGGTGAACGTTCCAACACTGGAAGTTTTTAAGAAGAGACTGGACAGCTATTTGTCTGAAATGGTATAGGGTTTCCTGCCTGAGCAGGGGGTTGGACTAGATGACCTCCAAGGTCTCTTCCAAACCAGTTTGTCTGGAAAAAACTTTCTATGTATATTCCCTTGGCTCGGCTGACAAAAGAGGAGAGGAGGTGGCCTGGAGGTTAATACAACTGCCTAGCATGCAGGCTGCCTAGGTTCGAATCCCATAGAGGGTGTGGCTTGCTGATGAGGGCAGAATGAGCCCGAAATAGCTATTCAAGTCTCCCATTTAATTCTTTAACTCTTTGTCAACAAAAAAAAGAAATTTGAATTTGTAATGTATCGCAGTAGCGACTTGAGCCTGTTTAATGCCCCTAGTTTGGGGGGCTGCAAGGCAAAAGTGATTATAAAATATAACTGCAGTATAGCAGTTAAAAATACCAAGGTGAAAAAATACGAATCCTGGGCATATCTGTTCAATAATATAAAATCCTCGATCTCCGGGAGAAATATAAACCAGCTGTTTATTGTTAAAAAGGTTTAAAACAATAAAAACAACTATTTACAATATTAAAACAAACTTAGCTTTCGCTGGTCCACTGTCAGCGTCCTCAGAGTGAAGTGTCGGGGGTGGAGAGTTCTTTTATAGGCCTTGCTAACCCAGTTGCTTACTCATTGACCGTGTAATAGGGCCATCCGTCCTGGCTGACCGTAATTGCCTTAATTGTCCCGCCTCCCCTTGTTTGTACTCCAGTTCCACAACTTCTCTCCCTCCGATCCTTGTCAATCTCCTCCTTCCTGGCGTTGTTGCCATTGGTATGCTTTCTAACCGCTCCCCCATGCTCGTTCTGGATAGCCCATCCAGATCCGGCATCCTAGGTGTCTTTCCATTGTTGCTCCCTTCCTTTCTATCCCGTTTGCCTGTCCGTTGTTCTTGTTTTCCACTGTCTATCCTTGTTAGTCCTATTTTCTCCGGTTTCCTTACATGCCTGGATGTGCGCACGCACAGCCATGTCCCGTCCCTCTGCCCCGTCTGCCTATGATCAGCTGGGCTATCTGCCGGCTCGCTCCTGACTTCACTCCCTCTCATCCTTGCAGATCCTATCCCTCCTAATACCGTTACCGTTGATGCATATGCCAGCTGTCTCCCCGTGGTCCTTCTGGGCCGTATGCTCAAATCCGGCACCAATGATGCCTCTCCGCTGTTGCCTCCCCCCTCTCTCTTATCCTGTTGATCCAGCCGCTGTTCTTGCCTTCCACTATCTGTCCTTCTGGGCCCTATTTCCTCCAGTCTTTCTTCGTGCCTGCGCACGTACAGCTGCATCCTGTCCTTCTGCCTTCTCTGCCTACGCTCAGCTGGATCACCTGCTGCCTCACCCTCAGTTTCGCCCCCTCCCCTCCTTGCTGATCCTATCCTTCCTGGTGTCATTGCCCTTGATGCGCCCTCCGCCCTTGCCCTCATACGTATTTTGGGTCGCACGGCTAGGTCCAGCATCCTCGATGCCTTCACATTCCCGCTCCCCTCCTGTTGGTGTTGGTCCACTCATTGGTCTAGCCTTCCACCAACTATCCCTACTGGCCCTATTTCTTCTAGTTTCCCTTTGTGCAGGGGTGTGCGCTCACACAGCCGCATCCTACTCCTCCACCTTGTTTGCCTTCGGTCAGCTGGGCTGCCTGCTGACTCGCTCCCAGATTCGCTCCCTATCATCCTAGTCAACCCTATCCTTCCAACGCCACTGTCATTGATGTATCTCTCAACCGCCCCCCCTCCCCGTTATCGTTCTGGGCTGCACGTCCGGATCCGGCACCATCGGTGCTTCTCCATTGTCATCCTTATTGTTTTAAACCTTTTAAACAATAAACAGCTGGTTTATATTTCTCCCGGAGATCGAGGATTTTATATTATTGATCGTGAAATAAATAAATATCAACGATCACCAGGATAAAAATCTTAAACAAAGACTGCTTAATTTACAAAGCTAAGCTTTCGTCGGCCACACTGCCGACATCGTCAGAGCATAAAATGTGAGATTTGGGAGTCCATTTTTATATGACTGGCTGTTTCTGCACCCGGACCCTCGACCTAGTCATTGGTCCGCTCATCAGCATCGGGCGCATTGTTCTTAAAGAGCCCATTTCCAAAGTTGTCCTCTCCCCTCCAGTTGCTATTGTTCCTTTGGCGTGTGTGTCAGCGCCGGGGGATCAAGTGTCAGATCATTCCTGCTTCTCCCCCCCATCTCCATGGCCCCGTTCATCTTGGTTTGCCTCCATGTCCCTAAACTGCCTGGTGTCTTCCTATTCGCCAGTCCTATCATTTTCCTTGCTCGTGTGCAAACATCTGGGGGTTGTTCCTGTCCCCTGCTCCCCTCTTGTCTCGCTGTCAGACAGGCCCCTCTATCTGTTGATGGGTTGCCTATCGGGCATGCTCTTAGGGTCACCCCCTGCTCGTTAAACATGTAGTCTCCTCGGCACACGTGCGGGAGCACAGGAAATAGTCGTCTCGTGGTTTGCACACGCTGTTCGTTGCTCTCTTCGTCACTGGCCGCGGCCGCATCTCTATCGCCCAGTCATTCACAGGGCGTATCTCTGGTGCCCCTCTCCTCCTCCCAAGCTCCGCTACCCCTCTTTCGCATGTGTGACTGCTCAGGGGGTGGCCATCCGACTGGCACTTTGGAGCTCTTCCCCCCCCTCCCGTACGTGTGTTGCGGGGTTGGCTATCTGATCGTTCCTGCTCGTTACCTTCCTCCCCTTGTCTTGGCTGGATTGGGCTGTGCACGTCTGGGGGATCTATGGGATGGGCTTCCCCTGTTCTTTTTCCACTCATCGCCCTTGTGCCTCCTTGCATGTGAATGCCTAGAGGTTGGTTGTCTGGTAGCGTTTGGCTGCCCCCCCTTCCTTTTTATGGGGGGTCTGAGCAGGATGAGCAGGAGCGATCCGACACTCAATCCCCCAGTGCTGACACACACGCCAAAGGAAGAATAGCAACTGGAGGGGAGAGGACAACTTTGGAAACAGCTTCTTTAAGAACGATGCACCCAATGCTGATGAGTGGACCGATGAC
This sequence comes from Azemiops feae, assembly GCA_023970755.1. NCBI lineage: Eukaryota > Metazoa > Chordata > Lepidosauria > Squamata > Viperidae > Azemiops > Azemiops feae. Next base: position 688,631 of record JALGBA010004271.1, on the reverse strand, counting down.
TAGGTCGAGGGTCCGGGTGCAGAAACAGCCAGTCATATAAAAACGGACTCCCAAATCTCACATTTTATGCTCTGACGATGTCGGAAGTGTGGCCGACGAAAGCTTAGCTTTGTAAATTAAGCAGTCTTTGTTTAAGATTTTTATCTTGGTGATCGTTGATATTTATTTATTTCACGATATGTGTATACCCGGGATTTGGATTTTTAGTATAATCAAGAATATATATATATATATATATATATATATGTTTTCTGAGGTTTTCACGGGTGTTTGTATGTAGGTCTTTGGTAATTCGGGTTTTCTCCCGTGTAAAATTGGAAGTGTCTTGGCGACGTTTCGACGAAGTCTCATTCGTCATCTTCAGGCTGGTGTCTCTTCGGCCTCGTGCTTCTAGAAGCAATGTGTGATCGCAGCTGTTTCTTCCTTTTAACTGCTAGTGGAGGTATGAACTGATTGGATGGGAGCTTGGCTGTGTTCTGATTGGGTGCAGGTGTGTTCTGATTGGTTAGGGGCTTGGCTGTGCTCTGATTGGATGGGGGGTTGGCTGTGCTCTGATTGGCGGGGGTGTGCTCTGCTTGGGTGGGGGCCCTGTTGTGCTCAGATTAGTCTGAGTTGCAGGGGGATTTGAGATGGAGAGCTGCATTGCTGTTGTTTGGCTTCGCGTTCGTGGTCGTGCCACATCTTTAAGGTGGGTGTCAGTTTGCTTCACGTATGAAATGGAGGGGTTTAAAATGGCCAATGATGCAGCTGTGGTCTGGTTTCTGGTCCGCGGTCGTGCCTCATCATCGGTGCGGGTTTGAGTCTGCTTTTTGCGTGGATGTGTGGTGGTGACATCATGTGTGGTCTTCGTGAGTGTGGGTCCAGTGTTGCTCCTTGTGCTAGGGATTCGTCTGTCAATAAGGCTGGGTTTCCAAATGGCTGGTAGGCGGGAGGTATCATCTCGTTTATTCATGCTGTGTGGGCGTTTTTTTATCTCGATGGCTTCTCTGATTATTCTGTTGTTAAAGTGTTCAGTTTTGGCAATAGTTCTGGTATTTTTAAAGTCAATTTTATGTCCTGTGGCTTTGAGGTGTTGGACCAGGGAGGAAGTTGGTTCCTCTTTTCTGACTGAGTTCTTGTGTTCTTCAATGCGTGCACTTATTCTTCTGTTGGTTTGTCCGATGTACTCCAAGACTCCACATACAAACCCCTAAACACAGATCCCACCACCTACCTGGAAAAAACCACTAGATCCAAAATAAAAGCCTCCCCCATCAGCGAAGAGATCCAGCAAAGAATCATTCCCAGAGAAAAATCATCCAGATGCCCTAAGCTCTATGGTCTCCCCAAGATACACAAAGAAGGAACTCCACTTAGACCCATAGTCAGCTCCATAGGCCCACCTCTACAAAACCTAGCCAAATTTCTCGCCAAACAACTACAACCCTATGCAGAATCCATCACCTCACACGTAAAAAAACTCATTCCAATTCATAGAGATCATAAAGAAACAAAACTTACAGCCCAGCGACCTACTCGTGAGCTTTGATGTCATTTCCCTCTTCACCCAAGTGCCAATCAAAGAAGCCTTGACAGCTATCCAAAACAAATATAACCCCCCCAAGCACATCCTAGATCTGACCAACCATTGCCTATCCAACACATACTTCATCTACAACGGACAAAAATACAAACAAATAGAAGGAGCACCCATGGGATCACCCCTCTCACCTGTCATTGCAAACCTATACATGGAACACTTTGAAACCCAAGCTCTAGAAAAATCTGATCATAAACCCAAACTCTGGCTCAGATACGTAGACGACACCTTCATAATCTGGCCACATGGGAAAGAAAAACTAGACAACTTCCTCACACACCTCAACAGCCTACACCCCAAAATACAGTTCACCATGGAAACAGAAGCTAACAAGCAACTTCCCTTCCTGGATGTCTTAGTCTACAAAAAATCCAATGGCTCCCTAGGACACACCATCTACCAGAAGAAAACACACACAAACCGCTATCTGCACGCACTCTCACACCACCACCCAGCACAGATCAACTCCGTAGCCAAGACACTCATCTCGAGAACAAAACGCTTAGCTGACGAACAACACCTACAAACCGAACTACACACTCTCACTAATGTACTAACATCCAACGGATTCCAAAGAAATAAGATTACCAACTTAATCCAAAAAGAAACCCCCACTAAAATCCAAGACATAGAACAAGAAAACGGCAAAGCCCTCCTCCCATACATAAAAGGCACCACAGACAAAATCAGCAAGATCCTCCACAAACACAACATCAACACAGCATTCTGCACAAACCGAAAAATATCCACCATCCTAAGAAACCCCAAGGACAAAATTGAGTTAGAAAATCAAGGAGTATATGAAATCCCATGCACCGCCTGCCCCACCACATACATCGGACAAACCAACAGAAGAATAAGTGCACGCATTGAAGAACACAAGAACTCAGTCAGAAAAGAGGAACCAACTTCCTCCCTGGTCCAACACCTCAAAGCCACAGGACATAAAATTGACTTTAAAAATACCAGAACTATTGCCAAAACTGAACACTTTAACAACAGAATAATCAGAGAAGCCATCGAGATAGAAAAACGCCAACACAGCATGAATAAACGAGATGATACCTCCCGCCTACCAGCCATTTGGAAACCCAGCCTTATTGACAGACGAATCCCTAGCACAAGGAGCAACACTGGACCCACACTCACGAAGACCACACACGATGTCACCACCACACATCCACGCAAAAAGCAGACTCAAACCTGCACCGATGATGAGGCACGACCGCGGACCAGAAACCAGACCACAGCTGCATCATTGGCCATTTTAAACCCCTCCATTTCATACGTGAAGCAAACTGACACCCACCTTGAAGATGTGGCACGACCACGAACTCGAAGCCAAACAACAGCAATGCAGCTCTCCATCTCAAATCCCCCTGCAACTCAGACTAATCTGAGCACAACAGGGCCCCCACCCAAGCAGAGCACACACCCCGCCAATCAGAGCACAGCCAACCCCCCATCCAATCAGAGCACAGCCAAGCCCCTAACCAATCAGAACACACCTCCACCCAATCAGAACACAGCCAAGCTCCCATCCAATCAGTTCATACCTCCACTGGCAGTTAAAAGGAAGAAACAGCTGCGATCACACATTGCTTCTAGAAGCACGAGGCCGAAGAGACACCAGCCTGAAGATGACGAATGAGACTTCGTCGAAACGTCGCCAAGACACTTCCAATTTTACACGGGAGAAAACCCGAATTACCAAAGACCTACATATATATATATATATATATATATATATATATATATATATATATATATATATATATATATATATATATATATATATATATATATAGTGCAAGTCTCTGTCATACTGGGATCAGAATTAAGTGATTCATAATATATTTACCCTGGACCCCTTTTCTCGTCTTTCTCCACGGGGTCCTTCTTCCCCCTCACATCTACACAATATGCAGCAGCACCTTCGCTCAGCAATTTGGTCCTTGAAGAGAAGAAATTATAATTTTATCCTTATAAAATTTGATGCAGTTTCATGACACACATTATAAAAGTTGCAGTTTTGCAAAGGCAAAGTTCCCTTTGCCATTTGCTCTCCCTTGCCCTCTTATGTGGATGCCTCTTGTAATCATGTCATGCTACTCAAGAAAAGAAAGGATCCTATAGGTCTTGAAATCTAATCCATTGGTTCTATCTTATGAACTTACCATGTACTGAACGATCCTTGTGGCCACATTTTCTGTGTTAATTGATAATTGAGTGTTATATCCAAATCCCTTTCCAAACTCAATATGCTGAAGTTGATCAATATATTTGGTTCCTTCCAGGGCAACAATTATGAGTCCATCTAATCCTATTTGAAACAGTGATTATTAGCAATAACTTTTTAATATCTGCTTCTTGGATTATTATAAATTATTCCTTTTCACATTCCTGTGAACAGTTGGACACATGTACCAAATATAAATATTGCAGAATAATTCAGATAGCTAAACATGCTCATTCATAATCAGGAATAAAAATTTCCAGTCCTTCCCCCCCCCCCCTGTGTTTGATATAGCAATGGAACTAAATTTTAGACATGCATAACTGTGACTTTAAAAGGGGTAAAAAAAATTAATTAAAAGATTGCATAGAACAGGGGTGTCAAACTGCCGGCCCGCGGGCCCGATGCGTCACGCCAAAACCGTGCCCACCCCATTGCCGGCAATGGGATAAAGTCGCGATACATCACGACATGTCACGTGACATTGCGAGTTTGAAACCCCTGGCATAGAAGCACATATAACTGAGGACCTGTGCATCCAAAATTCATACAATGGTGGATATTTGTTTAAAAATAATCATAACACATGGAGCAGTTGGCTCATAACACATGGAGCAGTGACATGGACACAGAATGGATAACCGAAATTGTTAAATCCTTCTAATATGGTAGAAATTGTGTTGAAATTGTAACATCTTTTTGCTAGATAAGACAAGAACAAGATCTTTTACAATGCTGTTCATCAGATGAAAATCCTTCATTAAAATTTATTACCATTCTTTATTACCAAAGAATTACCACCTTTTGCCTTAAAATGTAAAACTATTTCTTCTTTCAACAGTTTAATTAAATATTTCTAGTTTCCTGAAATATTTTCTAGATAAAGTTATTTTAGGCTAACCAAGGAAGGGCAGATGAGAACTTGCAAACCTGAATTTGAACAAGGAAGAATTTTGGAATAATAATGTAAAACATCCATTTGAGCTAAAGTATTACATTTGATTTTCTGATTACCTTGTATTCTAAATTCTTCAGATTTTTGTCCAAGCGTTATTATATTATCATCCAAGCCATCTGAGAAAAGAAGTAATACCTAAAAAAGGTTAAGAACAATGAAATTAAAATAGGGGCATAGACCAAGGGAACCAAAAAAAGAACCATATGGTATAACACAGATTCATTCATTAAATAGTTTGATGAGCTTTAAAGAGAAATGTATACATTTGGAGAAATGTAGATGCACTTAGATAAACCATCATTGATAAGGATTACAAGGAAACATGTTTCTTCTGTTGAAAATTATTTAAACGAAATATTGGAAATAGAAAAAAACATAATAGATAAGAAGAAATAATTATCAAACCAATGCACAGGCTGAGTGTATATAAAGCCATTTATAGTATTAAAGAGAGATAGATCCTTTGAAATATCCATAAGTAGTTTTTGAATTAATTAAAATGGAGATCAAAAGTGAGCAAAATCAACTTCAAGAAAATTTATTGGCATATAATATTTTCAGCCAATGGGAATTTCTTGCATTTTTAACATTGATGATACAAAAAATATATATTCCCAGAAACGCAGGCAAATATATGTGTCTCAGGATAATGTTGCAAGATCAAATCTTAGATTAAACTTGATCTCTAGTCCCGGTGACTGACCCAGATTCAATCTAGCAATATATATTCTTTTAACTATTCATTATTTCACTATAGTAAAGTTTGCAGAAAACAATAAAAAAATTAATAAATTTGTTCTATAACATAATTTCATTCAACCTGTAAAACATAGATGAGGTGAAATTATTAAAGGCTGTTCCATAAATGTTCCAATTTTCTCAAAAAGTTTTAATCAAAAATCTAGCTAAAGGGTCATTGCAACCAGAAAATGTAATATACAGTATATCAAAATGATTACAATTCCTCTACTTTGATTTGTGCAATGCAATTTTAAGAGAGTATGAAATTATTAGTTAAATAAACTTAAATTATACTAATTTAAATAATGTTGATATCTGATATAATGCAATATTTTAATAGAAACTATTAACATGAAAATAAATTACCGTGTTTCGATTTTTTATGTCAGACACATTTTTAACTAAATTCCAAATACTGTCCAAGAAGTCGATGTTGAGCTGAGATGGTCTGTTGAGCACAATATTTCTGAGTTCTTTTACTATATTTGTGTCATCAACATGATGAATTTTTTTCTGGAAAGATTTATCTGTGTTTTCTACTGAAATAGTCACACTGAATTGTGCTTTTTTATCCTTAGAGCAATTTGTACTGCTTAAAGACGTTAGGCCTTTTATAATATTAGGAAGATGAATCTCCAAATGTTGTTGCTTACTGAATAAATTGTCCCCTGGTTTCTGAGATGACATATCAAATCCAATAATAATATCTACAAAACATGCTGTTTGGATGAACACAAAGGCAAAATATCAGAAAGTAATAAAAACAAATTTGTTAAATTCAAGCAGATTCTGACAACACTTAACACTGTAATAGAATTGATTGCTTCTTATTTCTTGAGGGGTTATCTAGATCAGGGCTTTTCAATCTTTTCACAGATTGTACCACTTTTAGGACATGACAATATTTGAGTACCACCAGTGCTTAGCAAGGTGTCAAAAACTTGATGACTAAAAAAAAAAAGGGGGTGGAGGGTTTTTGGATTTTACTGATTAGATTCATTTGTTATAGAAATGGCTAATTTGTAATATTATGGAAAAGTAAAAAGTTGAGGTTCAATGTTAATGCTTCTTTCTTCTGCAACAGAGGAAGTCTGTTCTTTTTCCCTTCTCCCCCTCATTTCCCCCCCCTTTTTTCCTCCCCACTGTGTCCTACTATTTGCTTTAGTATTTTTGTATTTTATTCTATAATTTAATAAAATATTACAAACTGTAGAAAAAAAGGAAAAAAGTACCAGTTTTAATTTCTTTGGTGGCTGTTCCTTTGCTGAATCACTTTCCCTTTGTACTGACAAATGTATGATTAATTTATCCATGTTTATTAATATGCACCACTACCAGCTAGCTCAGGGGTCTTGAAACTTGGCACTTTTAAGACTTGTGGACTTCAACTCCCAGAAGTCCTCAGCCATCATGGCTAGATGAGGAATTCTGGGAGTTGAAGTCCATGGGTCTTAAGGTTGCTAAGTTTGTAGACCCCTAAGCTAGCTGGTCGGCCCTTCTTAGCTCTCCTTCCACAGTGTAGTAAGAATGCACCCCCCATCCCTTCCCTGTACCTTTAAAGACACAGGAATCAAGTGCAAAACAAGAAAGGCTCACAAAATAAAGAAATACATAAACTCCGGGGTTTTTTTTTCTTTAAGCTGCCTCAGGCGTGTCACATGTCACAATGTTGCAACTAGAGACTGAAAGGCTCCGGCAAATGCGAAAAACTTTAGCCTTAAATTAAGCCTGTTTATCTTCAAAGAAAATTTTCTAAAAGCCATAGACAGACTCAAGATAAGGGGGTAAAACTAATTACATTTGTTTAAAGGGATTAAACCTATGGAAGTCAACACTTTGGACTCATTGCTAGCCTAAAATACAGACTAAAATATTCCAATAACCAAAGCACACAAAGGAACCTCTGAATTACAAAATGCTGTATAAAAATCCTTATGGTAACCCAATCAAGCTGTCAGCTGATCCAGAACTAAATAAACCCACCTCCTTTCCGACATGCCGGCTTTTCATTTCATTAGCGCTGATTGCATTCTCCTGGCTGGAGAAAACGAACAAGGGGACCTTTTCTTCCAGCAACAGCTGCTTCTTCTTCTCTGTCCCTGTTTCCTCCCCTGCCAGCTGACCTCTCCTTCTCTTTCCCTGTTGTCTTTTTTTCCCCTTTCCCGCCCAAACCACCTCCTTTTATAGCCTCTCCTGTCCTCCCCCCCTTTTTCTTCAGTTCACCTCCGGAAGCACCAATCATCTGGAGCCAATCATCTGGAGCCCTGCCGGCTCCTGGCTCCAGCTGAAGCCCTGCTGGCTCCTGAGGCTTCTGCCAAGCCCAGACAGTCCTGCACCTGCAGCTGCCTCTCCCTCAGGCTTGGGTCTCTTTGGCTCATTCCTCTCCCCTGCTACACTTGGCTAGCAGTCGTGTACCACCTGCCATGTAGCAAAGTACCAAAGATGGTTCGCATACCACCGGTTGAAAAGCCCTGATCTAGATAAGCATCTGCAGAGAGGTTGTACATAGAAAGCTACATATAAATTTAAACATACTATGACTTAAAAGGTTTTGGCCATCATCATATTGAAACAGTATAAAAAGTTAAACCAAATGAGATGCTTTAACCCACGGGTGTCAAACTCGCCACGTTGCATTGCCGGAGCTGGGGTGGGCATGGCCTCTGTATGATGCAACCGGCCCACTGGCCGGCAGTTTGACACCCCTGTTTTAAACTGAGCTATAGTACACATAAAACAGAATCATTTGATACCATCCAACCCTCCCTCCCTCCTTTCTTTAGACTACAGATATAAAATTTATATTAGCTTATATTAGTATAAATTACAAGTCACCTCTATGGTCACATAATTTCCTAAACCATTGTTCGTTTTTAATGGTTTATTAATAAACTACACTTGTTTCCACACAATGTAGAAAGATACAAATTAATGCTTGGGCTAATTAATCTAAAGCCAATTAAATCACATTAGCATGTCATGTGAATCCAGCCATAGAAAATACCTACATAAATGTCTACATTACTTCTATTTAGTCTACTTTTCACACAGTTCCAAAACAAATGTATAGTTTTCTGGGTTCGCTGAAGTTTTTCCCCCTTTGGGAAGGGAGCATTCATACAAAATTTTGCATCTACAGTTTGGAGTATTCCTTTCCAAGAAAAGCCACCCCAAAAAATGTTGCTGTGTTTTCTCTTAGAATACTGAAGTTACTAAAATTGCATGCAACTCATAAGCACTCTATATATGTTATAGTTAAACACACTCAGCTGATGATTATATGTTAATCATACAAGTATATTTTTGAGAATAATTAAAAACAGCAGATTTCAAGAACTTGGTTAATAAGCATGATCAAAAATGGGTCTAAGGAAATAATTAGAAATAATTTATCTTAACTTTATAATCTTACCCACAAAGTTCCTTATATTTGATATCAGTGGAATGAAGTCTTCTGAAATAAGACACGATTGAACTGTGGGGTCCTTGGTGCTCTTTGAACTTGGTGGTTTTCCTGCAGTGTTTTATTACCAAACTGGGTAACATTATCAGTGCTGATGATGTTATTGAGTTTAGTAATGAAATGTCTGCAAAAAAACAAGCTCAGAGGCACTAAGCCCCACAAAGTACTTAATTTCTTCTTAAAGATTTTAAAAAATAGATTTTTCTTCTTACTGATATTTCACAACTGATTTCTCAATAATTTGTGAATTTTACTTTAGTTTAATGCTGGTATTGTTATTTTACTTAGATGATTTTAAAATTTATCCCTAGAAAATCTATTAGCTTCAAAGCATTCTCAAATCAAACAATGGAATATAATTGGCTTGACTGTAATAGGAAAAATGATTAGAATATAAATAATATATTCATTGAAACATTGAAAAAATGCACAGATGATCTTATCTACTTAGTTACATTAGGCATGAGAAATGTTTATGGGTGCAAAATAAATTTTTTACTTCTCCTTAACGAGATCTTTTTGCCTTATCCACTCTTTCACTCTGCAGTCTGGAATGCTTTGAAAAGAAAATCAGAAAAGGACAAGGTCCTTTTTGCAGGCAGAGAGTTAATCACAAGGACTTCTGGATTTTGTCCAACAAACCAAATAACAAAAGAGATGGTTACAATTAGCTATGTGACAAGAAACAAATATTAGCAACTAAAATCCATTACGATGTAAGCAACCAAGCATTTATTTTAACTGAATGGAACTTACTTGCTTCAGTAATCTCTTTACAAATTTCCTTATTTATGTGATTTACAAGAGTTTTTAGATCACTGTAATGGTCAACCTTATATTTTCTGCTTGGAGAGTTGGTAATCTGCAGAAGATTTCCATCAGTCACATTTCCTACTGCAATTGCATAGATTTCCACACCTTCATCTCTCAGATCTTTTGCTGCTTGAGGAAACTCATCATCTGATCTTCCATCAGTGAATATGAGCAACTTTTGGTTAATACTTCGAGCTACTCTTTGTTTGCTTTGTTTGAAAAAGGTTTTGACTTCTTTGAGGGCACGTCCAATCAATGTGGAGCCTCCTGTGATCAGTGACATATTATTGATTTTACTATATAGTTCTGATAGGTTTTGATAAGCGCCAAGCTGGAATACTTCTTGAAGCGTATTACTGAATTGGGCCATGCCAACTAGAATATTGTCTTCATTAATAATTGACGTAAGCAAGTTTATCACGAAATCCTTCACACTCTTCAGTTCTTTGTCCGGGATATTTCGGGAATCAATTAGGAAAACAACTTCTGCTTTAATGTCACATTCTACAAAAGGAATCCAATAAAAAACATGATATTCTGTTTCAGTATTGCACCAAAAGAACAAAAGGAACCACATAGGACAGGTTAGAGAGAATATGAATCTCAATTTGCACAAGTCTATTATTTTTTTTAAAAGAGGCCAGCCAGTAGATCACCTTAAGAATCTATAAGCCTGCAGAATTTTGCCCGTGTTGTGGCAGCTCCATTTCCTTTTTCTTGGGTCTGTCTGGCATATATCATGATGTTTTGTAATCAGTATGCAGTTGTCCCTCTTGTGTTTTATTTACTTGAAACTAAGCATGTAGCTCATCTATCTGAATTAGGACTACAAAGAATTTACATTTTTATCGCAAAATATTATTTTTCCCCACTTTTTGAGAAAAAGGAAAAGTTTGCAAGCTTCCTGTTGTCCTTATGTTCAAGTAAATTAATATAGATGACATCAACATGTTATATAGTAATATATGGCAATAGGATAAAACAGATTTCAAACTGAAACATGTCTTGGACAATTATGGAAACATTTGAATTGTCTTCATCTCAATACCTTCAAGTTTAAGGCCCCCTTTGTCTGGTCTCAGATTATTTTATGGATAAATATAGAAATCTAAAAATATGAAATTCTTTGCCCTTAAAATGCACTCTACATGGGGCTGCCATTGAACATGACATGGAAGTTACAACTGGTCCAGAATGTAGTGACACATGGAGTGTTGGGTGTTCCTAGAGTCACCCATAAGTTGCACTGGCTCCCATTTTTCTTCTGGGTAAAATTCAAAGTGCTGGTTATTACCTTTAAAGCCCTACATGGCATGGGACAAGGTTACTGTATCTGCAGGACCCCCTCTCTCCATCCATTCCACCAGAGTGAATAGGATTCCTTCCCTTAAATACTGACATCTTGCGGGAACTTGGAAGCATGCATTTTCTGCTTTAGGCCCTGCATTATGGAACACCCTCCCCCCTGAGATCCAACAGGCCCTCTCCCTCTATCTTTCCAGAGAGTACTTAAAACCTGGCTCTTCCCCCAGGCAATTGGGAAAGGGTGATGTGAGGATAAAATGAGAATGTGGGTGCATTGAGAAGTAGGGCTGCAGTGCCAGGTTTTTCTATTTCTATTTTTATTGCTGTTGGTTTACATACTGTTATATTGTTTTATACTATTTTATTGGTTGTAAGCCACCCATAGTTATTTTAAGACGGGCAGCTATATATATGATTTAAATTAAATAAATCATATTTATTTAATTTTCATAGCAATAACTGATACAGACATAAAGAATTAATGCATGATGCCAGTGCTTAACCTTTTGTCACAACATATGTAAATAGTGGTCACTGGGCCAGGAGCAGGATCCGGGACATCTTGCATCGAAAGACTCTCACTTTAATGAAATTGGAAGTAGCGTCTTGGATAAAAGCTTGGGGATTGACTATTCACATTTGGAATTGGCAAGCTTAAAATATTACCTCATGCAGATTTGGCCCAATATCTTGTGTGTGTGTGTGTGTGTGCATCTGTGTGCATGTGCATGCACACCTTTGAGTCAATATTGACCCCTGGCAATTGTTTTCTTGGCAAGCTTTTCAGAAAGGATTTACCATCATCTCCTTCCTAGAACTGAGAGAAAATGACTAGCTCAGGGTCACCCAGCTGGCTTAGTGCCTAAGGCAGGACCAGAATTCATAGTCTCCTAGTTTCTAGTCTGGTGCCTTAAACATTACATCAGACTGGTTCTCTTAACCAATATTTTGCAATGTCTTACTACTCTGTATTGTAGGTTCACCATCTTGAATGGTTTATAATAATAATAAAGGTGGGATATAAAGAAACAAATAAATAAACCACAGCTATTAGATAGTTATTCACTTGGTCTTGGCGAAAAAGACAGCATATATATCAGGAAAAAATAGACAATATATTACCTAGTTTTGAACGAATACACAATTGATTTGACAGGTCCGTGGTTATGTTTTTCAGTCCCTCAAATGATGACATGTAGAACCAGTTACTTTTTGATCCAGCCATGATTTCAAGTTCCTCAGGTTTTGCGTCTTTTATTCCAATGGCATAAATAATAGTTCCTTTCTTTCTGAGTTCATTTGAAATGCTATCAAGTTTTGCCCTATCTTGAGATTCTCCATCAGTTATGACCATAAGAACTTGAGGGACACCTTGGTGTAGGCGGCTGCCATTCTCTTTAGATAAAAGAACTTTTGAGAGCTGAAGAGCCTTTGCTGTGTATGTATCTCCTTTTAAAAGTACATCATTCTGAATAAATTGAATGATATCTGATTTTTTACTATATGTATTTAGCTTGAACATAATTTCTGGATTATTAGAATACTTCATTGCTCCAAACTGAACATTATCTATACCTACATAAGATTTATTCACAATGCCAATTATGAAGTTATGCATAAGAGCGTAGTTGGTTCCACCAATACTGGTAGAACTATCAATTATAAAAACCAGATCTAAACGGTTTATCCTTTTGCACTCTGTAAAGCAAACAAGACAAAATAAAAGCATCATTTTAAAAAAATCATATTGCCACATATCTTTACTTTTACGTTCATGTTCCTTTACAAACAAAAAGTGTGTGAATTCTTATTAATGCTATATTTATTATAAATAGGTTACCTTGCTGATGTGCTAATGCTTCATTTATTTGAGAAAGAATCTGATTGTTTTATAAAGTTAACATGCATTTCTATATGCATTTTTACTGAAACAGTGGGGTTCATCATAAGATAAATGCTCTTCAACATCTTCATCAACGATTTGGACGAGGGGATAGATGGGGAACTCATCAAATTTGCGGATGACACCAAGCTGGCAGGAATAGCCAACACTCCAGAAGACAGGCTTAAGATACAGGAGGACCTGGACAGACTTGAAGATTGGGCGCTATCTAACAAAATGAAATTCAATGGTGAAAAAAGTAAGGTTCCACATTTAGGCAAGAAAAAACCAAATGTACAGGTATAGTATAGGGGTACCTTGCTCAATAGTAGTAACTGTGAGAGGGATCTCGGAGTCCTAGTGGACAATCACTTAAATATGAGCCAGCAGTGTGCTGCAGCTGCCAAAAAAGCCAACACAGTGCTGGGCTGCATTAACAGAGGGATAGAATCAAGATCACGTGAAGTATTAATACCACTTTACAATGCCTTGGTAAGGCCACACTTGGAATACTGCATCCAGTTTTGGTCACCACGATGTAAAAAAGATGTTGAGACTCTAGAAAGAGTGCAGAGAAGGGCAACAAAGATGATTAGGGGACTGGAGGCTAAAGCATATCAAGAACGTTTGCTGGAATTGGGTATGTCTAGTTTAATGAAAAGAAGGACTAGGGGTGACATGATAGCAGTATTCCAATATCTCAGGGGTTGCCACAAAGAAGAGGGAGTCAAGCTATTCTCCAAGGCGCCTGAGGCAGGACAAGAAGTAATGGATGGAAACTAGTCAAGGAAAGAAGCAACCTGGAACTGAGGAGAAACTTCCTGACAGTTAGAACAATTAACCAGTGGAACAACCTGCCTCCAGAAGTGGTGAATGCTCCAACACTGGAAGTTTTTAAGAAGAGACTGGACAGCCATTTGTCTGAAATGGTATAGGGTTTCCTGCCTGAGCAGGGGGTTGGACTCGATGACCTCCAAGGTCCCTTCCAACTTTATTATTATTATTATTATTATTATTAAATATCAAATGAAATTTTCAAGAGTTTTTTTTGATAATATTTTCTTCAATTCTATTTTTTTAAAAAAAAATCAATATCCAGACTAGGGATCATTGGGAAAAAAACTGCTCTATTGTAATGTATTTTCAATCAGGGACTTTTTTTTTGTTGCTACACTTTAAAAATTAAATTAAATTAAATTAACTGAGTTTCCATTTTCTATTATTTTATTATAAGAATGGCATGAACATTTGTATCACAAGATCACTGCAAAGAAAATTCACTCAGCCGTGTTCCCTCTCATATTAAACAGTTTATCCACCATTTGACAATTATCATGCAGTATTGCAGTCCTTAAGTGAACAGGTAAAGACAATTTTTATTTATCTTCTTTAGATTGTGAATCAATTATTAGTATGTAGCAGTCAATAAAATAATATTCCACTTATATATTCAGGGGAGAGAGAAGAAGAAGGGTAATTACTAAATGTCAGGATTTTATTATAAATTAGACATAGCCCAACTGTCTGATGTGCACACATGCTTTTTGTTATGTCCTGGGCCTTGCTGAGACATTCAGCAAGGCTCAGGAAGGCTGCAGGAAGGCTGCAGAGACCCGGACAGACCACGTGTCTGCCCGAGACCCAGACAGGCTGTCTCCGGCCTTGCGCACATGCGCAAGGCGGGAGAACGGCCTGCAATGATTGGATGTGCATCCCCTTGCAAGGGGATATAAAAGGCCAGTGGCCATTGTTGTTCTTGCTTCTGTTCTGTGAATGTGCTTCAATAAAGAGATCCTTGTTCTGAACCAGCCTTGTCTCAATGTCTTCATTAGAAGAACAGAACTTTGGCGACGAAGGTGGGATTCGCCGCAAAGGAAGCCAAAGAAGAAGAAGCTAGGGCCAACTCACCTGAAGGCCTGAAGCGAAGAGAAGCGCGGCGTCCAGAAGAAGCAACCGCCTGCCAGTACAAAGACGCTGGAGGTGGGCTTGGCTTCATGGGACCCCTTCTCCTTCCTTGCGGCGAGAGATGTTGAAGAGGCTATCGGTCACAATGATGTCCAAGCTGGGCCATCTTGTCAAGTTCGATACTTCGCACCCAGAACGATGGAGCTCTTACGCAGCTCGCATCGAGAATTACTTCAGGGTGAACAAGGTCCAAGAAGACGGATTGAAAGCTGCTACCTTGCTGTGTGTCTGCGGGCAAGAGACTTTTGACATTGCTGAGAACCTTGTAGCCTATCCAGATTTGAAGAAAATGCTGCGCAAGCATTTTGAGCCCAAGCTTTCTGTAATAGCTTGGAGGCACCAATTCGAGTAGCGGGATCAGTGGCCGGGAGAATCAGCTGCGGACTTCATCATGGCTCTGAGGCAGGCTGCTAGGCCATGTGAGTTCCAAGACTTGGAAGAGAGGCTCCGAGATCGGCTCGTTTGCAGATTATGAAGCCATGAGATGCAACAAAAGTTATTTGCTAGAGCTAATGTTTCCTTCCAAGATGCCCTGAGAGAAGTTGCAGCTGAAGAAGCAGCCGGTGGCGCGGTGAAGGCTTTGCAGTCGACCAAGAACCCTCCAGCAGCAGTTCCCGTCCATCAGAAAGTCATGCGAGAGGCATCCGAAGAAGAATCCGAGGAAGAAGAGGTGGACAGACTTCAACAGTCGGCGGAGAGAAGATTGCAAGAACGCAGAGGAAAGACGCCTGCATCCCTTCGGTGTTTCGACTGTGGGGGTCGCCACTGCCGTTTTCGTTCTGCTGTTTGCCGGGCATGTGGCAGGCAAGGCCACATCGCATCAGCCTGCTTGGGTCGCCAGAAAAACAGGTCCCCCGAAGAGTTGCCTCTGAAAGGTACCAAGTTCCCCAGCCAACACAGGGTGGGTTTCTGCACGTCCCATAGGGGGGTATTCAAAACTGGGGTTCACCAACTTCCGGTTCCGGTTGCAGCGCCTGCGGTCAGGCAAAGAGTATGTTCTCTTTGCTGACCGATTTCCCCCCGCCGGTAGACCCTGGACAGGGTCGAAAGTCGCCCCGGAGAGGTGACCACCGTGGAGGAGGACACTCGTCTGATCGCGGAGGGAGCGGCAGCCCCCTCTGTGATCCAAGAAATCACCTTTGGGCTGACGGGGAAAAGATCGGCCAGTAACATGGCCGATCACTTAGCTGCTCCAGCCGAAAGTCACAGCATCATCTAAGCATACAGAACCACCGTGGAAGATCCGGGTGAGACCTTTCCTTCCCTTTTGTTATCTTATTTACTTCCCTGTGAAAAGCTTCTAGAAACTATTCCCTCCCTTGAAAAAGCAGCGTTCGAATACTTGGGGGAAAAAATAACTAATTTTTATTGTGTATTTGAACTGTTGGAATTCGGGGGATCCTAAAAAAAAGAAGAAGAAGAAAAAGCTTTACTGTGACTCTCTCTCTCTGCCTGCTTGTTTTCAGCTTAAGTGGAAATTTTTAGGGAGGGGGGTGGAGTGTTTCTTTTCCTCCCCCCCCCCCTTCTGAACATTTTTATCTACTTTAAAAAGAAAAAAAAAACCTCTTTGGCTTCTGGGTGGAGTTATGTGGATTGTATGGTTACAATGTATCTCAGAACTTGGCATGAAGCCCAGAAAGCCTTATCGTAACAATGTAACCATTTGCAGCTGAACTGCTGAACTTGGCGTCACGCCCAGACACTGCTGAACTTTCACTATAAAAAAAAAAGAGAGAAGAAGAATGGAATCCCACTCACAGCTTAACTATGGACTCATACTAGAAAAAAATTTGGAAATGAAAGAAGAATTAAGAGAGCATTTCAGGACACTCAGGAAAGAGGATGTTTCAGAGTTAAAAATTGAATTTCAGACTTCAACTGATCATGACACACAACTAGATTTACAACTTAATGAGATGGAGGATTTATATCTACAACCTACTGAAGAGGAAGATGTTACACCTTATATACAAATGATGGAGATTTCTGAGGACCAAAGGCAGAATTCAACTAAAACATCTATAGCTTTAAAAACAACAGAAATGGACTTTCAAACACGAGACATTAAAAATGCTGACAATATATACAAACAACGAATAATCACCATACTGACTAAGACTGATTACATAGTGCAGACAATATTGGGAAAAAGAGAAGAAGACTATGATCAGACGCAACTGTGGGAAAATGTGTATAGTGAAATATTAAGATGGGAGGAGCTAAAGGCCCTATTGTGGAAACCTGCTTGGCATAAAAAGAAAGCTAGAATTAGGTTTAAAAATGAGTGTTAAAACTTTATTTGACGGGTAAAATGGTTTTTAGAGACTTCAAGTGAGCTAATATTTTTGAGATTTCTAAGGTCTAAGATTTTAGTCTGATTAATATTGATGTGAATTATGGATTTGATTATGGTCTGGAATGGCAATTATGGAAAATTGGAAAAGTTAAAACTAAAGGAGTTGTATTGAGATTGGTGAAATATTACTGATATTTTTACTTGCAATGATTGAAGATTGGACTGATTTATAAAAATGTTTGATAGAGTATAGGAAATAGAATATAGTGGAGAAATATTAATATATATATATATATATATATATAATAGTTATATTATATGTTTACTTTAGAAATAATTAGAAATAATTTAGGCAATGTAAAATGGTTTAAAAAAAAAACTTAAAGTTATATTCATTTATAAAATATGTATGTGAAATAGAATAGAATAAGAGACAGAATTTAACTGAGAAGTATAAAGTGAATAATTGGAGTAATATGTATAGGTTAGGAATAATCTGTATTATATGGATACCCGAATTGTATACTATATGTTTATGTAATGCCAAATTGGAATATGTTAATAGTTAATTAAGCTCGAAAATGGGTGGAAATATTATTGATAGTTTTTTTTTTTATTATTGATAAAATAGAGAGGGAAATTTTAAAGAAGTAACTTAAATTGTTTATGTATGATTATATTTTCTATTTTGTTCTATGGAGTGCCCTATCTCCACGATGAGTCCTAAGCACTTGATTGTAAAACTAAAAAATTCAATAAAACTTGTTATATAAAAAAAAAACTGGGGTTCACCGACATCTTAAGAAAAAGTTTCACATTGATGTAAAGTTGCAGGGAGTTCCCCTGGCCATGGAGCTGGACACAGGGTCCGCTCTTTCTATTATTTCTGCTGACACTTTAAAAAAGGTTTGTTCCAGGAATGGCTCACGAGTCAAACTCAGGCCCTCCAATCTCATCCTCACTGACTTCCAGAATTCCCGAGTGAGTGTGAAGGGGGAGGCCACGCTCAGAGTACAGCGTAAGGAATTTGATGGGTTGTTAGATGTAGTGGTAGTTGGGGGTGATCGCACGAGTCTTATCGGACTCGATTGGTTCGAGGCACTTGGGATCCAAGTGACTGGGCTTAACCATCTACAAACTGCCAGCCTTGCAGGAGTCTGTAAGGAGTTTGCTGATGTGTTCAGCCCAGAGCTTGGCTCATACAAGGGGCCTCCCATTGCTTTAAGGTTAGATCCAGCCATCACACCCATCAGGGTTAAACCAAGGAGGGTGCCTTTTGCCCTCAAAAGTAAAATAGATGCTGAGTTGGACAAACTGCTCCAACAAGGCATTCTAGAACCGTGGATTCTAGTCCATGGGAAACCCCCATAGTGACGCCATTGAAAGCCAATGGTGAAGTCCGAATTTGTGCAGACTATAAATGCACACTAAACAAAGCCTTGCAGCAGCATGCATATCCAGTGCCTGTGGTGAGCCACATTCTGGCCTCATTGAAAGGGGGAAAAGTCTTTGCTAAGCTTGACTTAGCTCAGGCCTACCAACAGTTACCTGTTGATGAGGCAACAGCTGAGGCCCAAACTATAGTTACTCACAGAGGGGCTTTTAAGGTAAAAAGGCTGCAGTTTGGGGTCAATGTAGCCCCTGGCATTTTCCAAGGGGTGATGGAGAGAATGCTCCGTGGTATTCCTGGGGTCTGCCCCTATTTCGATGACGTCCTCATTGCAGGAGAGTCACCTGGGAACTTGGTTGAAAGGCTGAGAGCTGTCTTGCTGCGTTTCCGCCAAGCTTGGCTGAAGTTACAGTGAGACAAATGTAAGATTGGTGTAACATCCACCGAATTTCTAGGCTTTCGTATTGATGCTGAAGGCATCCACCCTGCACAGTCTAAATTTCAGGCCATTCAACTGGCCCCAAGCCCCCAGTCAAAAGCTGAACTCCAGGCTTTTCTGGGTCTGCTAAATTTCTATCATTCATTTCTCCCCCACAAGGCTGCAGTGGCTGAGCCATTACACCGGCTCTTGGACAAGCAGACTCCATGGAAATGGACAAAGGTCCATGAAAGGCCTTTCAAAGAAGTCAAGGCCTTGCTATCTTCAAATGCGGTACTGGCGCATTTCAATGAGCAATTGCCTGTGTGCATCGCATGTGATGCATCCCCTTATGGAGTAGGAGCAGTGTTGAGTCATCTCAAGGCTGATGGAACTTAGGTCCCTGTGGCCTATTACTCCAGAACTCTCTCATCTGCAGAGCGTAATTATGCGCATATTGACAGAGAAGCCTTGGCAATAGTCTCAGGCATCAAGAAATTTCATGATTTCTTGTACGGCCGCCATTTTACGGTCTACACTGACCACAAGCCCTTGCTGGGTTTGTTTACAACAAACAAACAAACCCCACATATCATCTCCCCCAGAATGCTGAGATGGTCAATTTTCTTGTCAGCTTATGACTACACCCTGGTTCACAAACCAGGGACAGAGATTGGCCACGCTGATGGCCTTAGTAGGTTACCTCTGAAGGAAATAGAGGCAGACCCTGCTCCGGCTGTGCACATTCTCTCCATTCAGGAATTGCCTGAATCTCCCCTCAATGCTAGGGATGTGGCTGCTGAAACTGCCACTGATCACACGCTTACACGTGTGCTGACATGGGTGTTGTCAGGATGGCCTGACACGTGTCCTGGTACAGAATTCCAAAGTTTCTGGCGTAGGAAACATGAGTTTTCCACTTTCAAAGGGTGTATCCTGTGGGGTAGCAGGGTAGTTATCCCGGCCTCATTGAGGACTAGAGTCTTGCTCTCTCTGCATGAGGGACATCCGGGAATTGTGAGGATGAAGGCGCTTGCGCATAGCCATCTTTGGTGGCCTGGACTCGATAAGGACATCGAGGCCCAGGTTCAGGGGTGCCAAGTGTGCCAACAGTCATGGCCTGAGATGCCCCAGGCCCCTGTACATAGGTGGGAGGAGACACTCACTCCATGATCACGCGTACACATTGACTATGCTGGGCCCTTTCAGGGGCAATTCTTTCTTCTCCTTGTGGACAGCCATTCCAAGTGGCTAGAGGTTGTTCCTGTATCCTCCACTACTACTGCCAGGACAATCCAGGTGCTAAGAGGAATTTTCACTTCCCATGGTCTTCCTGATGTCTTTGTCTCAGACAATGGTCCCCAATTTACCTCTTCTGAGTTTCAGGCTTTTCTTCAAGCCAACATGATCCGGCATGCTACGTCTGCCCCATTTCACCCTGCCACCAACGGTCAGGCTGAATGCATGGTGCGTACCACCAAGGAGGCATTAAAGAGAATCACTCGAGGACCCTGGCATCACAGGTTAGCCAATTTTCTCCTTGCACACCGCACCACACCTTGCACAGCTATAGGAAAGAGCCCAGCTGAACTACGCTGGGGTCGCAGACTCATCACAAAACTGGACAGGTTGCACCCAGACCAGGTGGCTTCACAGGTGTCACAGCCGCAGGCACCTAGGAGACTCAAAGTGGGTGATCCGGTATGGGCCAGAAACTATGGGCATGGACATCTCTGGGTAACGGCTGTGATATGCAAGGTCTCTGGGCCACTGTCCTACAAAGTGGCCTTGGAGGATGGTCGTGTGCTTAGATGCCACATTGACCAATTGCGCTGGAGGCTTCCAGGCAACGTTTCCGCTCCTGGCTCTGCTCTCGGGGGGGAGGGGGACCCCAATTACGATTGTGGACCACAGTCTCTCCACGAGGGCGCTTATCCAAATCTTCCTACACATGTCCCAGGTGGGGATCTTGCCATGGAGGCGGCTCCTGACTCTGGCAGAGGTCCCTGGCTAGGGGCAAATGGCCGTAAATCGGCTACTCAGGCTACTCCTGCTGCTGGTCTTGGGCTCGAGGGACAGTGCTCCCAAGAGGAGTCCAATGGAATTTTGGGGAACTCCACCCCACCAATGGACTCGGGGAACTCAACCCCACCAAGGAACTCTGGTTTGGGTTTGGTGGATCCAGCCAGTCAGCAGTCAGGGGGAACCCCTGAGTCTTCTGGGCGACAAAGTCCTGGTTTGTTTTGCGCAAACAGGAAGTAGGCACTCCAGGCACCTATTCCTAATTCAATATCTACCTCTACACCTACAACTACACCTGCACCTAATCTGGCTCCACAAAGATCAGAGCGGGTTAAGGGTCCTCCTAAGCATTTAAAGGACTATGTAATGTCCCTGTTTACTATACAGGAGGTTTACTAGTCCTCGCCAGCTGAGGAAAACACTTGTAGTGCTGCAATGTTAATATTGTCAAAATGTGAAGGTCCATGTGTATAACAGGGAACTGAAGGTAAGGGGTTGCAAGAGTAAAGGTTGAATGTATAATTTGCCAACCGGCCTGCTATGATATGTTTAGTTATTGTTTAATCCAAGGGGGGAGGGGTGTTATGTCCTGGGCCTTGCTGAGTCATTCAGCAAGGCTCAGGAAGGCTGCAGCAACCCGGACAGACCATGTGTCTGCCCGAGACCCAGACAGGCTGTCTCCGGCCTTGCGCACATGCGCAAGGCGGGAGAACGGCCTGCAATGATTGGATGTGCATCCCCTTGCAAGGGGATATAAAAAGCCAGTGGCCATTGTTGTTCTTGCTTCTGTTCTGTCAATGTGCTTCAATAAAGAGATCCTTGTTGTGAACCAGCCTCATCTCAATGTCTTCATTAGAAGAACAGAACACTTTTGGCTTGGCAAAATCCTAGTATTTGATCAGCCCAGCTTTGGGGTAATTTGGTTGTTGTTGTTGTTGTTGTTGTTTGCCTCTGGGAGTTGGAAGAAACTGTGTATTCACAGTGGTCTAGGTTGTTGTCATTTATTTTTCTTGTGACCCAAATGTGTATTTGGCCCTCCAGTTTATAATTCTTGAAACCCCTGCTGCAACAGTCTTCATGAAGTCCTTCCCTTTAGGCAGTGGTGGGATTCAACCAGTTCGCACTGGTTCGGCAGAACCGGTAGCTAAATTTTGTTGAGTTCAGAGAACCAGCTGAATGCTCACTGCTTCCCGAAGTCTGTTCTAGGCCTCGGAGTCCTGGAGGAGGCTTCTCAGGCCTAGAACTGGCCCGCTGGAAGTGCGTGGATGCCACTTCCAGAAGTCCATTCTAGGTCTCGGAGGCCCAGGCCTGCATCCACGCATAGAACCGGTTGTTCAGGTATTTGATTCCCACCACTACTTTTAGGTAACTGTTTGTCACATCTCCACTTAATCTTAGAAAAATAATCTAACCAAATACCTCCATTTATTAACATCAAAGTTAAGTAAATCCTGAGATTTACAAGGGGAAAAATGGACGCAAGCAGAGACAAATAGAAAACTGATTCAAATTATGCATGTGACGAAAACATCTTCCTACATCCACCAATTCTTGACTTCAGCAAGGATGTACAACTTCAAAATATATAGATGTTGCAATATCAAAAAAATGGGCCAGAACAAAAAATAAATATGTGTTAATATAATGTTGATTTAATGTGAATTAAAATCACATTAAATTAAAGAAACATTATTAAAATATTTACTTCATAAGTACTTCATTGTTTATCTCTTTCCTTACATCAGAAATTTCAGTTGCTAGAAATATTTAGAGGGGGTTTAACAAATTTTATGAAAGTGGAATATTTTAGCAAATGCATGGGTCAAAATGAAGTCCTGAGTTAATTTATCTTCGGAAGTGGACCAGAAGTGGATCTAATATTTTCTCCAAGTGCAGAGTCTTTTTGTTTTGTTTTGTTTTGTTTTCAGATCAACAAATGATCTGATCCATTGGTTGTGATAGGAATTGACCAACCAGCTTGTGCCTAAGCCTGATGTTATCAGAGACAGAGTGATTGGGCCAAAGTCACCTAGCTGGCTTTTTTGGTCTAAAAATGGGACTAGAAGTCATAGTTTCCTGGTTTCTGATCTTATGTCTTAACCACTAAATCAGACTAGCTCTCCTTTTTAAGGACATATCATCTTTATTCCAAAACACAACTTTTTTTTTAAAGTGCATTTTGATGTTTTGAGAAGGGACCCCAGGAATTCATCATTTAAGGTAGCATTTTCATAAAATCTGGCAGGTATACAGTATATAAATCTACCTACAACATTTTGTCCACTGTTAAAGCAAACTTCATACTAAATTTTCTGCTTTTTACAGTATCATTTTAGTTTTCTTCAGAAATGTATAAGGCCCATGTTATTTTTATTCACCCAACCAAGTAGCCCACTCATATAAATGCTCAAGAGCAAAAGACTGAATACTAACCCATTGGCTTATACGGAGTGCATATGCCAAATATGATGTCTTTCTCTATGAATTTCAGACGATCATAATCTTTCAAGTGAAACATCTTGGTTTGTGTTCCACTGATATCTTCTAGTTGTGGAGCGTTGGCATCAGTAATCCCAATGGAATAAATAATGACACCTTCTTTTCTTAGAGCACTGGCTGGTTCTGTTACGTTATCGTGTGCTTCCCTATCTGTGAGGAGGATAAGAATTTTGTTGACAGAAGACCGTGCTCCTTTGGAAGGTTTGAAATAATCAGAAACAAATTCCAGAGCTCTTCCTGTATAAGTGTTCTGTTTCATTTGCTTCATGTTCCCAATAGTGTTAATAATGTGGTCTTTCGATGAGCTGAGTGGGAACTCTTCTTGATTGATGCTACTGAACTGAACAACGCCAATTTGCACTTCATGTAGACCAATACTACACTTATCTACTAATTCTTTCATGAACTTCTTCATTTTCTCAAAATCCTGTTCGCTTATACTTCCAGAGCTGTCCACTAAGAACATGACATCAGCTTTCATTTCCTCACAGGCTATATGGGGGAAAAGAATAATTATTCGGGTTAAACCACTGAATTTCTATGAATCTAGTAGAAGAGAAAAGCATGTTTCAGGAACATTGCTTCCTATTTACTCCTAACCAAATAAGTTCTGAAATTCATATCAGAAGCTTTGCTTACATGAAAATGTGCCTTTTTAATAATACCCAACAAACCTAAATATGGAATGAAATGCATTTCCCAGCAGTATGTTTGAAGCGTATTTCATTATTTTTTCATTATCAGTTAAAATACTTTAGATAACTTCAGGCCTTTTCATTCTTATATTTCTATAGCCATCTTGTAATATTATTTTAGCATTGGTGCTATTATATATAGATATAGATGTACTTTCTTGAATTATCTTCCTGGCAAATACAACCGTCCCAGTTTTTTTGCAATGCTGCAGCAATTAATAGTTAATCAAAGAGGAATGCAGGAGAATGCCATCCTCGGTCCTCAATGTTCTCCCACATCCCAAAAGGTCAGCTCAAACCTTTTCAAAAATTTGTAACAGAAAAAAACAATTTTTTTTCAAAGATTTTCTGTCTGGATTTATAACACTGAATTAATATCAGCTGCCAGACTGTAAATTGCAATAGGACTAATTTCTCCTCAGCAATTACGTTCCCCTTGCTATCAGTCATTGAAAATTCAGAATATTGAAGTCAACCAAAGTTCATCCAGATAAAACTGAGTATTTTATAGCTATTATAGTTTATTTTTTTCTAGATGATCTTCCCATTTCAGAGTTCAACTGGGAAAAGATAAAACAGCAGTGCATTTGGAGGGGAAGAAAGCCTTTAACTTTAAAAATGCAGCATCTTCCTAACAAGTCTGGACCCCTGGAGTGCTCAACAGAAAATATCCCTCTGTACTATCTATAGAGTTAACGGTTATCTACAACATTATAGTAAGGACTGTAACAGCTGTTATGTAGAGCAAGCAGGCAGAAGACTAGCAGAATGCATTCATGAACCTCAGCTAGCAGTCAGAAGACACAATGAAAACTCCTTCATTTCACAACACACGGACAGATTCAGCCATACAGTTTCAACAACACAGGACAAACTATTATATAGGGACCAACCTACACTCACTAGTACCGATGATGTTGCCTAATCACGTAATGAAATGTCTGCAAGCAAACAATCAAGTTTAGAAAGCACCAAGAACTCTACATAAAAGAACATAACAGATTTTATTTAGAGGAGTAGTGGATGCTTCTTACCTTTTTCAGAGCATATGTCTCGAACAATTTCATTTTTTATATTTTTCAAGGAGTCAAACTGTTCCACATAGTAAACATTTGATCCTGAGTCTGCAATCTCATTTAACTGTGTCATATTAGCAGGTTTCACACCAATAGCATAAATATTGACACCTGATTTTCTTAACATTTTAGAAGGTTCCAGCACGTTATCATTTGCTTCTCCATCTGTCAGTACAATGAGATAACAAGGGATTTTGCCATCTCGCTGTTCTTTTGCTTTTTCAAATAATGGCTGCATAGATTGTATAGCAGCTCCAGTGTACGTGTCTACTCCCATTTGGATTATATTATTAATGGCTTTTTCTAAAGGGCTGATTTTCATATACTTATCAAGTTCAAATTCTGTTTGGTAAGACGTTCCAAACTGAACAACTCCAAATCGAACATGATTAGGTCCTATAGTAAATAGCTTAATCACTTCCTTTAGGAATGTCTTCATCTTAACAAAATTGAGAGGACTGATGCTTGATGAACCATCAACAAGAAAGTAAATATCAGCTTTTTCTGTTTCTATGCATCCTGTATGAATAAACAAATGTTAGACAGATCAGAGGCAGGTAAATAGCTTATCCTCCCAAACAGCCACTGATTGAAACCCTGCATTGAGGAACAATTGGTTCTCAGCAAAATAGGTTTCCGCAGCCTCCAAATTTTGTAGATAGTCCAGAAGGATATCATACCCAATGACGTACAAAGCTGCTGAGAAGTCTAATAGGATGAGGTGCCGTGCACTCTTCCTCCCAAATCAGTTGGTCAAACACATTGCAGACCCCTGAAGGAAAGGCGTGAGTCAACCACAAATGGTGGAGGTCTTATTAGAGAGCACCCTCTCCACCACATTGGAATTTGCAGGTCAGAAGGAATGCCAGAGAATATAGTTAAGTGATATCTTTGAAGGATATGGGCGTTATTATTAAGATTTCAAGTAGAACCTCTGACTTGGGACCTCATACTACTGGTATTATTCATTCATTTATTATTGCTTTTGAATCCCATTGCAATCCAAAATAGAGAAATTTAATTATACACAATAAAAAACTAAAAGCAAAACTGAAAACAACATAAATTAAAATATCTTCCATCCAGTTAATCAATAACAGATAACAAAAATAAAAGATTGGAGGGCTGAGAGAGAGTGACTGGCCCAAAGTCACCCAGCTGGCTTTCATGATTAAGATGGGAATTGAACTCAAGATCTTCCACTTTCTAGCCTGGTGCTTTAAACAAACTAGCTCTCAAAATTTATTTGAATTTTAATCACCCAACTGCAGTGGACACTGATATTTCAGAATGTGTCAGAAACATGAGAGAAAAGGCAACACTGGTAGAGTTGGGTGATTTAAAAACAAGACAAAGCAAAACAAGCATTCAAAGAGTTTCAGCTGATTTAACTAGATGACATGCATTTCGTCAAAGACATTACCTGATCGGACCCCTTCTGTACTTTCACCTTGGGCAAAAAACGTACGAATGTGCTGGAACAGTTTCCTCTCAAAATATTTTGACTCATCTGCCAGGTTTGAAAAATGGTCAACTTTTATAATATTTCTCTTTGGGGGATAGGATACCACTCCCCCTAACTGTGTGATATTAGCCCCTTCAATGCTTATGGCAAATACCGTCACACCCTTCTGCAAAAGGAGACTTGATGCTTCTGTTACACTATCCTCAGCGGGTCTGTGAGTGATGATGGTAGCTATTTGTTCCACACCTTCTGTCCTTCTGCTTCCAGCACTTTCAGTAAAAATTATTTCCCTGGTAAAGTTTAAGGCAGCACCTAATTTAGCTTTTCCTTCCCTGGGAGAAAAGCTCCTGATTTTCAATATAAGATCCTTTATCTCTGTTTCTGTGTTCAGTTGAGAAAGTACACGAGGTTCGTTGCTGTATGTCACAAGACCAATTCTGATGCAGCTTTTCTGCACGTCAAGAGAGGCTGTTATGTTTTGTAAGAAAGATACAATATATTCACTATTTGCAGGTGAAACAGCTTCATCCACCACAAATACAACATCGGCAATTAAATCATAAGAACAATCCGCAACTGCAATAAAAAAGAATGCACCGTATTATTAACTCTTTTTTCTTAACAATTTCTTTCTTTTTTGCAAGCTTCCCATTTGGCATTTGCTAGAGTTTCTAGGGTAGCTCACCAATATATTAAAAATTCTTTTAATTTTAAAAAACATTAGCAAAGCCTCTAGCCCCAGCTTTTCTTTTTAACCAGAAATTCCTCTAGGTTTTATGAGGATACTTTTTGAACATTAGACAATTAAAATTTGAAGCATCTATAGTCCAATTCTTTGTCTTTAAAATTATGTATATCATAAAACAAAACTAAGATGATAGGAAATATTTCTGAGCAACTAAAGTACAACTTCCATAAATGTGCTTTTACAAAAGTGGACTTTTATGTTCAGACATATCCATTATAGTAGTTTTCTTGCATCAGATCTCCTACAGCAGTTATTTTATAAGAACATGTACAACATAGTCTCACATTCCTTAATTTACCCCCTAATAGTGGGCTATCCCAGGCTATCCCAGGAAAATTATAATGTGTTCCTCAGAATTTCTTACTGCTGATCAGGACTGAAGTGGAGAGTAGGATACGAGATAGGAAAAACAGCCTCTAAGGATCTTTGGGCTAGAAAAAATGCAGGTAGGAGCCAAGGGAGGGAAAATAGAATTCAGTAAACTTGTATAAGGTGTGTGTTTGTGTGTGTGTGTGTGTATTAGTGTGTGTGTAAATGAAAATAATGGAGAAAAATCAAATTCCTGATATTCTAGCCTTATGGAACCATCCTAAGGGAGTTTTTTGTGACTATAATGCAAGGGGGGGGGAATCTAACTGACCTGCCCTGGACCATGACTATTCACAAAGTAATCCTTCTACAAAACGTACATGCAGGATTTATTGAAAGCAGTATCACAATTAGGATAATAGAATTGTTTTAAGATTCTCCCTTCCTTCCTATTTGAAAACTAAATTTAGAGGAAGAAGTTCAGTATTAGAAAAGAAAGAAAATCTTCCTCTGTAGGCTCTTCAATGCATACCATACTACATCACCATTTTGTTCTGGGAGATTTATCTAGGAATCATGGATCCTAGACACCTGCAATGGCAAGTAATTTACTCGGTCTCTGGATCTCCCTTAAGGAAGCATCCTACTCTACCAGCTAATGTTGTGGGAGCTCCAATTCCAGAATGCCATGAGATGAATAATACAGTTGTGCTGTAAACCAGTGTTTCTCGGACTGGCTGGGGAATTCTAGGAATGGAATGGGGGTTCTAAGAGTGGCCAAGATTGAGAAACTCAGCTATCAACCACTTGGCTTCTCCAAGGTTGTATTTCTCCAACAGTGCAATCCTGCTAATCTCGCAAGTGATAAATGAACTTGCATGATACCCCTTTCTCAATGAATAAAACTACTTCTTTCATTAGGAGTTACAATTTGGCAAGAAACTAGTACATTTTAATCTATATATTACATGTTCTCAAATATTGCGTACAATATAGCAACTGTTCACGGACGTGCATGGACAAAATATGAAGCAAAGTTCAAATTAGGTTTTGGAGAGCTATAATTTTGCCTACACAAGCCCAGGTTGTTGTTTGTTTGTTTTTTAAAAAAGTAATTCCTCTAGGGTGCTTCAACTGATATTTTAAAACCCCTGTCCAAAAAGCTTCATGTTTAACCTAATAATCAATATTTGTGATAATATACTGTATTATTTCTTTTACCTTTTATGGGTATGCTATAAGTTGTACTTGGGGTAGTTGTGGAGATCACTAAGCTCTCATTTGTTGCTACAGCTGATTCAATGACAGACAATATATTTGAGGAAAACCTTTGGAGATCTTTTAGTGTATCAAAATGGTAATTGAATGGATGTGTGGCCATTGACTGCAGCTCTTGCTCAGATGCACTTAGCATTCCTAAAGCAATTATTTTTATCCCATCCTCCCTCATTAATGTGGCAGGTCCTTCCACGTCATCTTCTGATACCCCTGAAGTTGTAACAATCAAAACCTGGTGTCTGTCTCTTCTTGGTGCCTTGAAAAGAGTCTTGTGGATCTTTTGTATGGCATGTCCAGTCCTTAAAGGCCCACCCTGGAATGAAAATATCTTTTTAACATGGTTCAGGATAGGGCTTTTTCCTCTGAACTCATCCAGCTGGAATTCAACATGGACATCATCGCTGTATTGGGCAAGTGCAAGGCGATATTTATTTGGCCCTATTGGAAGATTGTTGATCATTTTGTTCACAGAATTTTTTAATGAGACAAAACCTTGTCTGCCGAGGGTATTAGAGCTGTCAATCAGAAGGACAACATCTACAGACTCAGAGGCTACAGCAAAAACAAAACAAGAGTTAATGTATAAAACATTATTGTAAACTGCATGGGTGCAATTAAAGAGCAGTATAAAAATAACCCATATTTATAAATCATAGTACATAATCCATCATACTCCCATCCTCATAGTTTGGCCCTATTTACTTAATATGCAACTGAGGTTTCTTTGTTTTTCTACTTGCATAAAAATTTTCTCATTCGAAATCAAACCTATGCATTTTGACAAAGAAAGTGACAATGTCAAAGGGCAGTCAATATTTTTAATAATATTTTTAATTTTAATATGCCAATATCCACCCATCTGCTGCAAAGAACTGTGCCCTTTAATTGACTAATGCATATACAGGACAAGCTACATTAGCAAGTTGTGAGGCATTTTCAAAAGGAAAATAAAATACCAGGATGCTGTGTTTTAGAAGTCTGGGTCCCAAGAATAACAAGGAGCAAAGTCAGAAGCATTTTCAGATTGTGATAGTTGATCAATGAATAAATCTAGAAACACAAATAAGAACAAAGTAACAATGACAACATCAACAATAATGTTATTTTTCTTAGCTGTTCAAATTAAATGTCTCCTTCAGCTGATCAAAGCCTTCCTATATTGGTCCCTAGCATGATGCCTCTAGATGTATTGCATTTCAGTTGCATTTCAGTTCCTCAACCACTATGACCAATAATTCCGAAACATCCAGGATGAATAAATCCAACTTTAAAAAGTATTGCATTGCAAATTAGCTTTAATAGTCACCCATGACTACATTGTTGATAGCCTGCCTCAGTTTCAAAATCAAAGGAGAGATTTAATTTCATCTTTATACCTTGGTCTGTCCCTGAAATGAGAATAGGAATGGAATGGCTTTTAGCAGGCAAAACCTATTCAGTAGAATAAGCTCTCAAGAAGCTGATGGTTGAACATCCTAGAATGCAAGTTAGTTCCCATTAACATGAAACAGGCGTAAGAATTAGAATCAAAACAGCCATTTTACACAACCCTGGTGATACAAACTTCACTAGTGGCAATTGTATGGCTTCTTTAATAGTAAACTCCCAGCTCATTTGTAGCAAGTGGGCAAAATTTGCAAAATGGTAAGTGCAGCATCATGCGCTTGCTATTTTGTAGATTTTGATCACCTTCCCCTCAAAAGCCTTATACAGTATACCTCTGTGAACCAGAAGCTCTTTTGGAAATTCCCATGAAGTACGTAACCCAACTGTCATATAGTCCAATGTGGTGAAAATAAGGCTTTGAAGTGTCCAAAACTAACTATGCAGTTCTTTTGTTCCTGAACAATATCTGGATCCATTTAAAATTTTCCTTCAATTTTCTGACTTTTAATATAATAAATCTTTCCAACAAATAGAACAATAATAATGAACTCCAAAAAAAATGTAATTTTATCTCTTCCCTTGAAGAGCCTATTATTTTAATTGGGTTGCTGGGAAAGAAGGTTTTTAAAAATATGGCAGCAATTAGGTGGTTTATTGTTCAGTGAAATATTTGTGGATACAAGATTTGAGTCATGCAATCACTAAGAGTACAAAAGGCATTCATTACAACTCTTTTGATTGTGGTAAAATAGTTATAAAACAAACTTTCTCCCTTTTACACCTTACGGAAATTTGTCTTTAGCAGTAGTGGTCTCTGATCCTACTTTATCTATATGAAAGCCTTACCAAGAGGTTAAATGAAACAGACACTAAGTGAAACATGTCAAGTGTCATGAAAGGATAGTTCACCCCTAATGGTTTCCTATTGCAAGGGAATAGGGGAGGCACTAATAAGGTTTTCTGCTTCCTGGGTAAAAGTAGCATTGCCAGTACAGAGTACTATACCTCTTGATTTCAGGACAGGAACCACCTTGCTGTTCTGTACAGCCAGTCTTGAACTATCAACATTTTCCCTCTCTTCTATTCCATAAAAAAATCTGGAGGACATGTTTTTTTCATAAAAAGGTTGCTCCTTCTCTTTTCATACCATTTTATTAGGACTACAGGCTTGTTCTATTGTTTGTAATTTGTGAGTTATCACTACTTCTGCTACTCGTTGTTTTAACCTTATGAATTATAATTAATAGATGACTTTATCCCACTTAGAATAGAAAACCTGATAGAATTTAGGAAAACTGAGCTTTCTCACATCCCATCTTCACAAGCCAAAGAAGTTTATTTATGGCAATATGGGAGAAATAGAATTTCCCCTATAATTCATATCAATGAAAACATATCATCTATTTCCCTCACTCTTGCTATGCTTAAACTCTATTTATCCTAACATTCTTTTGATCTAGTTAATCTGTTATATTCCTTCCTCCCCCTTCAAAGACTATGTATCAAGCAGACGTTTTACATAAGCATATTTATTTCAGTTTGAAAGTCATCTCTAATTGTTCCCTTTAGAATCATTACTTGATTATCAAAGTGCAGTTTCCTGCAGATGTGTGTGATTTTTCTTGTATACCAGACTTCAGATTTCCTTTGAAACTAAAAGCCAATAGCAAAATCCAATTTCCATTCTGTTGCAACAAAAATTTGAGTGGCTGTAAACAAGTCACAAATGTTCATATAAACCGCATTCTTTCTGTTATTGCTTCCTAACATAAAAAGAGCACATTGCCTGCTCTTTGTGTTATATTGTGATGATAGATCTCCAGTTACTTCTGCATTTCTCAAGCTTTAAAAATTCAGGGCTGCAAATCCAATGACCTTTTACCTAGGCAGAAGCAATTTTATGGGGAAGATCCCAACTGTGCAAATATGCTGTTTAATGATGAGAAACTACATTCTATAGCATGTTTTTAATTTTTCTTTGTCAACTCCCTTTGTTTTTATCTCCTGATTCTAAGACATTTATTTCATATTCAGTTCTTTAAAATTCAAAAATCATTATGTGTTGTCCATAATTCATTTTAACTTGTACAGCCTTTGTATACAATTTTCACAAATGTAATTTTAATTAAAAATTTTCTGAAGAAAGAAATAATTTTTGCAAAAAGAAATTATTCTCTTCAACCCAAACAAATATTTTAATGAATTTTGCAAATTTACTACCACAGAACACCACTGTAGAACTTTTTAAACCCCCTTTAACAAATAAACATCCCAAAAATCCAAAGGGCATTACCTTAGCACAGGGGTGTCAAACTCAATTTCATTGAGGGCCGCATCAGCATTGCAGTTGTCGGGGGGCTGGGTAGGTGTGGCCAGGGTGGGCGTGGCCTACTGGGTGGGCGTGGCTGGAGTGGGTGTGGCCCAATGGGTGGGCATGGCCAGCTCTACATCGTTCGCGTCAAGGGTGCCTGTGGGGGCCTGGGCAGGAGTGGGACAGATCTGAGGGTCTCTGGCAGAAGGGGGTGGAACCGGGGCAAGCACCAAGGCATGGTCCACTGGAAGAGCCTCACTGTTCCTCTCAGGCCATGCGAGGGGGGGTTGGATGGTGCCACGGGCTTCCCGGAGCCCTGGGCAGCAGAGGTCAAATGCCCAGCCTGGCCCTCAAGCACCCGCAGCACCAAGCCCAGCCCCACTACCCCAAGGGGGTGCCCAGCTGCACCTTGCCTCCTCCTCAAGGCTGCTGCTGCTGCTGTGCTTGCTCTCCTTAGCCAGGTTGCTCATGATGGGTATGAGGGCAAAGTCAGAGGGAGGCCCACTCCCTCTCCATGGGAGGAGACCTGGCTTTGTATCCAAAGCTTCCTTAGCAATAGGATGGGAGACCCCCAGAATAGGCCAGGAGGAGGAGGCAAGAGGATGGTGAAAGGGCAGCAGGGCAGGACTAAGGCAGGACTTCCCTCAGACCCTCCCTCCCTCCCTCCCTCCCTCCCTCCCTCCTTCCTTCCTTCCTTCCTTCCTTACTTCCTTCCTTCCTTCCTTCCTTCCTAAGAACAGAGTGGTGGGAAAATATTTGAGATGAGGGAGGGAGAAAAACAGGCAAGAAACGCAGCTGGGGAGGTGTCACCCTTTGTAAGGAATGAAGAAATGCACCATCACCTGGAAGTGGCCAGCACATGGCCCTCGCCTACTTCACATATCTGGCTTGGTGGGCTTTGGGGGAGGGGACACCATGAGCAACGTGAGTCGACGTTACCTGCGCAATGCCGTCCAGCCCCCAGCCTGCCTGGTTTCGGCAGGCAGCGAGGCGCTCTCCTCACAGTGCCGAGAGGCTGAGCCAGGCAGCACGAATCCGAAAAGAAGTGTGACGCCACCCAGCCCCCAACCTGCCCAGTTTCAGCAGCGCCCCACTGCCTGCTGAAACCCCTCCCCCAGAGCCCATCAAGCTGGATATGTGACATAGGCAAGGGCCATTTGCTGGCCACTTCCAGGCGATGGTGCATTTCTTCATTCCTCACAAAGGGTGACACCTCCCCAGCGTGCGCCCAGGGGGCAAGGCCAACGCTGCAGGGGCTGGTCCCTTGCTGTTTCCAGATGGCCTTGTGGAGCTAAGACTGAATACGTTTCAGCATAGATGGCTACCACAAAATTGTACATTGGCTCCCGGGCGGCCTGGGCTGGGACCAAGGCAGCAGGGGCCATTCCCTCACTGTTTCCAGGATGGCTTCGCAGGCCACATGAAACCATGTCGTGGACCGCATCCAGCCCCCGGGCCTTAGCACACTGCAATGCACTTTCCACAGCAGTTTTGGAGGGCCAATACAAAAAATACCATATGAGCTAAGGTTGTGCCCCTATGGACAAGGGGCCATTGAAACTGTAGCTAATGGTCAACTTATTCACTAATATATGATGGAGG
The DNA here is from genome assembly GCA_023970755.1 of Azemiops feae. Lineage (NCBI taxonomy): Eukaryota > Metazoa > Chordata > Lepidosauria > Squamata > Viperidae > Azemiops > Azemiops feae. The sequence continues at coordinate 654,194 of JALGBA010004271.1, read as the reverse complement.
ATGGCTTTTGGATTACAATATCAGTGAAAAAGTCATTGGAAGGGAAGGCAAATTGCAGAAGAGGCATATCTGTATAATCCAAGGTTTTAGGCATCTGGCTAAGCTACCTAGTTATAACGGTGCTGAATGAATGGTACTTATGATGGGTGATAGTTCTAGCTATTGATAGTTCTAGCTATTGCAACATTCCTGTAGTCATATGATCATGATTTTTTTACATTCTCTGTCAGCTTCCCACAAGCAAAGTCAAGGGGAAGCCAGCAAGAAGTCAAAAGTCAGAGTCAGATGAGGTCTTCACTTATGAGCCCTGGTGTTGCAGTGGCTAGAATGCAATATTGCAGGCTAACTCTGTCCACAGCCTGGAGTTTGATCCTGACAAGTTCAAGATTGATTCAACTTTCCATCCTTCCAAGATCAGTTAAATAAAGACCCAGATTGTTGAGGGCAATAAACCATATTGAGGGAGTGTTGTAAAGCATTATAGGGCAGATAGGTCTAAGTGCTATTGCTATTACTAATCATCTACTTATAGCATCTTTATCAAGTGTTTCATGCATGCATTACTAATCCTGGTCTATCTCATTTCCTCATTAATGAACATGTTTAAAACTGAAGAAATAATTCTAGGATACATAATTTCATATTGATACATTGAATGTATAAATGAATATATGTGTATTCATATCTGAATATATTTTTAATGATTGGTTTGGGACAAATATATCCACTTTGTAAATCCATCTCGTTAAACACATTTGATATTTTTTAAAACTGAAAAGACAATTGCAAAATTTAAAGCAATTCAACAAGCAGAAAATAATTGCATAATGGTTTGGTCATTCATTTGCAGCATGGGGCAAATCAGTCATGTTATTTCAGACTTTGCAAACACCAAATTCTTCATGCATCACTCCTTGTAAAGACCTTTTTCAGTATGATTATTATTATACTCAGTTTGTAACATATCTTTACTTGTAATATATTTTATTAACTCTAATTGGTCTTAATTCTAAATAAACACATGCAAGATTGCAGAAGAGGGGGGTTTCAGAAAAATCTACATTTACAGATCCTTTGAAGCATTCCCAAAAACATAGAGACACAAAATTTTAAATAAGTGAAACTTCATTTTTGCATATTTGTAACAGAAGCAAACATGTATTAAAACATTTTAATAACATTCATTTGTCCCAGCAAACAAATACTTATTTTTAATCATAATCCTATGCAAATCTGGAAGTTAAAAAGCATTGATTTTAATGAGGCATGCATTTACATATATGTGCATAGAATTACAGATTAAATTACTCAAAGAAATAAGTGAATTTGCCTATCTTGGATTGATAATATGAGCTATGAGTATTTTTTAAAATAAAATCATTTTAAAATTTTATACATTTTTGCCTCATAAGTGAATGAAAATTCAGGAAAGATGCAAGAAAAAAAAAAAAGCCACAATGGGAGCGATACTGCACTATCAGAAGGATGATATATTGTTTAAAATAACATTGCTAGAATAAGAACTTAGTTCCTAATTTAAAATCGAATAAGTATATACATTTGAGAAGAGTGTACTATTGCAATATTAAGTAGACAGCAATGCTATTTCTAGTGTCAAAACAATTCTCCATTGTCTTGCATATTATTCTACAATGTCAAGCAAATGTTTCCAATTACAAAAATTCTCAATATCATTTCCAAATATCAACAATTAACAGTTGAAGTTAAATGGACAATATGTGAAATCCATCTTTCTATTTTGAAAAAGGTATCTCAACATCCAAAGAGCAGATAGGGATCCAGATGAAACAATAACTTCAATAAGCAATTGGAACATCTAAATCAGGCTAACCATCTTTTTTAGTCAACATGCAAATGACTTCAAATGACTTACCAATTAATTGGATGCTTATAATGTCATCTTCTGAAAAGTATCTGGGAAAGACCAGCTCTTTTATGATCAGCACTATCCCATAAATCTTTTCAGAAGACAGCAATTCATTTGCATTAGAAAGGTCCTGGCAGTCCCAATTGAGAAGTTTCAATCTTGGCCTGTTTCCCATATTCCATTGCATCATGGTTCTGAATCCAAGTCAAAATCAGACGTATCAAAGGTAGAGCTTGGCTGTTACTGTTTTTTGTTTTGTTTTGTTTTTACATTTTTTAAGGCTCCCTTGATCTTTAAAACCACACAAAATCCCACATACACAATTACTTTCATTTTCAGAAAAGATTTTCTCTTCTTCCCCCGCTCTTCCCATTCTGTGGCTTGCAGCTGGACAGATGAGGACTTTTTTCCTGTGACTTTCTTTGCTGGTCATGATGCTGCTATCTTTCATTCTGCTTCTCACATCTGTTACCCTCCCCTCCCATTCTTATCACAGGCTTTGTTTAAATAGCCAAATACTCCAGCAACTCATTGGCAATGGTTCTTTATGAAAAAGCATCTGGGGAAACTCAATGGCAGCATATTAAGGAATAATGCCAGATAAAATAAACACAATCAAAATCAAAAAGAAGGGCAACTCATCAAATTTGCAGATGACACTAAGCTGGCAGGAATAGCCAATACCCCAGAAGACAAGCTTAGGATCCAAAAAGATCTTGAACAATGGGCCCTATCCAACAACATTAAATTTAATGTGGAGAAAAACAAGGTTTTACATCTAGGCAGGGAAAACCAAAGGTACAAATACAGATTAGGCGAAACCTGGCTCAAAAACAGTAACTGTGAGAGGGACCTTGGAGTCCTAGTGGACAATCACTTAAACCTGAGCCAGCAATGTGCAGCAACAGCCAAAAAAGCTAATACAATCCTTGGCTGTATAACCAAAATCACATGAAGGATTAGTACTGCTTTATAAATCCTTAATAAGATCAAACCTGGAATACTGCATCCAGTTTTAGTCACCACATTACAAAAAAGATGTTGAGACTTTGGAAAAAGTGCAAAGAAGAGCAACTAAGATGATTAAGGGCCTGGAGACAAAAACACATGAAGAATGTTTGCAAGAATTGAGTATAGCCAGTCTAGAGAAAAGAAAGACTAGAAGTGACATGAGGTATCTTAAACCAGATCTTGTATTTGAAATAGATGTGAGCCCCAGCCAGTGTACCCCACATATGGGCAGAGTCTTGAAGGGTCCTCCACTAAGTTGATTTTGGAGTTATAGCCCCACAGGTTTCCAGGAGCTATATCTTTCCACTTCATTGTTTCTTAGATTTCAGGATAGCCTTGATAGGTCTTCTTTATAGCTTAGAAGAGTCAGCTTGTAATAAACAAATGCCCCTCCTTTGAATGTCCTGTGTCCTCAGCTCCAGGAGAACTGTGAATTAAAAAAAGTATATTAAATAGTATATTAAAAAAAACAGCAAAAAAGCATGGCAAGCAGTTATTAATACACATCTTCTTTTTTCCTTTTTTCCAACTATTGGAGAATCCATCTTAACATCAGCCTTTGAGGACTACAACTGTGTGGTAAAGCAGTTCAGTGCTGCAAAGACAGCATCACCCCTCTTTTCCCCCTCACTCCTCTTTCTGCCTTCAGAACACCTTCTGTCTCTTTTATTTTCCTCTTCCAAGCAAAGCGGTGCCTGTAGAAAAAGGCATCCAATAGCATGCCCCTATAGCATGTCTGTGTGTACATCACCAGTTCATTTATCATTTATTGATAATTATTATGGCTAAAATGCACATGTAAATTCATTTCTCTCTCTCACTCTGCTGTCTCTAATTGAGGAGGGAAATAAATCTCAAAGTTGGGTTGCTGTTGTGGCAGAATGTCCTTTTTCTCTCTTTTTCATCTTGTTCCTTCTGCAGCTAAACACTCTGTAATGTGAATTATGCTTTGATCCCCTCCTTTCCTGAACTCTAGCTTCAGGTTTCTTTGATAGAACTGAATTTGGTACTCCCTAAACATCTCTGTCTCTCACTGAATTGAAGTATGTACTCAACTTCCATTGACCTTGAAATGGTTACCTGATTAACTAACATTCAATTAGCCTGAAAGTTTTGCTAAATTTGCCATGATTTACCAACTGCATAGTATTGGGCTGATCTGTATTATATTAATATCAACTATGCTTAATAAATCAGATTATTTTGTTAATAATAATAGTTTCATTCGTAAGTCCATTTACTAACCTATAATGTGGGACCCTCCAGTTCATATTAGGATCATGACCCCAATATTACAGGTAACAATATTGCTGGATAGGACAATATTGCCCAAAAAAGATAATAAGATTAAGAAAATAAAGATATTCTAGAAAGAAATAGGATAATTTATTATTTTTATATTTGCACAGTATTATTTGCACAGAACTACTATAGTCTAGTTTTCTAGTTTTTACTGGTCTAGTAGTTTAGTTTATTATCTTTATTGTTTTATTTATTATTTTTCCAGAACTTGGAAGTGAGGCTTTAGAGAAGTGTTTCTCAACTTTAGCAATTAAGTCCATATGGCTAAAAGGACCTTGTATCTGGAATAATAAGAAACTAAATAAAAGGGAAACTGATTGACAGATTTCCCACCTCCAAAATGGTAAATAGGATACATGAGTTTCAATAAATAGTATATCTTTGTTCTTCCTGCAACGTTCACCATTACAACTCAGTACATTTTCTTCACTTCATTAGATAAAAGATAAAACCTTTGGGAAGATCAAACTTCATTCCCATTGATACGTTTTTGGTTCTGTAGCCAAAGCTGGTTTATTAAATATTTTTCACACAGATGCTGTTATAATAATAATAATAATAATAATAATAATAATAATAATAATAATAATAATAATAATAATAATAATAATAATAATAATAATAATAATAATAATAATAATAATAATAATAATAATAATAATAATAATAAAGGTGGAAGGGACCTTGGAGGTCATCAAGTCCAACCCCCTGCTCAGGCAGGAAACCCTACACCATTTCGGACAAATAACTGTCCAGTCTCTTCTCAAAAACTTCCAGTGTTGGAGCATTCACGCCTTATGGAGGCAGGTTGTTCCACTGGTTAATTGTTCTAACTGTCAGGAAATTTCTCCTCAGTTCCAGGTTGCTTCTTTCCTTGACTAGTTTCCATCCATTACTTCTTGTCCTGCCCTCAGGCGCCTTGGAGAATAGCTTGACTCCCTCTTCTTTGTGGCAACCCCTGAGATATTGGAATACTGCTATCATGTCACCCCTAGTCCTTCTTTTCATTAAACTAGCTTTCATTAAACTGTTAATGAGGCTTGTCTTATTTTTTTGTTTGTTTTAATGGTTAAACATTTTTTACAGACAATATGATCTTCCTCTCCTCAACTGCATGCACGTATGTGTGTATATCTGAGTACTGTGCATGTGTATCATATGTATGTCCATTGGCATGATTATCTTATATGTCTTGCTCAGTTGGAAATACATTTGAAAAAAATAATACTGTTCTATGAAGGCTACAAATATTGCAATCCTAAGCTAAACTCTTTTAACAAGGTATAGTTAACAAGGCTGGAAAAGGGCTTTTGTCTGATTTGATGGAATCTTCCATTCCTTGTAAGCATATCCAACTTGATTCCTTTCGTGTCACTATATTTCAGAGACTGAAAAAAAGTGCTGAGGGGAAAACAGTGTGAAATATACTTCTGCCAGCCTATTTGTTTGAGAAAGCTTTTATTAAGAAAGCTTACTTTGCTTTAAAAAAAAACCACTGATCAGATGGTGTGAACATGGTGGTAGTTGAAGAGCTACCTAAAGATTAACACATGTTCTTGCAGAGGTAATCTTGTTATAGAGGGTACTGCTTTACACATTGTGAGATAGGATTAATAGTGTGTATTTCCCACAATAAAATTATAACTGCATTCACTATATTCTCCATTTGTATTTGCAAGCAAGCAAAAAACAACAACATTAAGAGCATTATTGAGATAACTATATTCAAATGAGTAACCTTGAAATTCAGTACCGGTACAGGTATAAACTAAAATTCAGTACCAGTCTAATGAATGGTCAAACCCATACTGCATTTAATCTAGATCATAACATGTTATATTGTAAACCTTGAACACTTGCTCCAAATTTATAACTGTAAGAACATTGAAGAAAAAATTAAATAGGAGGTAGGAAAACAATTATTAATACATTTTCTGTATTCTTGGGATATTTCTCATGAAAGTAAAGAAATGGAATAGAATTAAGAAAGAGTTGCCAGAAAACATTAAAATAGTAGCCAAAACATTTTGTCACCTAGAAAATAAACAGGCAACATAAATGAGGGATGTCTGAACTTAACCTATAGATAATTTCTTTTTAATTTGAAAGTACTGAACTTTCTATTTAACAAAAGAACAACACAAATTTATCTATCATCTTCTTTATTATTTAACCTGCTGATCTGCTTTTGGGAGGACATTCTGAAAAGAGTAGAGGAAGGACAAGATTCTCTCACTTTTAAATCTAGGCAATCATAATTTTCTGTGGCAACAAATGAGGATCAAAAATGAGGTATCATAAGAGAAGATATTTTCACCATCATTTCCATCTCCCAATGCAAATTGAAACCCACCAGTGAACATCTGCTCTCTTTGCAGCTATGTGCCAGCTCTGGAATATACTTGTTTGCATTGAACTTAGCTCTCATGGATGGAATGGGATAATTTGCCATGATCAACTCGCCATGGGGTAACTCACTGCGACCATCTTGCCACAGGACAATTCAACAAATACAAACGTTAAATTTGATGGAACTGTGGCCAACAATAATAAAATAAATAAAGTCAATCCAGAAATACAAGAGTTATAATAATTTTGATGAAAATGTGGTCACCAATAATACATGTAACTGCCAAGGAGACCAAGCAAAAATTGTTATTAATGATGATTTAACTAACTCATGTGAAATCCAAAAGGGCACAAGACAAGGATGTCCATTGTCTCCTCTGCTGTTTATTTTGGTTTTGGAAGTTTTGAATAGAGATATTAGGCAAGATGAGAAAATAATGGGATAAACATCAAGAAAGAAACTTATAAATTGAGGCCATTTGCTGATGATCTGGTTATATTCCTGCAATACCCCCCAAAATAATATAGAATATCTGATGAAGTTAAATGAGTTTGGGGTTTAGCAGGTTTTAAAACAACAATGCTGACTAAGAATATGTCATCTCAGGCTAATGATATATTGATTAAAAAGTCGGGTTTTAAGATCGAGAAAAAGGTGAAATATTTGAGGGTTATATTGACCAATTCAAATATAAAATTATTTCAAAACAACTATGTGCCTCTTTGGAATGATATTAAACAGGATCTACAAAGATGGGACGAACTGCATTTATCATTATTGGGTAGGATCTCTGTAATTATGATGAATGTTTTACCAAAGATGCTTTTTCTGTTCCAGACATTACCAATACTTGAAACCGATGCTCCATTTAAACAATGGCAAAGGGATATTTCCAAGTTCATATGACAAGGGAAAAAACCAAGAATTAGATATAAATTATTGCAAGGAAAGAGGAAGGTTGGGTTTACTAGATTTAATTTTGTATTTTGACACATGCTGCCTGGGCTGATTAAAAGAGTTGGTGAACCTCCAGAATAAGAGGCTACTTTATTTAGAGGGTTTGGATGGCATGGTTATTTATGGTATGATAAAGTTAAAGTTAATGTTGATTTTAACAATCACTTTGTTAGACATGCCATACTAAGAGTTTGGAATAAATTCAAAACAAGATTCTCCACAAAGTTGCCTCTTTGGGTGTCCCCACAGGAAGCTTCTTTTAGAAAAGAAATGGTTGTGAAGCAGGATTGGTGGACTTATGGTAAAATGATACTCTTCAAGTCTGGTGACCCTACCCTCAAGTCGAGGGAAGAGTTAGAATCAGAGGGCTATGTTTGCCATTGGTTTACATATCAACAACTGAAAGAAAGATTCAAATTATACAAACAGAGTTATGGGTTTGATTTTGTTAAAAATGAATTGGAAATCTTATTGCGTGGTAGTGATGAATATTTATAAAACGTTATTGAAACTGAAATTGGAAAATGAACATGTAAAACATTGTATGATTTAGTGGGCAAGGAACTTTGGATATAATGTGATGCTGAAACAATGGGAGAATATGTGGATGAAAAGCTTAAAATTTACATTGAATTATAATTTAAAATAATTTTTTATAAGATGTTGTACCATTGGTATTTAACACCAGATAAGTTATCCAGAATGTATAAAGATATTTCAAATGAAGGTTGGAAATGTAAGTGTAAGAAGGGACCTTTTACCACTTATGGTGGACATGCGATAAAGCAAAGAAATAGGATTCATATTCTAATACAGAAAATTCTTAAAGTAAAGATGAAACCAGAAACTTTTCTTCTAGGCTTAATGGAAAAAAAATACAAGATTATTGTATGCACCAAAAATGGAAGGATATTTTGATTTCCACTATGGACGAATGGCTACAGAAGCTGATGGAGTTGGCAGAGATGGCTAAATTGACTGTTCTAATTAAAGAAAAGAATATAAGTGCTTTTGTTTCTACATGGAGACCACTTCTGGACTTTGTGCTTGAGGTGGGGGGGAAAAGGAAACTTTGATTTTGGGTTTTACTGATTAGATTGATTTGTTGTTATAAAAACGGCTAGTTTATACTGGAAAAGTAAAAAGTTGAAGCTCGATGTTAAGGCTTCATTCTACTGCAACAGAGGAAGTCAGAAGTCAATGTCTTTTTTTTCTTTCTCCCTTCTCCCCCTCACTTTCCTTTCCCTTTTCCCTCCCCACTGTGTCCTATTTGCTTTTGTATTTGGTATTTTACTCTCTCTCTCTCTATATATATATATATATATATATATTAAAAAAAGACAATGTTCTTGATTTTTTTTTAATCTCTGAGTGACATGTTGCCACCAATCTATTTCTAAAGCTTCATTTTCTCTGATAGTTAATAATTCTTTACTGTTTTCAGTTTGGTTGTAGTCTTCTTTTAGTTGTGTGTTTTTTTTCATTTTGTTGTTTTATATGTTTTTCCCTGACTATGTTAGTCTTCTTGTAGTTACTATTGCAAATGCTCCCATCACTTTCAATGCAGGGTTCCTTCTTTTTTTAACATTTGGTTTAATGCAGAGGTTTTTTTAAACAACCTTTCTCAGGTCACATTTTCTATGAAAGGATATAGAAAATATATAAAATATAAAAATTTTAAGAATTGTAAATTCTAAATTTCTCTCAGTAGCAGGGTATTTTTAGAAGAATTTCTAATATCTCCAATTTTATGTAATTTATTATTCTTTGGGTTTTATTTTTGTTTGGAAATTTTAAATATTAAATATTTAGAAATGTAAACAATTATTTTTTTTCCTTTTTCCTTATAAAAATGTAATTCAAATTTTAATTAAAAATTAGTTTAAAATTTAATTATTTTTTTTACTTAAATATTAGTGAAATTTTAATTTAAAATTAGTTTTTAAGGAAAATTAGATTGCTAAGTTATTTTGGTGCTAGGTGTAGCTAAAACCTTCCTGCCCAGTTTTTAGCCTATTCCACATTAGGTAGAGTAAATTAGTGCTCCTTTTTTATGCTGGTGAATGTTTTTTAGGGGAGAAGGAGAAATGAAGCCTGAAAAATACATCAATCACTTTCTTTAACTTGCCTGTTATTAAATGTATAAAGTGAGTTTGCAAATCTGCTTACTGGTATAAAATAGCACACAGCATTTGGAACAGCAAATTTTGGCACACTTTTCTGACAGCTTTTCTGAGGAATCATAAATTGCATATCGTCTGTCTCTGCCCATAGTATGTTTGCTATGAAAATATTATAAGCGACAAACTGATGGCTAGGAGAAAGGAACAGTTGTGCATTACAAAGAGGCAATAAAAAAGTGAATTGAAGAACACAAAAAGGTAAATTCAGGAAAGTTCATACCATCCAATTCTGTTATAGGTTTTTTTTCTGCACAAAATGTCCCTGCTATTTCATTCATTCCATTTTCATTTTTAATAAACAAGATTTCTCATCCATTTTTGTTTTCAGTTTTCTATTCAGCATGGAAACCTTTTAGACGTTTATAATAAGAGATTTATAATCTCTTTAACAACTATTGAAACAAATTCAGCTTAAGAACACTTGTTAACATAGAGGGGAAATACACATGGCCTAGGAAAAGGAGGCTGAAAGATTTTTAAGCTCAAAGAAACAAGATAATATTTAGCAATTGCTCAGGCAGATGCCTCTCTGATTTATTGAGATATAAGAAAGAGAGGAAGTGCATTGTAGCTACTCTTAATTAAGGTAGTTCTTGTCTTTCTGTAGAGTTGATTTCCTGGTCTTGTTTACTTGGTGGAGCTAACAGTTACTTCCAAATTTCCAAATTTAAGGGAACAGAATTCAGAATGTCCTTGAATAATCCTTGATTATCAATTCTAGGAAAGACATCTAAGTTTATACCATATTTGAAACCTATTCAGTGGTATCTTGGCAACTTTATAGGCAAGTGCTCTCCCTGATACCCTGTCAAATGCAGCTTCTTTCAGTTGTTGGATGTTCATCTTTGTATCAGTTTTGATGGTATCAAGGCAGCGTGCTCTTTGCTTATCCTTTCTTCTTGTTCCACTAGCCATTCCTAACATCATTGACTTCTCCAATGAATTTGCACACATGACGTGGCCAAAATAAATCAGACATAGGCTTGTGATTTTGGCTTCTAGTGATGTGTCTGGTTTTATACGATCCAGCACCTCTCTGTTGGTTGTTCTGGCTGTCGATATAATATTTACAATAATTTACACCAGCACCATAGTTCAAAGGTATCAATTCTTCTTTGATCAGCCATTCTTAGTATCCAACTCTCGCATCCATGCAACATTATAGAAAAGAATATTGCTCTAACTTTTGGTAGTTGTATCAATATCTCTGCTTTTCCAGACCTTATTCATGTTAACCACTGCTGTGTGGCCTAAGGTTGTCCTGCTTTTGATTTCAGGAATATTACTAGTTAAAACAATTAAAAACAGTTAAAGTGGACAAATACAATGACTTTGGAAAACTAAAACTAAAATTAAGTATTCAAAATCATTGGGGAGAGAACAGGAATTGTTGCAGTTCCCAGGAAAGACACAAGAGATTAAAAAAAAAAAAAACATACCGGCAGTTAGAATTAAGATAGAAGGTCCAAGTTGGATGAATAGCATCTGCTTAAAGGATTCTGTATTAACTTAACAAATTTAATTCACTGTTCAATTGGAATATCTTTCAGTGAGTTAAATAAGACTAATAAATCAAAACAGTTGTTGCCCTGAAGCTTCTGACTAAAATCTTTCCCCATACAATAGGGAAATCAATGAGAACAAATGGAACTAGTTATGTTAATCATAATTCAAAACTAGGCTTCATTAGGCTTTCTAGAAATCACCACCCACTCTAAATATGTCAGATATGTAGCTAGAATTTGTTGCCTCTGGAGAGTGTGGTTTTCAATTTGTGAGTTTTTGCTATAATCCTCCAAATATATTGCAGATGATAAGGCAATGCACTTCTTTGGGGGAAAATGTCTTTCTGAAAATCTTTTGTAAAAGTATCAACAAGTTGTTAATTTCTTAAGTCTCTAAACATTCTGGGAAAAATGAACTTTGAAGCATGGCAGATAAGTTTAGAGAAGGAGAACACACACACATACACCCCTCTCACCCTTACGGGTGGTTTGTGTCTCCCTCAATCTTAGGATCTCTATGAGAGGCCTGGGAGTTTGAGGGTTCTGTGCAGTGCACTCTTCTGGACAGAGGGCTCTGACGTTGTTCCTGGGATCTGTTGGAGCATCTCTCCCAGCTTAGGAGTTACAACCCCAAGTGCTCCTATCCCCACTGGGACTACTTTCCAGTGATAGTACTTTCTACATCTGCTCTAGTTCCTCCTTCAGCCCTGGTACTTCTATTTCTCATACTCCTTCATACCATTTATCTGTTCTTTTATGTCCTGAGTAATAACAATATGATCTTCTAACTGAAGGCATTTGATCCCAGTCCATCTCTATTTGCTGATGTCAAAGATGTCAATTTGTAGTCATTTCATCTTTCACTATGTTCAACTTTCCCGCTTCTTATATTCTATATTCCTGCTGTAATGCTATCATTGCAGTTCTGGATTTTCTTTTCCTGCAATTTGATGTTCCACAGGCTTTAATCTATCCAGGCAATAAACAGTATGAGTAGTCTGAATTATCTGTTACTCTTCCTCAGTAGCATGCTGAATGCCATCTGATCTGAGGAGCCAATAATCAAGAAACATACTGTATATTCTTTTTTCTTTCTTTCTTTCTTTCTTTCTTTCTTTCTTTCTTTCTTTCTTTCCTTTCTTTCTTTCTCTTTTTCTTTCTTTCTTTCTTTCTTTCTTTCTCTCTCTCTCTTTCTTTCTTTCTTTCTTTCTTTCCTTTCTTTCTTTCTCTTTTTCTTTCTTTCTTTCTTTCTTTCTTTCTCTCTCTCTTTCTTTCTTTCTTTCTTTCTTTCTTTCTTTCTTTCTTTCTTTCTTTCTTTCTTTCTTTCTTTCTTCTTTTCCCATCTTGCCACATGCTGACATGGATATTTTCTATCCATGTTGTGGTTTTCTTGGTAAAGGTGCTTTTTCTTGGGGGGAGGGGAGGAGGAATAGGTATTGACAGTTGAGACTGGATGGTGTGGGAATGGAAGGATAAGTTCTGATAGGATGTTGGAGATAGACAGAAGGATTGCATTTTTTTATAGTCATCTGGTTGTTAGCATTCTCTGAGAGCTGTTGAGGCCACCAGAAACCCAGTAATTTGGGGTAATTTTTACTTTGCTGATTTGTATTGGACTAGTATTGTTATTGAATACTGTAATAACAAGGAATATTCAAAGCCATTATATTAAGCTAATGTATTTAAGAGTGTAAGAAACAACTTTTTAAAATAGAAAGTTTTAAAAACTTCAAAGTACATTGAATTCTTTTGCAGTACAGAAAATAAATTAGATATTTGAGTTTAATACTGAAGTCTCTAAATGTATTATTATTTATGAAAAGAAAAGAAAAGGGAGGAAGATGCCTTGAAAAAAGTAGATATTTAGCCTCTAACCTTCCCCTTCTCTGTAAGAGTACAGAGAAGGGGAAAGTTAGAGGCTAAATATCTACTTTTTTCAAGGCATCTTCCTCCCTTTTCTTTTCTTTTCATAAATAATAATACATTTAGAGACTTTTATATATCATATAAAAATTAAAATCCCCTTAAAAATTATACTGTAAATGTTTGCCTTGCTGAGATTTTATATTTTCACATAAACTGAGACAGGCCAGAAGAAATAACATTTGTTTATTTTATGCAGGCCAGAAGAAATAATATTTATTTTATGCAACATGTCCTTTTATTATGTTATGAAAATAGCGCAGATAACCTTGTAGCCATAAAATGGTGAAGGAGATGTTGAAAAAATATGGGGTTTATTTTAAAGCTGATGGAGAAAACAATATTGAACTAATTTTATTACCCAATTTTATTACCCACCCATAGACATACTTATTTAGCTTTCAGGATCCTAAAAATCACAATGATGCAAACATGGCACAAACAGTGTACACATTTTAAGATTTAATTAGTTTTGCACTATTTATACATAACAACTATGTAAACATTTCTATAAACTTCCTCAAAGTCCTATTTTCTGGAAAGGATACAAAACCCACAAAAAAGACATTCTGCTATCACAATCTGAATGTGGAAATGGCACAGAGGAAATATGTAGAAAGGTCATAAGCTGTTGTAAACCACCCAGAATCACTTGGGTGAGATGGGTAGTGTAGAAGTTTAATAAATTAATAAATAAAATTCCACACATTTGTCACTTTTGAATTCCTATGAGACATCCCACGAGTGGCCTGTCTAGATGGGAGATTTTTGGACCATGAGGTGCCTCCTTGCAGTCATGCTCTGGCACAATGCATGGAATTTCTAGAAATGGCCATTCAAAGACATGGAATGCAAGATGACTTTACAAATGAAACCCAACACTGTCTTTCCACTCATCATTCTTCCCTTTTGGGATATGCAATATTATATAGATCATAAAAGAAGAAGAAGTAAACCAAAATTATTGAGGGTGCACATAAGAAAAAAGAAAGGAAAGGAAACCCAATTAAATCTAGTTCACACCAATAGAAAACTCTCCATACCTTTCTTTCTTTGTTTCTACCCAAATATGCTTCATGAATTGTCTTTTATCTACAACTCTATTTTTCAAGTTCTCATCAATTCCATCCAGCCATTAGTTTATCAGTCTTCCTTTTCCTTTTGATCCATTTATTCTTCCTTCAAATTTATTTATTTTTTCATGTTTGCAATTTGAACTTAATAATAATAATAAAGTTGGAAGGGACCTTGGAGGTCATCTAGTCCAACCCCCTGCTCAGGCAGGAAACCCTATACCATTTCAGACAAATGGCTGTCCAGTCTCTTCTTAAAAACTTCCAGTGTTGGAGCATTCACAGCTTCTGGAGGCAGGTTGTTCCACTGGTTAATTGTTCTAACTGTCAGGAAGTTTCTCCTTAGTTCTAGGTTGCTTCTCTCCTTGATTAGTTTCCATCTGTTGCTTCTTGTCCTGCCTTCAGGCGCCATGGAAAATAGCTTGACTTCCTCTTCTTTGTGGCAGCCCCTGAGATATTGGAACGCTGCTATCATGTCCCCCCTCGTCCTTCTCTTCATTAAACTAGACATACCCAATTCCAGCAACCATTCCTTATATGCTTTAGCCTCCAGTCCCCTAATCATCTTTGTTGCTCTTCTCTGTACTCTTTCTAGAGTCTCAACATCTTTTTTACATCGCGGTGACCAAAACTGGATGCAGTATTCCAAGTGTGGCCTTACCATTGTACTTTATCAAATACCTTACTGAAGTCCAAGTAAATTATATCCACAGCATTCCTCTGATCCACTAATTTTGTCATTTGGTCAAAGAATGCAATAAGATTTGTCTGGCATGATCTGTTTTTGACAAACCCATGTTGGCTTTTAGTAATGACTTTGTTTGCCTCTAGGTGTTCGCTGATTCGTTGTTTGATTATCTTTTCCAGAATCTTCCCAGGTATTGAGGTCAGGCTGATAGGTCTGTAGTTTCCTGGGTCCATTTTTTTTCCTTTTTTGAAGATGGGAACTACATCAGCTCTTTTCCAGTCCTCCGGTAGTTCCCCATGCTCCAGGATCTTTGAAAAATATAGTTCAATGGTTCTGAGATCACATCTGCCAGTTCCTTGAGAATCCTGGGGTGTAATCCATGTGGTCCTGGTGATTTGAACTCGTCTAGGCTGGACAGGTGCTCACTTACCATTTTCTTGTCTATCTTAACTTGCGTTTCTATTCTGTTTTTATGGCACTATTTTTGGTAGGTTGGTCTGTTTTTTCCCTTTGTGTAAAGACAGATGCAAAAAACGAGTTAAATAGTTCTGCTTTCTCCCTGTTGCTTGTCACCTTCTTGCCACCTTCACCCACTAATGGACCAATCATTTCCTTCACTTTTTTCTTGTTTTTCACATGTTGAAAGAAGCTTTTTTTGTTATTTTTGACTTTGGTCGCAAGCCTTAGTTCATTTTGAGCCTTAGCTTTCCTCACTTCATCTTTGCAGGCTCGGGCTATTTGCTGATATTCTGACTTAGTTATGTGCCCCTCTTTCCACTTTCTATACTTGTCCTTTTTATCTTTCAATTTACCAGAGAGTTCTTTATGCAGCCATGCTGGTTTCTTTTGAGAGCTGTTATTTTTCCTCTTTGTTGGTATTGTGCTAGACTGGGCTTTTATTATCTCACTTTTCAAAATTTCCCAAGCTTCTTGAGTTGTTTTCCCCTTGAGGATTCTCATCCATGGAATCCTTCCCAAGCCCTCTCTAAGTTTATTGAAATTAGCTCTCTTAAAGTCCAAGACTCTAGTTGACTGTGTTCTATTGCTTGTGCTTCCATAATGTTGAATTCCAATATTGCATGATCACTTCCTCCCAAGGTCCTGTTGCTTCACACCTTCTATCATTTCATCTCTGTTAGTGAGAATTAGATCCAAAATGGCTATCCCCTAGTTCCCTTCTCTGCTTTTTGGGAGACAAAGTTATCTGCTAGGTTTGCAAGGAATCTGTTTGATCTTCCACTTGTGCAGCAGAGTTTGTCTCCAGTTGATGTCAGGGTAGTTAAAGTCCCCCATTACTATTGTGATGTGCTTCCTACATACCTTAGTTAGCTGACTAGCAAAAAGTTCATCTATTTCCTCTGTTTGGTTGGGTGGCCTGTAGTATACACCTATGGCAATGTCATTTCCCCCCTTTTATATTGACCCAAATGCATTCAAGACTGTTTCCATCATTGTTGTGCTTTATTTCTGTAGAGATGTAGTTATTTCTTACATATAGAGCAATTACTCCTCCTCTTTTATTTGGTCCGTTTCTTTTAAATAATTTAAATCCCTCTAACTGTATGTTCCATTTGTGGGTTTCATCCCACCATGTTTCCGTAATGGCAACAATATCATATCTGCCCTCATTAACCTGAATTTCTAGTTCATCCTGTTTGCTGTTCATACTCTGTGCATTGGTGTATAGACATTTGAGTCCTTTATGACTGACCCTGTGTTTACTTTCTATGTGACCTGTGTGGTGCCTGAGTTCCCCTATTGTCTTACCACCTATTTGGTTAGTGCACTTTGTGTGGCACTCGCTGTTAGAAGCTTGATTTTGCTTGACAGCAAGGTTGATATTCTTGTCCACACACACATCTATGTTACCTGCACTGATAGCCCTATAATTTTTAGATTGCCGGGGACAGGGATGTTCTGTATCAATTAACTCACTGTCCCCGCTGTTTAGTTTAAATATTCCTCCAGAAAATCTGTGAATTTATAGCCGAGTAACTCAGTAACTTCATTAATTCTGTATGACCTTCTCCTCAGCACAGATCTTTCATACAGTCACTCGCTTGGGTAGTGATTATAGAAGGTCAAGGATGGTTCATTCAGTCTTGCCTAAGGAGAAAGAAACAGAGAACAAAAAAGAGGAAGTTTCAAATCATATTCGATGTTGTACAAACTTTCCTTTTAAGCAGCAGAAGTCATTTAGGATAAGTTCATTCACAAGCCTGCTGGTTAAAGAAGAATCAAAGAAGATCTTCAAACCCATCAACATTGTATTTTGTGCAAGCTTGCCATTGAGCATTTGCAGGTGATTGGGGACAGTTCATTCCCACTTACTTGTAGGAAAATGCAGAAAATCAATGAAGATCTCAGAAAACACTCAATGAAGATCTCAGAAAACACTCTACCCTAGGCAATGCTTCCTTTCAATTCTTATAGATAATCAGTTTGTTCCATAGGCTTGAAAAAGACAAGCAGGTATGACCTGATTAGTATTTGGGTGGGACTACTCCAGGAAAGTCCTGGATTATAGACTATACTAGGGGAACCAAATAGCGTTGCAAAAGGAACCAGTGGCAGATTGCTTATATACTGTTGCCAGGATTACCTGTAGTCCATGTAGTCACCATTAATAAGCTAGACACAAGAGTGTCTTGATCATTCTCTTATTAATGACATGGATACTGCATATTTATCAGTTTTCTGCTGAATGTTTTCCAGATATCACTTCTATTTCTAGACATTTTCCAGAGATCGACTAGAAGATCTTATATAGGACAAAAGCTCTTTCAAATTCTTTTTTACTTTTTGAGAATTGATCATCATAATGTTATGTTCTGATTTTGGCTAGAGGATAGCTGTTGTAACTGCAAACCGCAGATATAAACATTGTACAATCTGGAATTTTTTAAGTTTTAGACAACTTCCCAAGTATTTTGTTTCTTTCATCTTTAATCTTAACATATAAAACAACAGGAATTAAGGCAATGAATACTACTTGCTAGAGTTCTTCAACAACATCTGTTGGGCAAAAATATTGCGGATAATTTTCAATTTTGTTTACAACCAACACCCTCTGAGTCAATGCCTATGTCCAGATCAGAACAAAAAGTCCAGCTTACAAAAAGAAGAAGAAGCTTGACATGTAGTTATTTAACATTAGCAAACAACAAAATAATTAATTGCCAAAAACAAGGCAAAAATTTACATCTATATCTATGTTGAAAAGACACAGATCTTTCCAGAGTCACTGGAAACAATACTAGGGTCATTAGCATGGACAGTTCGAAAGAGAGCACCCTTTGGTTATTCCAACCTTAACACTTTTCAGTGCACAACAATAGCAAGATAGGGATGGAAATACCAGATGAAATCACTTTTATTTTGTATCAGAAAGAAAACAATTTGGTGGACAGGGATGATAGATCTAATCAGGGCTTTTTTTGTCATAGAACGCCCAGAACGGAGTTCCGGCACCTTTTTTGGATGGAACCTTGTAGGGTAGGCAAGGTGGGTTGTATGACGTGTGTGAGTTCCGGCACCTTTTTTTTTTTTTTTTTACAAAAAAAGCAGTGGATCTAATGCCATCAAGGAAAGTAGTGATGCTATCATTCTTTTTCTTTAGTCCACATTTTAATTGAAATTTCATGAGCTCACATATCTCTGCTTACTATAAATGATAATATCAAGTTTTCTTTAAATAATCTTTCTCTATTTCCTTTCTTACTTCCAAATGGATCCTAACTCATGACTTTGAACACTAGCCTCCTCCCAGGCCTCACCAAACTAAAATCTCCATATCCCAATCACTATGTACTTGCTATAATGCCAGAAATAAAATGAAGATCAAATGGATTATTTCTTTATTTCCCAATTATAATAAGAGTAGGGTTATGCAATTATGTTGTAATCACAGACTCAGCTTCTCTGTATGTTAGGAAATAGAGTGTACTGATCATATGATATCCCATTCATGTTGGAAACACCGTTTAAGGCGCTTCTGGGTTGAAAGAATTAGCCAGTGACATGATGGTTGCCTGGGTGATGCCCAGTGGGGGCTCCTTTAATGTTCTGTCAAGGAGCTGGAGCAAATGATGGAAGCTCACTCCGCCATGCAGCTGCACTTGGGTCTTGAATATGGGCTTGCTGACATCCAAACCAGCATCCTAACCACATGAGCCACCAGACTCCTTAACATATGACATGAAAATTCAGTGATTCTCCTTCTAATACCCCAGTTCCAGAAATATAATCATCCTGCCCATCTCACACACATAGAGAATATAGCTAGGATGGAGAAATACCCTTAAATTTCCCATCCAGACTTATTCCTGCTTTACGATAAGCAGAAAGTAAGTTTAACACAGAGGGGAGAAAAGGGCACTCCCTAAAAAAAACAAAAAACCAATCCTCAAACAATAATCCTATATTTCTCCTCACAAAGCCTACTTCCAGAATTGGAACTTATTTCTACCTAGAAAGTGAACTGAATTTCTTGTCAATTATTTATTTTTTGGAATCTGTGTGCTCCCCATAATATTAGCTCTCAGCTTCTTCCTGCCAACAGAAGAGCAGGTTTGCACAAAACCTTACTGCCACATCAGGTCTTACTCTCTCCTCCTGTACTAATCAGATTTTATGTAAATTTCCCATCAGAGCAGCAGTAGGAGAATGCTGAGTACTGGTATGAAGGAGAGTAATCAATGATACCATCAGCTAATTCATAGGCAAAAGGTGGCGGTGGTGGCCACTCTTCATAAATAGATTTTAAATTATATCTGTTAATGTCCTGAGAGAGAATAGCAAAGAATTATTTGGTGGTGTGTCCTAAAGCAATCAACTGAGGTAGATAACAGTTCCTTCGGGCAACCCAGCACATGATTCACACCATGTTTTGGCTAATACTGCAGAGCACCACCTCAGCAACAAAATGCCCTTATTGTCTTCCACAATCTTTCTTGTTTCAAACATAAAATAGCAATTTTTCTAACAAGATGGCTTCATAAAATAATTCCCAAAGGAGGTGAAATCTTGAGGACATTTCTTTATAGAATTCCATGGGGGGGGGAAGTAAAGTGCTTAAACAACTCTTTCATGATGGAGGAAGATAATTTCCCCTTCTCTGTTATATTCCCACCTCAGGCTGTTGGTCAGAATTGTAAAGATCTCATTTCGTTAAAAGAATATCCAAAGCTATCAGCTTTTAAAGCAGTTTACTCCAGCCTGTTGTGCTCTGAATGCATTAGTACTATAACTCCCCAGATCTGAAGGAAAGTTCAGGAGCTGAAGAGTGCTGTAATCAATATTCCCCCCCTCCATTTCTGTACAGAAGTTTCAGTATCAGGGTTGGATCCCTACAGAGTAATCATAGATCTTATACTGATTTTAAAAGCATCCTGCCAAATGGTGTTTCTCACTTGGTACTCATAATAACAGAAGATTTTTCATTTAGCTTCCCTCTGCATTCAATTTGCTTTCATGTTTTTCCTGATAGATCCAAGTCTCACTTTTATATGACAAAGTGGGTAGAGGTGTACTCTCTTATAGTGCCATTTTTATTAACACATTCATTCCTCATAGTAGGCTGCCTATTACCTTCTATCTTTCACCCATTTACACATCTTAAAATTTCTCAATTCATTTTCAAATTTTTAATTATTATTGAACCAAAATATATGAATTCATCTCCTGCTCTCCTTGACTTCAGGCATTCAAATCAAACTTGCAAAGATTACCAACATTTCTCCTGTGCAACACAATTACTTTTGTCTCTGGTGCATTAATTTTCAGATTCATTAGCTTCATTGTATCATACTATCTAGCATTCACCTGAAATCATTCAAGTTCTCAGCCAACAACACTTAGAATCTTGTTCTACTGAAGCAATACATTAAATGAATAAAATAAAATGAATGGAAACATTTACATATAAAAGTGTATGTGCATTTACATCCCCGTCAACACATTTCTGTTATTATCATAAACATTCCTTATATAATTATACATTTATCTATAAATACCTTAAGCCAAACAGATAGCATACATCCTTACTTATTAGTGGCCATTTTGGGGGAAGGTACATTTATTATTAATGTTAACTTAGTTTTTTATTATTCTGACTTACCCCTTACAGTTGCCTTTATCATTTTATTTGTTATGTTGCCCATAATCTTTTGAATTGGGCAGGCTATAAAAACAGTACAGAATAAATGAATAAATACTATGAGTTCTAGTCCTGTATTAAGTATGAAAGCCAGATGGGTGATTTTGGGCCAGTCATTCGCTCTCAGCTCAATTCACCTCATAGGGTTGTTGTTCTGTGGAAAATAGAGGAGTATTAAGCATGTTTTCCACTTTGAGTTACTTATAAAGTAATGAAGTTGATTTTTAAAAAATCCTAACAAATAACTAACAAAGGATGGAAGAATTCACCTTGTTTAGGAATTCACAGATATAATTAAATACAAAAAGCTAGAAAGCAACTTTCTAGCAATGCTTTCTTAAAATATCAGAAACGCAACCAGAAACAAGTTCTGTTGGGTTTATAGTACAATAATGTGAAATACAATTCGTTTGTAAATATTACTGGATATTGCTTAATAATATAAAAGACAATGCAGTTAAACATTGCATAAAAATGGCCCATTCACTCTTTTGCTTAAAATATTAGTGCTCTGCAACAGTCAAGAACAGTCATCTAGAATAAAAATAGCTTCAGCCAGCAGGCCAAAGGAAATTTATATATAAATTAAGATATATTAAATGAAAGTTCATGTCAAATAATCTTAAATTGTGGTATTATCTCACTCTTGTCCTTGAGAGAAGCATGAGCAGGCTGTGACATTAGAGAACATGATATCCTTCCAAAGGACAACCTCACATCTGGATAGGTCAACTCCCTCAAGTTTCATAACATTTCTCAGGAAGCCCTGATTATGAGACATTGATATCATGATTCTTTGGAAAACCACTGACACATGCATATAAAATCAAACTGCTCACTGAAAACATTAATAAGAAACTGTAACTTATATATTTTGGACTCATAATGGGTAAACAAAAATGATTGGAAAAGATGCTGATGCTTGGGGAAAAAGGAAGCCAATCAAAAATGAGATTAAGAATAGTCAAATTTGTGTGATATTATCATTGATTACCAAAAGTACTCAAAGAAGCAAATATTGACTAATAATCCTGGTAAAATACAGGTTACAAAGAGTAGAAAAAACCGACTGAACAACAGCAGTGCCCTTCTATCCAAAGAATGAAATGACTAATAATTTCTTTAGAGACCATATGGTAAAATGCCTAAACACAGAGAATCAATTATTGGGAGATAGTATGACAATATGCTCAATAAAGCACACATTTCATAAAAACAGCAGTACAGGTAGTCCTCAATTTATGGCCACAATTGAGCCCAACGTTTCTGTTGTTAAATGAGACATTTATTTTGCCCCATTTATGACACAGTTGTTAAGTGAATCACTGACTTGTTAAATTAGTAACCTGGTTGTTAAATGAATCTGGCTTCCCCATTGACTTTGCTTGTCAGAAGATCACAAAAGGGAATCACATGAACCCAGGATACTACAACCATCATAAATATGGGTCAGTTGCCAAGCCTCTGAATTTTGATCACATGACCAGGGGGAAGCTGCAAAGGTTGTATCTGTGAAAAAAGGTCATAAATCACTTTATTCAGTGCCATTGTAACTTTGAACAGTCATTAAATGAACTGATGTAATTTGAGAACTACCTGTACTTTGCAGACAATGTGGCTTTAAATTTCAGTTTGACTAAATTAATGTGGAGCAGACTACATTTTTCATATTTTGTCTCAAGACTGTAGCTAAACAAGGATCTTGAGTAGCATTTGTGTGTTTTACACCTAATGGCCCAAAGTGGAAGGAACAGAGACTGAATCCTGGATTCATGTTCTTCTTCCTAAAAAGTCTCCAAGTCAAGATGGGATCTATGGAGAGATATTCAGGAATAATGTGAGTTGGTAGTTCTGCTGCTCTGTTAGTTGCATAAGAAAGAAAATAAGTCTTCTGGAATGTTGCAATGTTACTTAAATTAGCCACAGCCAATTACAATCCCATAAACACCATCAATTTAATAATAAAAATATATGCCAGATAATAAGATAAAGTATGGTACATTAGAAAATGTGTTGGTTCTCCTCCTTTTTATGGACCGATTCCAGTCAGTGTTGATAGAGGAACAGAGATCTAGCACATGGCCTCTATTTTGTGGGATATCTCCGGGCTCTGTACTCTCTCCCCTTCTATTTAACATCTACATGAGGTCACTGGGTGAGGTGATCTGTTGATTTAAGGTGAGATATCATCTGTATGCAAACAACATTCAGCTCTATATCTCTATCCCAAGCCCCTTGAGTGATGCCATGGATGTCGTATGCCAATGTCTGGGGCTGTTAAGGACTGGATGGGGAAAAACAGACTGTGACTCAATCTCTGCAAGATGGAGTAGCTGTGGGTATTTGGAACACCTACCCATCCTGAGACCAAGGATCTTCTTGGTCTTCCTTTAGTTCTGGATTGGGTGGCATTGCCTCAAACAGACCTTGTGAACAACCTGGGGGTCCTCCTCAACTTGTGGCTCCTACTCAAAGAGCAGGCCTTTGCACCACCTTCAGGTGGTGTGCCAATTGCACCCGTACCTGGACCGGGAGACCTTGCTCACAGTAACACATGTCTTGTAACTTCCAGATTAGACTCCTGAAACATACTCTACATAGGGCTGCTCTTTGAAGACCATTTGGAAACTTCAACTGGTGCAGAATGCAGCCACACAGTTAGTAATCAGTACCAGATATATCGCACACATAACACCACTCCTGTGTGAGCTGCACTGGTTACCTGTGTTCCGGATGCAATTCAAGGTGCTGGTGACTGCCTATAAAGCCCTGCATGTCTTGGGACCAGAGTAGCTGAGGGATCACCTTTTTACAAGAGTTTCTACCCATCCAATTAGATCAAATAGGATGGGCATGCTGCAGATCCCATCAGCCAAAGAATGTCAGCTGCCAGGGACTAAAAGATGAGCTTTTTTTGCAGCAATACCTGCTCTGTGGAACATCCTCCCTTTGGAGATTAGACTGGCCCTAACCCTGTTAGCCTTCCATAAAGCTTTAAAGACTGGGCTAGGCTCCTGAGCCTGGGGTGCTACATACAACAAGGGTCCCGCCTCCTGGTTATATTGTTAACAGGCCAGATGTCTTATTTTGTATGTACTTGAATTATTGTGATTTTTTAAAAGTATTTTAATGATTTTTACTGTTTTTATTTTAAAATGGTTTTAAGATTTTAACTGAAATATGTGTTTTTTGAATTGTGACCTGCCTATTTGCTGGGTGGCAATAGAAAAGCAAATAAATAAAAAATTCCTTGTTCAAAAAGTGTCAATGTTCAGAAAAGAATATTCAGCAATTAAACAGTAACTGGGAAAAAAGCAAAAAAAAAAAAAACCCCACCAAAAACTATCAAGTCAACAATTTAGTTAACTTGAGATTTGTTTTACCAGTCAGCTGCTTTGATACTGCAAACTAACACTGTAAAACTGAATATGTTTTGTAATAGTGATGTTATTAAAAATAATAATTATAGCAATAAAAACTAATATAAACTAAAAAAATAAGAAAAAAGGAAAAATAGAAGGTGCATAACAGAAAAAGGAAATGAAAAAGAAAAAAAATAAGAATTTGGTAAAGAAAAAGAGAAGTAATACATAATGAATAACTTCCCCCTTCATTACAACAAGTCATGCCCTGTAAAATTTGTTTTTCTTCCATAACATCTTTTAAATGCAGTCTATCTATAGAGGCAGATACTGTAAAAATTAACTTCTGGGTCCATTATTCAAAAATCTAATAAAATATGTTTGTTTTTCTAAAAGAATTTAAAACAAAAACATTTCCCATGGAAATGATTCTTATAATTAATTCCTCAATCAAATCCATCTGGACTCTTAATTCATTTGTAACTTTCCAAAAGCAAAGTTCTAAACACCCATTTGCTGTTTATTAAAAAAATATTTTAAGTGCTTAAGCTTGTATTTAAAACCTCTTTCAAAGTCACCCAGTGTTTTTCAAAGTGGTCAATCTAAAGATTCCCAATAGCTGATAATATGCAATTTCCGAAAGTGATTAAAAAAGAAAGTATATCAACCCATGACCTCTGAAGGCACCAACTGTGGTTTGAGCATGATGGTTATTCCCTCATAACCTAGAGTTCTAAACCTGCCAGAGACTAAAGTCGTGAAGTTTTCTCATGAGAAGCAACTGTCTGGCACACTTGTGGGTGAGCTCTCCTTATAGACCAGAATTAGTAAGAACCAGTCTATTCACTGGCTCTTCATTCTGCAACTGTTTTCTGTTTCTTCCCTGGAAGACTTGAAAATTGAAAATGGGTTGATTTACTAATGGAGGTAGACAGGTGGAAGTTTAGTTACAAGTCTAGTATGAGACAATGGATCTAGAGTATTGGTTGCAATGAACTAATCTCAGAATAGTATCGTGAGAATTAGTGTGGGAATATCCAAATTCATCCATACACTTTAAATTTTAAGTCTTTAATATTGATTTGTTACCATTCAGATAAACAATCCTTTCAGGATGCCAGAGATTTACCCAATCATAAATAAAATATCCTTTCTTCCATGAGACTGCCACTTACATCTATAATGCTAATTGAACAGGTCCCGTTCTGGAGAACAGGTCAATTATGCTTTCTAAGGATTCCTAAAAGGCAGGTTCTTTTGGGAGAGGGCTCAGAGTGGCCATTTCTGATTGCTGACCAAATATTCAATTTTTATTTTGTTTTTAGAAATAAATTTCATCTCTGCTTCAAGCAATTGCCCATGTTCTGCATTTTTGTTCTGATCCTGGTTCAGAATGAACCAAAATTTTCTTCTAATACATTCTAAATAATTCAGTAACTATTTAAAAACAAAAACAATAACAATTGTACATTCTTTTTATATAAGGCTATTGCTTTAATTCATGGTCTTCTTCAGATGCCTGAGACATCATAGGGCTAAACACAGAACAGTATTACTCTGGAACATTTCCTTTTTTCCATGTTTAGTCCAGATCATTTTTGTCCATTTACTTTCAGTCCATTTCCCCCCAAAAAAGCATGGGCTGGGTTATAAAAATCAAGAATCTAAACCCAAACAATTTTTAAAAATCTGTATCTGCAATGTAAGCAATTAATTTCTAAATATATGCAGCTCTCTAATTAACTCTAATAATAGTTTTGTTTTTTGAAAAATAAACAAAAGGAACTTCAGGGCATATCAATGAGTATTTTTCTTTAAAATGTCAACAAGGTGACTCATAGTTAAAGAGTAAGTGAGCAAAATACCCTGATTTGCCAGTCTTTCTAAAAGCTTTAACAAATAACTAAAACTAAGTTTGTACAACACTTTTATTGGAGTTTAATTTTCAGTAGGCTAGGTAATTATTGAGATCTTGTTCCTTGTGATTGGTTCATTGACTGATTGCTTGCTTGCTTCCTTATGTGCCATCAAGTCATTTTTGACTTCTAGTGACCACACAGATAGATTTTCTCCATCTTGTTCCTTGTAACACAGATCATGAGTCCCACATGCAATTTAAGTGCTAACTATTCTTTCATGAAGTTCTAATCAACATCTTCCATTGCAGTTCATATATACTGTGATACTCAGTAATATCCTGTTCCAGCTGAGATCAAACTGTAACAAAATGCTAAACTAAAACAAATGAACTTCGTTTATAATTGTAAGCAACTGGATTAATCAAATATTGACTAAGCACCTTAAACAACAGGGGTGATCTCATATTTTTCATCCTCTGCATCTGAATAAACAAGGAGTTATTTATTGAATGTGAAAAAAATATGCCTTATTTGTCTTTGTGTCACATGCTAGTTATGTTGCAAAATGTTTTGGGATCAGCACAAAATAGTTCTATCTCTTTGGACAAAGAATGTTGTTATCTAGCTATGATTTGCCATTAAAATCAAGCTGAAGATGATTTGCAGGAGATTGCTAAAAGCAATCCTTCATATTTTCATTAATTGCTTCTAAACTTGGACAGATGGGATGGGACAAAATGAAATCTATGTTGGATGATAACCAGTTAATTTTTGCTTGATAATCTATGATTCTATGTATCGTATCTCATGTTAGAGTTTAAGCACTGTGCAATTTGTAAATTGTTCATACTGTTAAGACTCTTCAAAAGAATTACATCAGTATTCTATCATAAATTCAATGTGGGATTAAAATGTTGGTTTTAAATTATTTTAAAAAGTTTTTATATGATTTAAAATGCTTTTTTGCCCACTATCCCTCCTGCCCCTTATTTGGAAAGTGAAACAGTGGAAAGAATCCATTAAGTCAAAACAAGCATTCTCATTCTCATTGGATTTATTTTTTAAAATTAAATGGCAGTATCTCTGTTGAGTGGTAGCATTTTAAATTACCATACAATATTTGTGGTAGTTTCATTTTTAAATAAATTCAATGGAGGTCATATTTTCCCCACTATCACCTCCCCGAAGAAAAAGGTTGAAGGTTCATAAGGCTCATTTCAGTCTTTAAAGATGGAGGTGACTTTGTCTTAGATTTATTTAGGGTGAAACTAGTGATGGAGGAAGAGGAGATGCTTAGACGTTCTCTTAAAAAAAAAATCAGAAATAACTCATGATAAGCAGAAGCAAAGATCAGGAGTGTATTTGTGCTCCTGAAGGAAAACTGGATGTATTCCAAAAATAATCTGGTTAAATCTGGAGGTAAAATAGAGGCAGAGGAGGAGAGAAAGAGGGAGTGTGAGAAACAATGTAACTTGTTTGTCTGCCTTCAGTAATTTTATTTTTGCTTTACTGCTAATTGGATGTACTTCACTTGGTCTTCTGCATTTCAGTTAATTGTATCTATATATGTTTCTATAATGTATTTATAAAAACCAATAAAGCTATCAATAAAAATACCTTAAATTAATTTTATTCAATTGATATATTTTGCATACTAAAAAAAACACAAATAAATAGGTATGTATAGTATGCTCATTGTTTTATATGAGAGCAAAGGTTTGCTTTCTTTGACTGGAAAAAAATAGAAGCTAAGGACTGTCTTTCAATTTCTTTTACATAATGTTCCATAGGAATTCATAACCCCTTATGGGAAGATGATGAGAGAAATCAGACAAATTTTCATTTAAAAATGTGATTTATAATTTTTTGTGAAAAATAGATTAGAGAATTAAATTCTGCAATATTTATTTTCTATTCTACAGTGATAGATTTGATTACTCTGTATTTTTTTATATTACAAGTATATCGGGGTGTTCCTTCCACTCTCTTTATTCACTCATTTCCTCAATGCTGATAACTGTGTCACAATATTAAAATAAAATATTAAACATAGGAAATGAATAATAAAGTTCTCATGAGACATCCTTTTCAGAAATCTCTTGGAACATTTCAAACATTGTATCCTTGAGAAATTTGCTAGAACATGTGACAAGTCATGAAGAATGTCAAATATTTTCCACATTCCCCAACCAAAGCTCAAGTAAGTAGGTGAAGTGTGGTTTTTTTCTCTCCATCTAATGGTAGATGAAGTATTTTGAAGGCTAATCAAAATACTTCAAAATGCTAATCAACATGTCAATTGAAAAGCATCTCTCTCACACCCAGAACATGACCAATATCTCAAGCAGAACTGGCCTAAAACAGGTACCCGTTTAGAATTATTTTGGCAGTATTATTGAACTTGTGTCTCAGTCTGTGATGACAGCTTGTAGACCTTTTCTAAATTCAGAAGCTAAGTAGGAAAGTATTTAAATGGGATGATTTCAGAGAGTATCAAGGTAATAGGTTGTTGAAAACAAGAATCTCAGAAGATGACAGTGAAAAGCTACCGCTGCCAAAAAGTCACCACCCGATTATACCATGTGGTCAGCAGAAGTCAAGTGCATCTTTATTTTGCCTGGGTCTTCTTGCTATGAGATGGCCCAAAGGGCTGAACTTCTCTCTCCCTTCCCCAATCTCTGTTTTCCTCTACCATTTGCAGCCTCTTTATATGCCTATATGCCTTGGTCTTAAAAAGCTCTCTGAGAAAAGTTCTCTCCTGGGTTTTTCTGGGAACTTAAATGTGGCGTGGGAAGCAGGGGAAAATGCAGAAAGATGACTGCACAAAAGTCACTTATCACATTCCTTGGCCGCTTGCTAGTGATTACAAGATACCAATAAGAAAATCATACTGTAAAGTGATCTCTGAAAAACCAATTCCATTGAATTAAGTGAGAATAACCAAAATAAAAGCACATTAATCCTTATTTGTATTTGTATACACACAACACACATAACACAGCCTGATATAATAGTTCCAAAAAAGGCAACATAGTCAAGCATGACAAAAAGCAATGGGTGGAAGCTGGAACTGAGGAGAAATTTCCTGATAACATTTAGTCAATGGAACAGCTTTGCCTCCTGGAGGCTCCATCGCTGGAGGTTTTCAAGAAGAGATTGAACAACCATTTGTCTGGATGGAATAAGAACTCCTGCCTTGGTCAAGAGCTTGACTAGAAAGTCTCTTCCAGTTGTATAATTCTTTGGTTCTAATGTTACAACTTAAAGATATGGGGGAAGATGAAGAAACCTTCACAGTACTGTAGGCTGGGCTAGGAAAGCAAAGAAAGCATATTTTACCCAGGCGGGACATAAACCAAAAGGTTGTCCACTGCAGAGTATAAGGGTTGAACATAGTGATGACCTTCAAGAGGAAACTGGAAAATACAAAATAAGAAAAGTTCATTGATTTAATCAGCCACTTCTGGATCAACTGTAAAACTTTTAAAAAAAAATCACAGATGCTAACTAGCAGAAAGCATATGGATTTGGCAGCCTAGGATAAAATGGCTTTATGGGACAGTGACCATTGCTGGAGGAGAGTAGTGTTGTGGCACACTTTTGTTAATTGGATCTGAGGCTCTGACTAGGAAGTATTGTAGACCAGGGGTTCCCAACCCCCGGTCCGTGGACCAGTACTGGGCCGCGACACGCCAGCAACCGGTCCGCACAAACAAGCAAAGCCTCATTTGCAGGATGCAGGCAGCACATAAAAACACGCATTCTGGTCCACATAAAAACCTCTCTCCACAGAACCCGTCCCTGGTGCTCAAAAGGTTGGGGACCTCTGTTGTAGACCATCTGTTCAGAAGGACCTAAGATGGAAAACCCCAGTTTTGAAGCAAATACTGAAGGAAGTATGTTTGCAATGAGTTGGGAGCGATGGAGGTCAATGTCATATAATCCTGCATTCTGTGGCAAGCAAAAATTACAGATTTGCCCTTAATTATTTCAAAGAAGAAAAGAGATGAAGGGCATAGACCAGTGATGGTGAACCTTTTAGAGACCGAGTGCCCCAAACCTGGCCCCTCGCTCCACTCTGCCTCCCGCCCTGCCTGCTCCGCCCCTGCCCACCCTTTGCCCCGTCTGCCCACAGGGCCCCCACCGCCTCCATTGCCCGCCGCAGATCACCCAGGAGGCCTTGCAGCGCCATGGCAGTCACGCCCTCCGCCCACACCCCACAACATCATCTGCGCACGACGGGGTGCGAGGGTGGAGTCTTGTCCCTGCTGCCCGGCTGCCATGTCCTTGGCTGTGCTGCTCCGTGTGGGCTGCGCCCGGGGGCGACTCTCCTCCGGGGGGGCTGCTGGTGAGGAGGGGGCCACGTGGGGAAGGGGGGCTGGGGAGACAGCGCATGTGCCCACAGAGAGGGCTCCGAGTGCCACCTCTGGCATGCGTGCCATAGGATCGCCACCACTGGCATAGACATTTAAGATGCATTTTAGTATTTTATTGAAACCAGCCATTATTTTTCAGCTTTCATAAAGTTAAAGTTCTTTAATAAATCTACCATTGTAATTTACAATTTAGATATATCTGGAAATGCTGCAACAGTAGATATGACACTTGAGCTTTGCTTTATTCTGGAGCTGTCTTCTTCAACCAACTTATTCCACTGTTATTTTACTGTTTCATGACTACATCTTGCAGAATTGGGGATTCTGGAAAGATGTCCCATAATGGAAACAGTTGCCACTGATTAAAGTAACCAGTCAGATATTCTATGCTAAACTATCATGATTGCCATCACTGGAAAGAGCTGGTCTGTTTCCCATTATCTAATCAATTCTGCCCTGCTGGAAAAATCTGTAATTCCTATCACTTCTCAGTACAACCCAGTTTGGCACTTATTGTACACCCAACAATTAGCCTTTGCAGACATTCCAGATTCATAGTGGTGAGCCTTTCACACTCTTTCTCTTCTGCTCACTGTACACTTTTAAAGGAAACCACAATAATGCAATCTGTATAATGCTTTACTGTGACCACTCAAGCTCCGCTTGCAAAAGCAGTATTCAGTCAGTTATTTGATCTAGCTTACCAGACATCATGTGGTACATTGAAGACAGAAGTGTGATAAAAATTGAAGCCTGTAAAATGTAATGCAAGCTTTCACTGTAGTGTTCGCAAGACATTCTGCCAATAGAGCTCTAAATTAGAAGGAGCACCAGCCAAGTAGAAATGTAAACATGGCTGCTGACATATCTAACCTTGAGATACAGAGCAGGCTATCACCAATGTCAGTCCCAATTTTTGACTGGCTTCCAAGCAAGAAACTCCAATAGGTCCAATTCCTTTTCCTGCCAGCTTCACTGCTGTCTGGACTGAAATGATTGGCAAGTGAATAAGCAATGGCGACTGACACTTCTTTGTAATATCTTCATTCATTGTCTGGACCCAAATAGTAGTCCAGGGGAAGGAGGTTAGGGGTTATTTGGCTAGAACCCAAGTAGATGTGGCAAGCCATTCTAACTCATGAGATATCATTTTCTCTACCTTATGGCTTTACCAAAATATTTGGCCGCCTGAGATATCCATCACCTTTATTTTTAGTTCCAAATAAATTGGAAATCGAATCATAGTTCAATACGGGAAGTAAGATGCATACTCCATTGCATCTGACTTTACAAAGTAGAATTTTCATCACATAGTACATGCAATTGGACCTGAAAGTAGTAATATCGGTATGCACAGAATCTTTCAGTCAAAATGATGGAATGAGCCCTTAATGGTGCAATACAATCTCTGCCCCTTTTGTACATATGGAATGTGCATTATATTGAAAGAAAGCCCATTTTGTCATTTCCCCTCATCCCTCAGTTTGCCTAATGGTAGCCATGCATTAGCCCATGTTTCCATGCAACTATTACTGATATGAGAAGATTAATTGTACAACAATATTGTTAATTCATTTTTGCTAAGCTAATTCCTATTCCATTTTAACACTATTTATTTTCATGATGGATTAATACATCTATCCTTTCAGTTTTGCTTTTTAAGCTTTACCCTCTATTAATAATGGAAAAAATTGTTCTGATTCTAATAATTATTTAAATTCCCAGGATTTTCCTGTTTTCCTTATCTAGATTAATTGAGCTACGTTGTATTGTAATATCCAGGATATTTTGGGGTTTGATCACAAATAAATTTTAACTAACTAAACCTATCTGACAGATACATAAGATACAGCCATTTTCTGCTAATACAGAGTATCAAACTTTATTCTGTTTCAAAGGTCAGCAGTAAAAAATCCTCTAGAATATGAATGGGTTCAAACATTATAAAAGTTGCATAAATAAATACAAAAAAACTTCTGTGGAATTCAGTGTGGGGAAAAATTGCAAATTATAATTGCATGTATTAAGAGAAATCTGTGTTGGGTGATTTTTCTTTATATCTCAGTCTTTCCATGACTGGGAAACCCTTTGGTAAGTAAAAATGCTGAATATTTTGGGGGCATCAAAAGCCAGCAATGGCAGGATAGTAAGCCAAAATGGGCAGGATTGTATCACATATATAGGCAGAACTTGATTTATACTTTTTCCTGGCATGTGAGAGTGGAAGTTCTTTTACTTTACAGCTAACAATATACTTTTCCTGTGTTTTATGCATAAAAATGGTAAAGAACTATTCTAATAATTTAAATCACTGTGATAAGAATGAGCTCTGCAAAATCATCCTTATTATGCTCACAACACTATAAAAATAATTTTTATTCCAGAGCAGGTACAGGTCTAAGTATTATCACTATTCATCTGAAGAGAATGTAATGAAACCTTTTTCTTTTTTAAACATTAGATGATTCTTTCCAATGGGGCTGAAATGAAATTGTGTCTGCAGAATATTTTTTTTTAAAAAAGTCACAATGTCAGCCTCAAAGTTTTGCGGGTAGGCAATGTTTCAATTTCATAATCCTGACCACAATCTCAACTTTTTTTTAAACTATGTTCTGCAGAGAGATTATAACTCCTCTGATATATGATGTATCATATATATGACATTTGATATAGTTGCTATAGAAGAAGCTGATGTGTATATAGTTGTACATATACATCTCACACACCTATCAAGAGTCGTTTCATTTGGGCTTCTATTTTTTCTACCATTTCAGCATCCAATGTCTGTGAAGTTATTTGAGAGAGAATGAAGGAGAGAAATTAGGGGTTAGGGTTAGGGTTAAATACTGCTATGCTGCCTCATCATGATTAGGGGATGTTCTGCTTGGGATTGGAGCATATATAGAAAGTTCTCTCTTAACAAGCAGTCACTTATGTATTTTTGAATTAATGATTAGATTATTGGATTTGTTTAGGATGATAGAAATATTGTATATGTTGTTGAATTTAGAATTGGTTATGTTAAGTTTAACTTAGAGATTCCCTGATCACATATTTATATCTACTGAAGAAATCTGGAAGCTTTTCTCCCCTCTTTTGTTCACTTTTAAACTTTTGCTCCTTTTGAATTCCTCTCCCCTTTTTGTAGTTAATTTGTATTATAATTTTTCTTGACATTTAATGAAGTTGTTTTTTTAAAAGAAATCACTTTGAAGTTCTGAATCTGACTAATAGAATACCAGAACAGTTACAATTTGAACTTACCAAAGTTTTTAAAGATGAATGTAAAAGGAGATTGCCAAAAATAAAGAGAAGAAAGCAAACTGGTTATTAGAATAAACCACAGAAATTGTCAAGAAGAGGACAAGCTGAGAAAGAATAAAAATTTCAGAAAGGAACGTAACAAAGAGTTTCAGGGAGCTGTTAGAAGAATCAAGAAACAATATTGCCCTAACATCTGTTAAAGGCATTAAAGATGGAAATAGACAAGAAAAACAGAGAAAGTTTTTCAAAGGCTGTCTGAACTTAAAAGAAGATTCTAACATTCAATCAGGATGCTAAAGAATGCCAATTGGACAGATAGCAGCTAATTCAAAAGAGATCAAGAAGAACTAAGATAGAAGAAGATGGAAGAAGTATACTAAAGTACTGCACAACATATAATACATATGCTTAGCTTGTCAGCTAGAAAGCTGATAGTCCGGGTTCAAGACCCGAGCAATGGGATAATTTCCTGTTCTTGCCCCAGCTTCTGCCCACTTAGCAGTTTGAAAGCATGCAAATGTGAGTAGGTAAATAGGTACCACTTCAGTGGGAAGGTAACAGCATATAGTCATGCAGGCCACATGACCATGGAAGTGTCCTTGGACAACACTGGCTCCCTTGGCTAAGAAATAGAAATGAGCACTGCTCCCTAGAGTTGGACATGACTGGACAGGGTAAACCTTTACCTTTTTAATACACACACACATACTTCCTGTTTTAATATATCTTCTAATTTTTTATAATTATTTATAGATTCTGATGTATCTTCTATGTATCTTTTAATTGACCATACCCCACTTAGCCTATGCTGTTCAAATGATTGTAATAAAGATTTGATTTGATTTGACTGTACAATAGAGATATCAATATCCAATATATTTTACAAAATATTCCTCACTTATAAAAACCTTTAGTACTACACAAGGAAGTTAAATCAGTACTTCAGGCTCCAGGATCTAATGCAGTTTGACAAGCAACAGAAAAAAAATCAAAGCAGCAGAAACCAAAGAAGGTAAAGATTGCTGGAGAGATGATTGTACAGTAAAAGACAGAGTATTTATTTGTTTGTTTGTTTGTTTGTTTGTTTGTTTGTTTGTTGAGTGTATGGCATCTACAGAGGTCATACAATTACTGATACACAAATTTAGTTTAAACAAAGCAGCTAGCTAGCTAAATGATAGATAGATAGATAGATAGATAGATAGATAGATAGATAGATAGATAGATAGATAGATAGATAGATAGATAGATAGATAGATAGATAGATAGATAGATAGATAGATAGATAGATAGATAGATAGATAGATAGATAGATAGATAGATAGACAGACAGATAGACAGATAGACAGATAGACAGATAGACAGATAGACAGATAGACAGATAGACAGATAGACAGACAGACAGACAGACAGACAAAATGCAGTAGAGGCTACATACTAGGGCTGGGTAGACTCTGAAGAAAAGTCTAAATTTATTGGCTCATTAATAGAAATACTTCTTAAAGCAGCACAATTGCACTATGCTCCTAAATATTAACAGAATAACAGAGTTGGAGACCTTGGAGGTCTTCTAGTCCAATTCCCTGCACGATCAGAAGATCCTATATCATTCCTCACCAGTGGCTGTCCAGTCTCTTCTTAAAAGCTTCCAGTGATGGAGTACCTATAATTTCTGAAAGCTTCAGAACTATTAATTGTTCTCACTGTTAGGAAATTTCTCTTTAGTTTTACGTTGCTGCTCTCCTTGATTAGTTTCAATCTATTGTTTCTTGTCTTGCCTTCTAGCTTTGGAAAATAGGTTGACCCCCTCTTTTTTGTGGCAGCCCTCAAAAATTAGAACACTGCTATCATGTCACCCTAGTTTTCACTAAACTAGACAAATCCAATTCCTGCGATCGTTCTTCATATGTTTTAGCTTCCAGGTCTCCCAATCATCTTGCTCTTTTCTGCACTCTTTCCAGAGTCTCTACATTTTTTTTATAATATGGTGACCAAAACTGGATGCAGTATTCTAAGTGTGGTCTTAAGCTTTATATAGTATGACTTCACCTGATCTTTTTTTTAAAAAAAAAACAAGTTTTATTGGTTTTTTAGTTTTTACATCAAAGTGCTTGGGAAACAACGTGGAGATGGGGTAATCAATCATCAAAAAAACATAATCATACATGTATAGTTCAGGTTAATTCTTTAAATATTCCCTCTCTATTTCCCTCAATTGATATAACATAATCAAATTAATACATTTCTAAATAGAGTTCAATCAATCAAAAAAATATCAATAATATTTCACCTATATCAGTCCAAATCCTGTTTTAAGCTTTACTAACTTACAATTACCATGTTCCAATTTAGCCTTAAATAAACACATAATTTACACTTTGGGTGTCCCTAATTTCCCTTATTTCATAGGATAATAATTATATCTAAAATGAACATATTATTCCAAACATTATATTTTTACACTTCCCAACTATATTCTCTTTCTTATTCTGGTAACTTATTTATAAATACCATATCTTCTTTTATTACAATCCATTTTCTTGTTCTCCTTCCATTGCATAATAATTATCACACCTAAAACAAAAATATTACTCCAAAAAATACCTTCTTACTCTATTTCAAATATATATTTTATAAATCAATCCATATCTCAGGTAATTATCATACCTAAAAACAAACATATTATTCCAGAAGATACCTTCTTACTGCATTTCACATCTATATTCTATTCTTTATTCTAATAACTCCTTGTTTACAATCTTTTCCATATTACAATTCCAAACCATAATCAAATCAATAATTTTCATCTCAGTGGCATTAACTCAGTCAAAATCTCTAAAAGCCTTTTTAACCCATCAAGTAAAATTTTAAATCTCATTTTTAAATCTAATTCTAGCTTTCTTTTTGTGCCAGGCAAGTTTCCATAAAAGAGCCTCTATATCATCAAATCTCAGTGTTTGGTTATACATATTTATCGACAATTCAGTCTGGTCATATTTCTCTTCTCTTTCTTCCAGTACTATCTGAGTAGTATAATCAATTTTGTTCAATGTGGTAGTTACTCGTTGGTTATCCATGTTGTCACAGTTTTCCATGCCTCGTATTTGCAAATCAGTTCCTGTTGCTTTTGGCATTGTAGATGTTTTAATTGAAATCATTCTTTGATCATCAAAGTTCTCAATGAGTTGTACATGGGAATGTATGATGTCCTCTTCTATGTTGATTTGTTCCTCTTCTATTGTTATTTGAGTTATGAAGTAGTCAGTAAGTTTACAGGTAGATTGTGGATGAGATTCCTCCATCTCATTAAATTGTGTATGTTGTTGCATACAGGCCTCTTTGGAGTTGATCTGTTCCTCCTCTGTTATTCCTTGGTCTATAAGTTGATCAGTCAAGATTTGAGGTTCAATTTTTGGTTCTGAAGTATCATCTTTAGTGTTCATTCTAAAGATCCTTTGCTCCTTAAGTTCCAATTTTTTTTCCAGTATAAGCCCATAGCCAAGCTGTGGGTAAAACTCCTCCATTTCAGTGGTAAGGTAATCTTTTAGTTTTTTAATGGAGGCTATTAACAATCAGCCCGTATCCACCTCCACACAGTTGTTACAAATTCTTTATCTTTTCCCTTTTATGGTAATTTGAAGGTCAAATCCAGCCTCACAAAGAGAAAGTAGTTGCAATGTCATTTTTTGCCACAAGATGTCCCCAGTAAACAATAAAATCTTTTTCCAGAAAGGCTTTATTCCAGTTAAAAAGGAATAAAAATAAAAGCAAACAATATTGTCCAGTTTTATAAGCAAATAAAATAATAAAATTCTGTAGTAGGGATTTTTTAAGGACCCCAGAGTATTCAAGAGTAGAAATAGTCAATAAAAATTAATTTATTATTTATTGTCCAAAGCTCATTTTCCCAAGTGAGCGAACGCTGCTTTATCAAAATAGGGAAATAATTCCAGGGGCTTTTCACAGGGAGATAGTTACGGTAAAGAGAGGAAAGGAAAGGTCTCACCTGGATCTTCCACGGTGGTTCTTTAACGCTTAGTTGTTATTTTGACTTCGGCTGGTGCAGCTAAATGATCGGCCATGTTAATGGCCGATCTTTTCCCCGTCGGCCCAAAGGAGCTGCCGCTCCCTCCGCAGTCGACGAGAGTCCTTGTCAGTGGTAGTCGCCCCTCCAGGGCGACTTTCGACCCTGTCCAGGGTCTACCGGCGGAGGGAAACCGGCCGGCAAAGAGAGAAGACTCTCCGCACGACCGCCCGTGCCGCGAACCGGAATCGGAAGTCGACTTCACCTGATCTTGATTCTACCCCTCTGTTAGACTAGTACAATTTCCCGTCTGTCCCTGGCACTGATTTCGAGGGCCATTCTTCAGACAGTGGTAGAATTTGGATTTCTCATACCAGGCGCTCCTTTATATTCAGCAAGATTAAGGCTCAGCTCAGAGACCTCAATCAGCCCAAATAGCAGCTGATTAGGATTGTCTGCAGATTAGGTTAGACAGCATCACCACCAGATGGATTCGTAGCTGGCTGACCGGCCGTACTCAGCGTATGGTCCTCAATGGAACTGCATTTACATGGAGGGAAGTGTGTAGTGAGGTACCCCAGGACTCTGTTCTAGGCCCAGTGCTCTTCAACATGTTCATCAACGATTTGGATGAGGGGATAGATGGGGAACTCATCAAATTTGCAGACGACATCAAGCTGGCAGGAATAGCCTACACAACAGAAGATAGGCTTAAGATACAGAAGGATCTTGACAGACTTGAACACTGGGCGCTATCTAACAAAATGAAATTCACTGGTGAAAAAAGTAAGATTCTACATTTAGGCAAGAAAAACCAAATGTACAGGTATAGTATAGGTGGTACCTTGCTCAATAGTAGTAACTGTGAGAAACATCTTGGAATCCTAGTGGACAATCACTTAAATATGAGCCAGCAATGTGCTGCAGCTGCCAAAAAAGCCAACACAGTGCTAGGCTGCATTAATAGAGGGATAAGATCACGTGAAGTATTAATACCACTTTACAATGCCTTGTTAAGGCCACGCTTGGAATACTGCATCCAGTTTTGGTCACCACGATGTAAAAAAGATGTTGAGACTCTAGAAAGAGTACAGAGAAGAGCAACAAAGATGATTAGGAGACTGTAGGCTAAAACATATAAGGAATGGTTGCTGGAATTGGGTATGTCTAGTTTAATGACCCCTTCATGGATTACTGCCTTGTCGTGGCGAAGGGGCTTGCATAACTCAATGAAGCTATGAGCTATGCCATGCAGGGCCACCCAAGATGGACAGGTCATAGTAGAGAGTTCTGACAAAATGTAATCCACTGGAGAAGGAAATGGCAACCTACTCCAGTATCTTTGCCATGAAAACCCCATGGACAGTACCAAAAGGCAAAAAGATATTGTTGTATATTGAGTTCATTGAGGCATAGACCAGACCGATGTAATACAACTGCTCTTTATTGCTGAAAACACAGAAGTGGCTCTGACAACCACTTGACATCTATTTATACAGTTCTGCCACTAGGCGGCGGCCAATCATTTTAAAGAACAATTTCCCGCTTAAATTGCAGGCTAGCAGTTTGCTCCAAGACAGTTGGACACTCTTTTCAAACATACACAACAATGGATCATAACGACCATTAATGAACTAACCCAATACATTACACCCCTTCCCCCTGGATAAGTCAACACATTGCAACTTATGAACATAATCACGCAAATATGCAGGCAGGTTTCGTGTCCATTCGGAGCGCCACACTGTTGTTTGAGGTCCCCGATCTACAAGCCTCCTTGTTGGGTCGGGTAGACCAGGGTCCCTTGGCTTGATCGCTTCGGGAAGACCGGTACCTCGTTGATCGTTTTGGCTGGGTAGACCAGTGCTGTCATGTCCATCATTGCCGTGTAGACCAGTGCCGATGTCTTCATTTGCAATACTGCCTGATGGACTCGGGACAGGGTTTGTTGGCGACCCCAGTTCTGCAGGCATAGTCTCAAAAGTTTTGGGTGGCTCAGGCATGGCCAGGTCACCAGGCAACCCACTAATCTCTTCTCTGTCAGCGGCCAGGCTCCGGCTAGCCTGACGCCGTCGCAATTGGTCTATGTGGCGTTGAACCACACGACCATCGTCCAGGGCCACTTCATAATACAGTGGCCCTGACATCTTTGAAACCAAAGCTGCCACCCAAAGTGCCCCCAGCCCGTAGTTTCTCACCCATACTTTCTCACCAAGCTGCAAACTTCTTGGAGGCTTGGGTTGCGATGTTTCCGCAGCAGCCCTGTCAGGGTGGAGACAGTCCAGCTTGGTGGTCAGCCAATGTTCCCATCTCAGTTCTGCTGGACTGCGGCCCGTAGTGGTGCAGGGAGTCATATGTTCGTAGAGTAGAAAATCCGCTAAGCGATGATGCCAGTCAGCTGTCGTTAATTTCTTCAGTGCTTCTTTGGTTGTTCTGACCATTCGTTCTGCTTGACCATTTGAAACAGGATGAAAGGGGGCTGAGGTAGCATGTCGGATCATGTTGGTCCTCAGGAAGGACTGGAACTCAGCTGCTGTGAATTGTGCCCCGTTATCGGACACAATCACATCTGGCAGGCCATGCGTGACAAAGATTCTGTGCAGTTCCTGGATGGTCCTGGCAGTAGTCATAGATGGGACAGGTGCTACCTCTAGCCATTTAGAGTAGCTGTCCACAACAATAAGGAACACCTGTCCTTGGAAGGATCCTGCAAAGTCTATGTGCACATGAGACCAAGGAGTTTGCGTGGTCTCCCAGCAATGCACTGGTGCTTGAGGCATTTCAGGTCGGGTCTCCTGACAGATCTGGCAGCTCCTTACTTGAGCCTCTATGTCCTTATCCAGACCAGGCCATCACAAATAACTCCTAGCAAGTGCCTTCATCCTAACTATGCCTGGATGACCCTCATGCAGAGATTCTAAAACTCTAGCTCTTAATGTCGGTGGGACTATCACCCTGCTTCCCCATAGCCCGCAGCCTTTATGAGCTGACAGCTCATCTTTTCTGCTAGTGAAACTATGAAATTCTGGACCTGGTCTGCTATCAGGCCACCCCCTCAACACCCAGTTCAGAACATGACTGAGTGTTCTGTCAGTAGCAGTTTCAGCAGCCACATCTCCTGCATGAAGGGGAGTCTCAGGGAGATCTTGGATTACCAGGATGCGAGCTGCAGGTGCTGGGTCGGGGTCTGTGTGAGGCAAAGGCAGTCGGCTGAGTGCATCAGCATGGCCCATTTCCTTGCCTGGCTTATGGACTAGCCTGTAAGAATAGGCAGCCATGAATATTGACCATTGCAGCATCCTAGGAGAAAGGATCTGTGGGGTCTGCTTGTCTGCTGTGAAGAGACCTAAGAGAGGCTTATGATCTGTGAAAACAATGAAGGAGCACCCATAAAGGAAGTCGTGGAATTTTTTAATTCCAGCTACAATGGCTAAAGCCTCCTTGTCTATCTGCACATAGTTCCTCTCTGCAAGGGATAACGTTCTGGAATAGTAAGCGATGGGTGCTTGGCCCCCATGTGCCATTAGATGGCTTAAAACTGCTCCTATGCTATACGGTGAAGCATCACATGCTAAACTGACAGGCAATTTCTCATTGAAGTGAGCAAGTACTGAGCTTGATGACAGCAGTGATTTGACTGCTTTAAAAACTTTTTTGTGGGTATTTGTCCACTCCCATGATGCCTTTTTATCCAGAAGCCGATGAAGCGGCTCTGCCAATGCTGCCTTGTGTGGCAGGAATGAATGGTAGAAATTAAGTAGCCCTAAAAATACCTGCAGCTCCCCCTTTGACTTAGGTCTGGGAGCCTGTTGTATAGCTTTAAACTTAGAGTCAGAGGGGTGGATTCCAGCAGCATCTATCCGGAATCCCAGGAACTCAGTAGAGTTCACACCAATTGGGCACTTGTCTCTT
The DNA here is from genome assembly GCA_023970755.1 of Azemiops feae. NCBI lineage: Eukaryota > Metazoa > Chordata > Lepidosauria > Squamata > Viperidae > Azemiops > Azemiops feae. The sequence goes on along the minus strand of JALGBA010004271.1, from coordinate 612,360 downwards.
TTTAACTTCAACCCCGCTTCGCAGAACTGTTGAAGAACTGCTCTGAGACGTTCTGCTAAGACTGCTGTGGATTCTCCAGCAATCAGAACATCATCAAAATAAGGGCACACACCTGGAATATTTTTAAGTGTATGTTCCATTACACTCTGGAACAACCCTGGGACAACACTCACCCTAAACTGCAGGCGACGAACCCTGAATGCCCCTCTATGTGTGACTATTGTCTGAGCCTCTGCTGTGGCATCATCCACAGGCAGTTGCTGATATGCCTGTGCGAGGTCCAGTTTAGCAAATACATGACCTCCCTGCAGTGATGCCAGGATGTGGCTTACCACTGGAACTGGGTAAGCATATTGCTGCAAAGCTTTGTTAATTGTGCATTTGTAATCAGCACAAATACAAATGTCCCCCATTGGGCTTCACTGGGGTTACTATGGGGGTTTCCCACACGCTGCTATCTACAGGTTGAAGCACTCCCTGCTGTACTAACTTGTCTAGCTTGCATCTATTTTAGGCTTTAGTATGAAAGGCACTCTGCGAGGTTTGACCCTGATAGGAGTTACTGTTGGATCGAGGTTAAGGGAGATTGGTGCTCCCTTGTATTGACCTAAATTAGGGCTGAACACATCAGCAAATTCCTGGTACACAGCCACTAGGTGAGCTGTTTGTGTGTGGTTGATGCCGGTTACTCGAATGTCCAGGGCATCAAACCAGTCCAGCCCAATCAAACTGGTGCTCTGGCCTTCAACAACCACGACGTTGAGGGAACTCTTGAACTCTTTGAAACTGACTTTTACTATGGCTTCGCCTTTCACCACTACGTGGCAATTTTGAAAGTCTGTCAGAACAAGGCTTGACGGTTTGAGTTGGACTCATTTCCTGCCTTGTCTGCAGATGTAGCTAAACGTTTTGTGAGAGATTATGGACAGGGCTGACCCGGTGTCTAGTTCCAAAGAACAAGGGACCCCTTGTAGCCTGACTTTAAGTCTCAGCTTCTCTTTGAGAGGGCGTTGGGCTCCTGTCCTTAATATGTTTCTCCTTCCGGAGCAGTAACTGACCCTGTTCTGTCCCGGGGCCCATGTACCTCTCCATGGGATGTCTTCGGGCAGAACTTCTCTCTGGTGACCTTTACAGACTCTGGCGATGTGCCCTTGCTTGCCACAAACACGACACACTGCAGTGCAGAATCTGCACTCAGACCTCTTGTGCTGTTCGCCGCAACTGGCACAGCTAGGGAACAGAACTGCCTTGTCAATGGGACGTTGCTGTCTGATGGGTTGCTTCTGTAACCAGTCGATCACATCACCCTTGTCTGGATCTTCCAGTATTTCTGTAGTTTCGTGGTGCACAGCTGTCTGGCTAAGGGGAGTCTTCTGAGGTCGTAGAGCCTTCATTGCTCCACCGGCGGCCTCGTCTGCCATGATCTCCTTTAACGCATCCTGAAATGTCAGCGTTTCTTTTGTGAAACGCCTCTGCTCCAAATCTCGGTTCCTCAGGCCACACATGAGTCTGTCTCTGAGTCGATCCTCTAAGTCAGGAAACTCACAGTGTCTTTTTTTTTAAAAAAAATATATTTTATTGGATTTTTATGGGGGTGGAAAGGTTACATCAAGGTGCTTAGGAAACACCGTGGAGATGGGTATATCAAACATCCAAAAGAAAAATCACAGATATATAGCTCAAATTAATTCATTGAAAATTCCCTCTCTAATTCCCTCATATAGTATTGCATATTCAAATTAATACATTTCTAAATAAACTTCAAACAATCCTATCAAACATCAATCACATTTCAATTATAAAAATCGAAGTCCTGTTTTTAGGCTTTACTAATTTATAGTTACCATATTCCAATTAGCCTTAAATAGACATATTATTAACACTTCGGGTGTCCTTCATTTCCCTTTTTAACATAATGATTATATCTAAAATGAGTATATTATTCCCACAATAACATTCTTATATTTTCTTCATTAATACCATTTCTTCTCTTGTCACCAATCCCTCTTATTCTTCTTCTATTACAAAATAATTATCTTATTTAAAATAAAAATATCAATCCAATAGATACTTTTCTATCTGATTTAAATATATATTTTATCAATTCATCCATGTCTATAGAAAGTCTTTTTAACCCAGTAGATAAAGTTTACCTCTCCAAGTAATTATCATATCTAAAACAACCCCAAATGCAATCTATGGAGAAGCTTGATGATCAAAGAATAACTTTAACTGAGATGCCTGAAGCATCAACATTAATAGAGACTGACACTCAGATACAAGTTATTGAAAATTGTGATAATGTGGATAATGTGTAGTAACTACAACATGGAATAAAACAGCTTCCACCATCCAAAGGCTACTAGAAGAAAGGGAAGAGAACTTTGACCAATCTGAAGCGTTCAGGAATACTGACTTTCTAATATTGTGGTTTGATGATGCAGGAATTTTATTATGGAAACCGGTGTGGCACAGAAAGAAACCTAGAGTTAAATTTAAAAATGTGTTTTAAAATTTCATTTAATGGGTTTAAAAAGGCTTTTGAGATTTTGACTGATTTAATAACTAACGGAGTACGTGAATTCTGTAAGAGGATATCCTTTGTAATAATATTTTGTTTTAGATAGGGAACTCACAGTGTCTTGATGCTTGTTTTAGTGCAGCCATGAATTCGGCTGCTGACTCCCCTGCCTGTTGCTCTCTTCGCTCAAATGCATGCCGCCAAGCAATAACGGACAGCCTGGGTTCAAAATGTTCCTTTAGCCTCCTCTTCAGATCAGTGTATGTGACTGATTCTAAGCTGGCTGGGGCAATCAGGTTCTCCGTGATGTCGAAGGCCGCCTGCCTGCACATGCAGAGCAGGGTTGCTGCCTTCAGCCCATCGTCTCTCACCTGGTTGGCCCACAGGTGTTTCTCCACCCTGGAGACGTAGGAGCTCCATTGTTCAGGGTGAGAAACATCAAATTCATTCAGCTTGCCCACTTTGGCCATAGCTGATGCTCACGAGGTCTTGGTCAATGCCTTCTGCTGCTAGGAGCTGCTAGGTGAATCCTGGGGACGGATCCCTCAGGACGACTGTGCCTCCAGTGTGACTTTACTGGCAGGCAGGGTGGGGACGTGGTCTCACACCCTAGTGACTTCTGGCTAAGTGCTTCAGCTCTCTCTCTCCTTAGCAGCATCTCACCCTCGTCACCACTGTTGTATATTGAGTTCGTTGAGGCATAGACCAGACCGATGTAATACAACTGCTCTTTATTGCTGAAAACACAGAAGTGGCTCTGACAACCACTTGACATCTATTTATACAGTGCCGCCACTAGGCGGCGGCCAATCATTTTAAAGAACAATTTCCCGCTTAAATTGCAGGCTAGCAGTTTGCTCCAAGACAGTCGGACACTCTTTTCAAACATACACAACAATGGATCATAACGACCATTAATGAACTAACCCAATACATTACAGATATGATGCTGGAAGATGAGCCCCTCAGGTTGGAAGGTGTCCAATATGCTACTGGGGAAGAGCAGAAGGCTAGTACTAGTAGCGCCAGAAAGAGTGAAGCGACTGGGCCAAAGCTGAAAGGATGCTCAGCTGTGGATGCATCTGATGGTGAAAGGAAAGTCCGATGCTGTAAAGAGCTATTCTCCATAGGAACCTGGAATGTAAGATCCATGAATCAAGGCAAGCTGGATGTGGTCAAACAAGAGATGACAAGACTGAACATCGACATCTTAGGAATCAGCGAACTAAAATGGATAGGAATGGGTGAATTTAATTCAGAGGACCATCAGGTATACTACTGTGGGCAAGAATCCCTCAGAAGAAATGGAGTAGCCTTCATAGTCAATAAAAGAGTAAGAAAAACAATACTGGGATACAATCCCCAAAATGACAGAATGATCTCAGTGCGAATCCAAGGCAAACTATTCAATATCACAGTAGTCCAAGTCTATGCCCCAACCACTGGTGCTGAAGAGGATGAAATTGACCAGTTCGATGAAGCCCTACAGCACCTTATAGAATCAACACTAAGAAATTATGTCCTTATCATCATGGGGGATTGGAATGCTAAAGTAGGACGCCAAAAGATAACCGGAATAACAGGCAAGTTTGGCCTTGGAGTACAAAATGAAGCAGGGCACAGGCTGATAGAATTTTGTCAAGAGAATACGATGATCATAGCAAACACTCTTTTCCAACAACCCAAGAGACGGCTCTACACATGGACATCACCAGACGGTCAACACAGAAATCAGATTGACTATGTGCTCTGCAGCCAAAGATGGAGAAGCTCTATACAGTCAGTAAAAACAAGACCAGGAGCTGACTGTGGCTCAGATCATGAGCTTCTCGTTACAAAATTTAGGCTTAAATTGAAGAAAGTAGAGAAAAATACTAGGCCACTCAGGTATGAACTAAATCATATCCCTGATGAATATACAGTAGAGGTGACAAATAGATTTAAGGAATTAGATCTGATAGACAGAGTGCCTGAAGAACTATGGACAGAGGTTCGCAACATTGTACAAGAGGTAGCAATTAAAACCATCCCAAAGAAAAAGAAATGCAAAAAAGCAAAATGGCTGTCTGAGGAAGCTTTGCAAATAGCTGAGGAAAGAAGGGAAGCAAAAGGCAAGGGAGAAAGAGAAAGATACACCCAATTGAATGCAGAATTCCAGAGAATAGCTAGAAGAGATAAGAATGCCCTCTTAAATGAACAGTGCAAAGAAATAGAAGAAAACAATAGAATAGGGAGGACCAGAGATCTCTTCAAGAAAATTGGAGATATGAAGGGAATGTTTCATGCAAAGATGAGCATGATAAAGGACCAAAATGGCAGGGACCTAACAGAGGCAGAAGAGATTAAAAAGAGGTGGCAAAATTACACAGAAGAACTGTACAAGAATGAGCTTAGCATCCCTGATAACCATGATGGGGTGGTCACTTACCTCGAGCCAGACATCCTAGAATGTGAAGAGAAATGGGCCTTAGGAAATCTGAGCAACAACAAAGCTAGTGGATGTGATAGTATTCCAGCTGAGCTATTCAAAATCTTAAAAGACGATGCAGTAAAAGTGCTACACTCAATTTGCCAGCAAATTTGGAAAACTCAACAGTGGCCACAGGATTGGAAAAGATCAGTTTACATTCCAATCCCAAAGAAAGGCAATGCCAAAGAATGTTCAAACTATCGCAACATTACACTCATTTCACATGCAAGTAAAGTTATGCTTAAAATCCTACAAGCTAGACTCCAGCAGTATATGGATCGAACTTCCAGAAGTAGAGGCAGGATTTCGAAGAGGCAGAGGAACTAGAGATCAAATTGCCAACATACGCTGGATCATGGAGAAAGCTAGGGAATTCCAGAAAAAATGCTTCATTGACTATGCTAAAGCCTTTGATTGTGTGGATCACAACAAATTGTGGCAAGTTCTTAAAGAGATGAGAGTACCAGACCATCTTATCTGTCTCTTGAGAAACCTATATGCAGGTCAAGAAGCAACAGTGAGAACTGGACACAGAACCACTGATTGGTTCAAAATTGGGAAAGGAGTCCTGCAAGGCTGTATTCTGTCGCCCGGCCTATTTAACTTATATGCAGAGCACATCATGAGAAAGGCAGGGCTAAATGAATCAAAAGTTGGAATGCCAAGGAACCTCAAAACACAGCATTAAGAAAACTTTATACATTTTCACTAAAGCAGAAGTCGGGATAAGGCGGGATATATAAGAAATCTCATCTAATAAACATTTCAATAATAATCTAACAATTATTCTATTGGTCTCTAGCCGTCCCTATTCCTAAGCCTTGGCTAATGAATGATTCAGGAGTTATCTAATACACGTTCCATTTGCTCCAGACCATCTCTATTCCTAACTTTTAGCTGAGTCTGCAAAATGCCTAATTCTTCATTACTTTTATCAGCTTTCTAACCACCCAGAATTGTTACAAGCTTTACACGTGTGTATTCCCTGTGAATACGCATTCTTTGTCCTTGCCAGACAAACTCCCCAGTTACAGACTTCCTGGTCTCCTTTCAAGTGTATGCCGTAATCTTGCTTTGTTTTGGCATCCAGCCCATCAAGACCCAGTTCCATTTCATCAGCTCATCAGACTGATAATCAGAATCGTTCAAGTATCAGAATGATCCTATGCTAAGTCATTACAATAGGGGTGTGGGTGGGGTAGGAATTATATACTGTTCAGCCAAAATCCAAAAATTATCTAATTTTGATGTATGTCTCTTCTGCATGATGATCTTTATCTCATAAAAATGTTATTGCCAATGTTTAAACATTTTGTAAACCTTTTTGTGCAAATGTAAGCTGCTTCTGTGTTGAAATGTTTCTCAGTGTAAGAACAAGATCCATATTTAATGTTTTGTATTGAAATTGAACAGCTGGCCAATATCAATCTGACTCTAAGTTCTCAGTTTTGTTTGTTTTAGCTTATAGGCAGCTGTTTTTTATTTGTCTCTTATAGTTTTACTGTCAACCCTGACAGAAGACACAGCTGTAATAAAACAAACTCATCAGCAAAGGCAAGAAATTGGATTCAGAATTCAGAATTATCCCCAATGTACTTCTCACTTTTACACAAGGTCTTTAGCAGCACCACAATAAGGAAGTTCTCTTGCAATTTAAGTCTTCCAACTGTATAAAATCCTGAGAAAACTCATGCCATAAGGAGGCTCTTATGGAACTCTTGGTAGATTTTTTTTGATCCAGGAGTTCATTTGGAACATCATGTATTAAACAGCCTTTCTCTGAGTGGCAAATGGTTTCTGCATGAAGAAGAATGTCTTTGGATCTAGAAAATGTGAACTCTATCTTTCAAAATTCAAGACTTTTCAAACGATCATAATATTACAGAAGGCTTCTCGGCATTTGATACCACTATATAGCAGAGGCAAACAACATTTCGGTGGTTAAGAGCATATATGTACCATTTCCTGCTCACATAAAGTTGTAGTGAAGTGAGAAAATGTCACAGAATTGTCATAACTTTGTGATATGTGTTGATATGACCAGGATTCTCTATTTTCAGTTTGGCTAATAAAGAATTTTGAAGAAACGGTGTCCTTTTTATATTAAAAAAAAGGTTAATCCTGTTACTCATGGATGTAAGGTTTAGGGTTAGGGTTAGGGTTAGGTTTTTTTTTTAGAGCAAATACATTTATACATATGCCACATTGTTTATACATTTTCCCATTCCATTACAAACTGATCCTATTTACCATAAATCCTGATAATTGTTTTTACAGAGATAAGCTTATCACTTGCATAACAAATAAAGTCATACATTACCTGTAAAAAAAGTTTATTTTTTTAATTTGTAGACATTTTCAAAAAAGCATAAAAGAAAATCTTCTCAATTGAATAGAAAGAATATTTTCAACTTTGAGCAATTACTTGTTTAGCTTTCAATAATAAGCATAAAATCATTTTCTTGCTTTGCAGTTTAGATGTTGACCATCAAATGTATAATAAAAATTTGATATATATATATATAAGAAAGCTTTACATATGCCCACTGAAGATTAAGAAATATTACTTTCTGTTTACATTCTTGCACAAACTTTTTTTTAATATTTATGTGGCATATCTGCTGTTTTTGTAATATCTTGAGGTTTAATTGTTACAGTGAATCTGAAAGAATTATATTTAGCAATTGTATACTATCATCTGGATGCTTACTCAAATATATTTTCCAACTTTGTCTCAAACTCGAAGACTCTTACATTAATGGAGTGATTGATATGAGCTCTACTCATGCCCATATTGAGGAAAACCACTGAATAAGAAAATAAATCAGGGATTAAATAAATAAATAAACAAACAAACAAATAAACAAACAAACAAACGGACGGACGGACGGACGGACGGATGGATGAATGAATGAATGAATGAATAAATAAATAAATAAATAAATAAAAATACACACACACACACACACACAGAGAGGGGGGGGGAGAGAGAGAGGGAGACAGAGACAGAGACAGAACTATATATATTGCTCTGTGTTGTCATAAAACTAGGGCTAATAAAAAAAATTAGCATCTTCCAGCTGATGGACAGAAAGCAAATCAACAGAATCTCCAAAGACAAGTAGAATGACAATTCCAACTGTGCTTAGCTGCCCTGCAGCCTATATTCACATACAAAAGATCCTGGGAAAGTTATACTTTCTAATGTTAAGAACTTCTGGTGTTCTTGAGCAAAGTGGTATTCAAAGGAGAGAACCCCTGCGAGGATAGTAAAAAGTGGATTTTGTGCAGACCTAAATAAGATATGTTTTAGTACTCATCCATTTTTTAAACAATTCACTGTATTTTCAATTATTTTGTCAGGTCTAATGCAGTTGAAGATCTTAAGCTAAGTCCTTAAAATGACAGAAAAAGATATCCAATTAATTTATTCAAGAAAGATGTTGTGCCAAGACCTATATTATTTATAATCACTTTATACTAGTAACATATTGTAGAAACTATGACTTTCCAGCAGCTTTAGTCTTTCTTAATCTTAGCAATGTTAAGATATGTGGACTTCAATTTCCATAATTCCACAACTAGCATGAAAAACACTGGTCTTAAGAATTAAAAGGTAATTCAGCAACATCTTAATAGTTATATATTCACAGTCCCATTTTAATTTTTTTTTAATTTAATTCATCCCAGGGAGAATTAGGAAGAGTGGGATTTACAAAATTTCTGTTTTTATAAAAAAAAAATTCTTTTAATATATTTTCTTCAATGCATTTTGATAAGGTTAATCTATACAGATAGAATAGAAAACAATCAGATAATTCCATCATACAATCAGACTGAACATGCATGAAAAATAAGCATTCAGTCCTGTATCCCCCTTCCCCCCCCCAAGAATAATGATTTACAAGGAAGAATTTTTGGTCATTAATCATGCAAGCAAAGGGAATATGAGAATGCTGGTCAATCATATTGCTAATTTTGAAGGAATCATTTAACGTAGAATTTGACCATTTGTTCTGAGGAATTTTGCAAATACCTTTTCTGGACTGCAAGATAAGGATAGCTCATTTGTTTAAGTTTTAGCCTTCAATCAAAAAAAGACATGTTTCTGGGGAAAAAACCTTTCAAATAGAATTAACTACATTAATTACCATGAACTTTTAATCATTTTTTACTAAAACAAAATAGTACGTTTTCCATTATTTCCATAGTGAATGATATAAACCCGTGGTGGCGAACCTATGGCACGTGTGCCACAGCTGGCACGCAGAGCCCTCTCTGCGGGCACATGCGCCATTGCCCCAGTCCTAGGCCTTCAGCTGGGTTTTGTAAAACCTTTTCGCTTTAGGCCTTCACTGCCGTGTGCAAAAAAAAAAAAGGCTCAATCAATCAATCAATTTCAACTTCTCGCAGGAAAAAAAAAGATCTCACAAAGTTGGAATTGATTGATTGAACTTATTAGTCCCACCCAGTCTGCCGTTACCACTGCAGCCACGCCCAGCCAATGGACCACACCCATCCAATGGGCCACGCCCACCCAGCACCCAACGATACATAAGTGGGTTTTGGGTTGCAGTTTGGGTACTCGGTCTCTAAAAGGTTTGCCACCACTGATATAAACCTTTTAATATGTTTTTCTTTGCAGCTATAAAAAACACAGTTGATTCCCAACAGCTTTTTCTTGGATCTCTATAACAGAAGCATTTAAACATGACAGGAAAAAGAGAGAAAATCTGGGAATCATAAAAAATCTTTGAGAATTAGCTAATATAGGACTTTTCTTTGTAACTGCAAATATGGGCTTTGCTCTAACCCTACAGTTTTATAATAAAAGTACAACTAAAATTGGAAATTAGACCACATACCACAGATTCTGTGATATTGCCAATGGACTAAAAAAGGAATCTCTTTCTATGGGATTTAGCTTCCTGTGTTTTCCAATGGCTCCAAGCAACCTTGATGAGCCTATAACTAATTGCCATTAAATGTGCCAGCTAAATGTTTTATATAAAGATGCATTTGTTTCTGTTAGAAAAAGATGGACATAAAAATCAATCATCTAAAAAAGAGTAATTTTAAAATAACATATGCTAACCAATCTCCATTTTTGTGATTCTTTAGTTAATTATTCCCATGATTTAAAAGTAGCTAGTTTACTAGTAGTAACAGTAAGACATTTCCTGACATTCAGTCTACAGCACATAACAAGAGATGGGAAGTAAAGAATGAAAAACCTACTCAGGCACCAATTTTTAATCTTACAGAAATATCACTGGACCTTGTCTAATTTTAAGACTCAATTATTCTCAGGAGAAGAAATTGAATATTTTTATCTTCCTGTAGTACTTGGAACAGTCAAACTTCCTTATGATTACTTTTCATAATTTTAAATAAACAAATACTAGAAGTACAATATTCAGGCAGTTTCTCAAAAAAGAAAAAAAAAGAGGAATATAAACCTGTATATCAGATAGATTTTTGGTCAATTCAATACTACTTTTCATGTGTGATCTGATATGGTATCATGACATTGAACTACCATTTGCTTTTATTGAAATGAGAGGTTATCATTTCATAACAATTCATAATATATTTCCTGTATGGTCCAGGCATCAGACTTATTACATGTAAAAAGAAATTCAATTTACTGAATTGCTGACTAGGGATTATTTTAAAATTCCATGTTTAAAAACACTCACAGCTCTAGTTCTACTTTTACCCAAATCGCCTTTCTATTTTTATTCTCTCCATTTATATCATAATCAATATAAAATATACATCATCAATATACATATATATACCTCAATATATATTGGCTCTCTGTAGCTGAGAAGACCATTGTTTTCTCAGTGTTTGAGTTTTTATGAAAACTGTTAAGGTTTATCTTTGCTCTTTAATGGGAATATTCCACAAAGTGAGATCAGATTTCCTATTCCTCACCTTTTCTTTACCTAAACTTTGCTTTCCAGAGCCTGTTCTTGAATATACCGTGGGAAGAACCATATGGTCTAATTATCTGTTATTCTTATGCAGCGTTACCCCCTTGAAGGCTGCCTAAACACAGGCCCTCCTAACCCTCTCCCTTTAGTCCCGCTCAACAGTTGTGCTCTCAAGGCATTGACAGAATGTCCAGTTTCAGCGGGAGCTCACACAGAGTGAAGAGATGCCAAGTTCTCATCGTCAGGTTTTTTTCTGCAGGAACAAAGATGACCGACCCTTAACCACGGCGGTCAGTGCGTAACAGTATTTAACAACCTCAGGTAGTCAAAGCAATAATAGTCAATTGTCCGTAGCAATCGTTTGAGAAACAAGAGGTGTGTGTGGAAAGAACTCCCCGGCTCCAAGCAGCAGCAGAAACCACAAACGGAGATAATCAACACCCCACAGTCACAGCTCGCTCTGCCAGGGCAACTCCCCACAATGTTTACAGCATGCACAGGTGGTAGTGATCAATGTTTGGATGGCCGCTGGTCTCCAAAGCAATAGCAGCTCGCCTCTTCTTCTCTTCTGTCGGGACCCGTTGTCCCAGGTCTCTCTCTATGCCAAATCCCCCCCCCCTTTCCTTTCTAGTTAAAATGTGATTCAGCACCCCAGGCAACTTCCTCATTCTCACTCTCTCTCTTCCCCTTGCTCGGGGTATCCCATTGCAAAGAAAGCAATAACTCCCCCTCTCTCTCTCTTCCTCTCCTTCCCACTACTCCAAAGGAGAGGAATCACCTAAAACTCCAAGTCTCTTCGGCTTCACCTGGTCTCTCCCCAACAGCAACAGCAACCACACCCACCCCCTTTCTCCTTTTCCTTTTCTTCCCTTCCCCAAGTCTACACCCGCCGTGCCCAAACTGGCAGCAGCTGTCCGAGCTTTCCACTCCCCTCTCGTCGGCCAGGCTCTCGCAAAGCTTTTCGGTCAGCCCACTACACACTCCCCCCACCTAAGAAGTTTCTTTGGTCCCCCAAAGAATGGCGAGTTTTCTACTAAGCATCTATTTTAGCCAGAAGTGAATCAACCTTCATTTCACAGTAGACATCACTCTCTCTGTGCTATGACCCGGGGCATCATATGTTAATCTCCTCACCAGATGTATCACCCGTCTTGGCCTCTGTGCTTTGGGTGCAGTGGTATCGCAGGCACCATCCTCTCATAACTCCTCACCCCTGGAGGCACCCGCAACTGATGGCTCTTCCTCTAATTCTGGTGATCATGGGGCCTGTGAAGTGACCAGATCCATCTCTAATGGCTACTCTAACTGTAATCCCCAGGGCCAATGAGCCCCTCTGTCCCAACTGTCCCTCAGGCTAATTCATTACCTCGAATCCTTGAGGGCTCCTCTCCCCTTCACAAACCTCAAGTATGGGTCCAGGAATATCGGGC
>JALGBA010004270.1:0-318030 GCA_023970755.1 Azemiops feae | reverse complement strand
CGCCGCCACTTCTCCCACCCCACTTGGACAGAAAAGGGACCGTGGCTGCATGGTCGCCGCCACTTCTCCCGCCCCGCTTAGCGCCACCGGTAGCGGTGGCGGCGGAAGTACAGCAAAGGGCCGTGGCTGCCCGGTCGCCGCCACTTCTCCCACCCCGCTTGGACAGCAAACGGCCGCGGCTGCCCAGTCGCCGCCACATCTACTGCCCTGCTTAGCGCCGGCGGCAGCGTCGGTGGCGTCGGGAGGACAGCAAAGGGCCACGGCTGCCCAGTCGCCGCCACTTCTCCCGCCCCGCTTGGACAGCAAAGGGCCACGGCTGCCCAGTCGCCGCCACTTCTCCCGCCCCGCTTGGACAGCAAAGGGCCACGGCTGCCCGGTCGCTGCCACTTCTCCCACCCCGCTTAGCGCTGGTGGCAGTGGCGGCGGCGGGAGGACAGCAAAGGGCCGCGGCTGCCCGGTCACCGCCACTTCTCCCGCCCCGCTTGGACAGCAAAGGGCCACGGCTGCCCGGTCGCCGCAACTTCTCCCGCCTTGCTTAGCACCGGCGGCAGTGGCAGCAGCGGGAGGATGGTGAAGGGGCGCGGGTGCCCAGTCGCCACTGCCTCTCCGGCCCCACTCAGCGAGGGTGGCGGCGGTAGCGACACGAGGACAGCAAACGGCCGCGGCTGCCCGGTCGCCGCCACTTCTCCCGCCCTGCTTAGCGCCGCCGGCAGCGTCGGTGGTGGCGGGAGGACAGCAAAGGGCCATGGCTGCCCAGTCGCCGCCACTTCTCCCGCCCCGCTTGGACAGCAACGGGCCGTGGCTGCCCGGTCGCCGCCCCTTCTCCTGCCCCACTTAGCGCCGGCGGCAGCGGCAGCGGCGGGAGGACAGCAAACGGCCGCGGCTGCCCGGTCGCCGCCACTTCTCCCACCCCGCTTGGACAGCAAAGGGCCACGGCTGCCCAGTCGCCGCCCCTTCCCCCGCCCCACTTAGCGCCGGCAGCAGCGGCAGCGGCGGGAGGATAGCAAACGGCCGCGGCTGCCCGGTCACCGCCACGTCTCCTGCCCCGCTTGGACAGCAAAGGGCCGCGGCTGCCCGGTCGCCGCCACTTCTCCCGCCCCGCTTGGACAGCAAAGGGCCGCGGCTGCCCAGTCACCGCCACTTCTCCTGCCCCGCTTGGACAGCAAAGGGCCGCGGCTGCCCAGTCGCTGCCACTTCTCCTGCCCCGCTTGGACAGCAAAGGGCCACGGCTGCCCAGTCACCGCCACTTCTCCCGCCCCGCTTGGACAGCAAAGGGCCACGGCTGCCCGGTCGCCGCCACTTCTCCCGCCTTGCTTAGCACCGGCAGCAGTGGCAGCAGCGGGGGATGGTGAAGGGGCGCGGGTGCCCAGTCGCCACTGCCTCTCCGGCCCCACTCAGCGGGGGTGGCGGCGGCAGCGACACGAGGACAGCAAATGGCCGCGGCTGCCCGGTCGCCGCCACTTCTCCCGCCCCGCTTAGCGCCACCGGTAGCGGTGGCGGCGGGAGTACAGCAAAGGGCCGCGGCTGCCCGGCCGCCGCCACTTCTCCCACCCCACTTGGACAGCAAAGGGCCGTGGCTGCCTGGTCGCCGCCACTTCTCCCGCCCCGCTTAGCGCCACCGGTAGCGGTGGCGGCGGAAGTACAGCAAAGGGCCGTGGCTGCCCGGTCGCCGCCACTTCTCCCACCCCGCTTGGACAGCAAACGGCCGCGGCTGCCCAGTCGCCGCCACATCTACTGCCCTGCTTAGCGCCGGCGGCAGCGTCGGTGGCGTCGGGAGGACAGCAAAGGGCCACGGCTGCCCAGTCGCCGCCACTTCTCCCGCCCCGCTTGGACAGCAAATGGCCACGGCTGCCCAGTCGCCGCCACTTCTCCCGCCCCGCTTGGACAGCAAAGGGCCACGGCTGCCGGTCGCTGCCACTTCTCCCACCCCGCTTAGCGCTGGTGGCAGTGGCGGCGGCGGGAGGACAGCAAAGGGCCGCGGCTGCCCGGTCACCACCACTTCTCCCGCCCCGCTTGGACAGCAAAGGGCCACGGCTGCCCGGTCGCCGCCACTTCTCCCGCCTTGCTTAGCACCGGCGGCAGTGGCAGCAGCGGGAGGATGGTGAAGGGGCGCGGGTGCCCAGTCGCCACTGCCTCTCCGGCCCCACTCAGCGAGGGTGGCGGCGGTAGCGACACGAGGACAGCAAACGGCCACGGCTGCCCGGTCGCCGCCACTTCTCCCGCCCTGCTTAGCGCCGCCGGCAGCGTCGGTGGCGGCGGGAGGACAGCAAAGGGCCATGGCTGCCCAGTCGCCGCCACTTCTAAGGGCCGTGGCTGCCCGGTCGCCGCCTGCTTAGCGCCGGCGGCAGCGGCAGCGGCGGGAGGACAGCAAAGGGCCGCGGCTGCCCGGTCGCCGCCACTTCTCCCGCCCCGCTTGGACAGCAAAGGGCCGCGGCTGCCCAGTCGCCGCCACTTCTCCCGCCCCGCTTGGACAGCAAAGGGCCGCGGCTGCCCGTCGCTGCCACTTCTCCTGCCCCGCTTGGAGGACAGCAAAGGGCCGCGGCTGTCACCGCCACTTCTCCCGCCCCGCTTGGACCGCAAAGGGCCGCGGCTACTTCAGTCACCGCCACTTCTCCCACCCCGCTTGGACAGCAAAGGGCCACGGCTGCCCGGTCGCCGCCACTTCTCCCGCCTTGCTTAGCACCGGCAGCAGTGGCAGCAGCGGGAGGATGGTGAAGGGGCGCGGGTGCCCAGTCGCCACTGCCTCTCCGGCCCCACTCAGCGGGGGTGGCGGCGGCAGCGACACGAGGACAGCAAACGGCCGCGGCAGCCCGGTCGCCACCACTTCTCCCACCCCGCTTAGCGCCGCCGGCAGCGGTGGCGGCGGCGGGAGGACAGCAAAGGGCCACGGCTGCCCGGTCGCCACCACTTCTCCCGCCCCGCTTGGACAGCAAAGGGCCGCGGCTGCCTGGTCGCCGCCACTTCTCCCACCCCGCTTGGACAGCAAAGGGCCACGGCTGCCCAGTCGCCGCCACTTCTCCCGCCCCGCTTGGACAGCAAAGGGCCACAGCTGCCCAGCCGCCGCCACTTCTCCCGCCCCGCTTGGACAGCAAAGGGCCGCGGCTGCCCGGTCCGCCGCCCCTTTCTCCCCCCCTCTTAGCGCCACCGTTAGCGGTTGCGGGCGGGAGTACAGCAAAGGGCCCACGGCTGCCCAGTCGCCAACCACTTCTCCCGCCCGCTGGACAAGCAAAGGGCCGCTCTGCCTGGCGCAGCCACGTCTCCCACGCCCGCTTGACAGCAAAGCCCGCTGCCCATCGCCGCCACTTTTCTCCCAACCGTCCCCGCTTGTGACGCAAAGGGCCACGGCTGCCCAGCCGCCGCCACTTCTCCCGCCCCGCTTGGACAGCAAAGGGCCGCGGCTGCCCGGTCGCCGCCACTTCTCCCGCCCCGCTTAGCACCACCGGTAGCGGTGGCGGCGGGAGTACAGCAAAGGGCCACGGCTGCCCAGTCGCCACCACTTCTCCCGCCCCGCTTGGACAGCAAAGGGCCGTGGCTGCCCAGCCGCCGCCACTTCTCCCGCCCCGCTTGGACAGCAAAGGGCCGCGGCTGCCCGGTCTCCGCCACTTCTCCCGCCCCGCTTAGCGCCACCGGTAGCGGTGGCGGCGGGAGTACAGCAAAGGGCCACGGCTGCCCGGTCGCCACCACTTCTCCCACCTTGCTTGGACAGCAAAGGGCCGCGGCTGCCCGGTCGCCGCCACTTCTCCCGCCCCACTTAGCGCCGGTGGCAGCGGCTGTGGCGGGAGGACAGCAAAGGGCCACGGCTGCCCAGTCGCCGCCACTTCTCCCGCCCCGCTTGGACAGCAAAGGGCCGCGGCTGCCCAGCCGCCGCCACTTCTCCCACCCCGCTTGGACTGCAAAGGGCCGCGGCTGCCCGGTCGCCGCCACTTCTCCCACCCCGCTTAGCGCCGGTGGCAGCGGCGGCGGCAGGAGGACAGCAAAGGGCCACGGCTGCCCGGTCACCGCCACTTCTCCCGCCCCGCTTGGACAGCAAAGGGCCACGGCTGCCCGGTCGCCGCCACTTCTCCCGCCTTGCTTAGCACCGGCGGCAGTGGCAGCAGCGGGAGGATGGTGAAGGGGCGCGGGTGCCCAGTCGCCACTGCCTCTCCGCCCCACTCAGCGGGGGTGGCGGCGGCAGCGACACGAGGACAGCAAACGGCCGCGGCTGCCCGGTCGCCGCCACTTCTCCTGCCCTGCTTAGCGCTGCCAGCAGCGTCGGTGGTGGCGGGAGGACAGCAAAGGGCCATGGCTGCCCAGTCGCCGCCACTTCTCCCACCCCGCTTGGACAGCAAAGGGCTGCGGCTGCCCGGTCGCCGCCACTTCTCCCGCCCCACTTAGCGCCGGCGGCAGCGGCAGCGGCGGGAGGACAGCAAAGGGCCGCGGCTGCCCGGTCGCCGCCACGTCTCCTGCCCCGCTTGGACAGCAAAGGGCCACGGCTGCCCGGTCACCACCACTTCTCCCACCCTGCTTAGCGCCGGTGGCAGCGGCGGCGGCCGAGGACAGCAAAGGGCCGCGGCTGCCCGGTCGCCGCCACTTCTCCCGCCCCCCTTAGCGCCGCCGGCAGCGGCGGTGGTGGCGGGAGGCGAGCAAAGGGCCACGGCTGCCCAGTCGCTGCCACTTCTCCTGCCCCGCTTGGGCAGCAAAGGGCCGCGGCTGCCCAGTCACTGCCACTTCTCCCGCCCCGCTTGGACAGCAAAGGGCCACGGCTGCCCGGTCGCCGCCAGTTCTCCCGCCCCGCTTAGCGCCACCGGTAGCGGTGGCAGCGGGAGTACAGCAAAGGGCCGCGTCTGCCCGGTCGCCTCCACTTCTCCCACCCCGCTTGGACAGCAAAGGGCCGCGGCTGCCCGTTTGCCGCCACTTCTCCCGCCCCGCTTAGCGCCAGTGGCAGCGGCGGCGGCGGGAGGACAGCAAAGGGCCGCGGCTGCCCGGTCGCCGCCACTTCTCCCACCCCGCTTGGACAGCAAAGGGCCGCGGCTGCCCAGTCGCCGCTACTTCTCCCGCCCCGCTTAGCGCCGGTGGCAGCGGCGGTGGCGGGAGGACAGCAAAGGGCCGCGGCTGCCCGGTCGCCGCCACTTCTCCAGCCCCGCTTGGACAGCAAAGGGCCGCGGCTGCCCAGCCGCTGCCACTTCTCCCACCCCGCTTGGACAGCAAAGGGCCGCGGCTGCCCGGTCGCCGCCACTTCTCCTGCCCCTCTTAGCGCCACTGGTAGCGGTGGCGGCGGGAGTACAGCAAAGGGCCGCGGGTGCCCATTCGCCGCTGCCTCTCCGGCCCCACTCAGCGGTGGTGGTGGCGGCAGCGACACGAGGACAGCAAACGGCCGCGGCTGCGCGGTCGCCGCCACTTCTCCTGCCCCTCTTAGCGCCGCCAGCAGCGGCGGCGGAGGACAGCAAAGGGCCGCGGCTGCCCGGTCGCCACCTCTTCGCCCGCCCTGCTTGGACAGCAAAGGGCCGCGGCTGCCCAGTCGCCGCCACTTCTCCCGCCCCGCTTGGACAGCAAAGGGCCGCGGCTGCCCGGTCGCCACCACTTCGCCCGCCCTGCTTGGACAGCAAAGGGCCGCGGCTGCCCGGTCGCCGCCACTTCTCCCGCCCCGCTTAGCGCCGCCGGCAGCGGTGGCGGCGGCGGGAGGACAGCAAAGGGCCGCGGCTGCCCGGTCACCGCCACTTCTCCCGCCCCGCTTGGACAGCAAAGGGCCGCGGCTGCCTGGTCACCGCCACTTCTCCCATCCCGCTTGGACAGCAAAGGGCCACGGCTGCCCAGTCGCCGCCACTTCTTCCGCCCCGCTTAGCGCCGCCGGCATCGGCGGCGGCAGCGGGAGGACAGTGAAGGGGCGCGGGTGCCCAGTCACCACTGCCTCTCCGTCCCCACTCAGTGCGGGTGGTGGCGGCAGCGACACGAGGACAGCAAAGGGCCGCAGCTGCCCGGTTGCCGCCACTTCTCCCGCCCCGCTTAGCGCTGCCGGCAGTGGCGGCGGCGGCAGCGGGAGGACGGCGAAGGGGCCCGGGTGCCCGGTCACCGCCGCCTCTCCCATCCCGCTTAGCACCACCGGCAGCGGCAGCGGCGGAGGGAGGATGGCAAAGAGGCGCCGCGCAGCAGGTGGGAAAAGGGCCGGGCAAGTCGCCGTGGGGGAATCTCAAAAGAGGCCGAGACGGCCGAAAGGCGCGGGCCGAGAGGGGAAGTTTCTGAGACCCCCGGTGACCCCCCCTCAGGGCTAGCAGAGGTGGCAGCGGAGAAGGGCGAGGGGAGACCCGGCCCGCAGGGAAGAGGCACCCCGAGACTCGCCACCCCCACCCGCGACTCCTTACCCAGGTTTTGCCTCCGGAGGACGGCAAAGGGACACCTTTCCAGCCATCCTTCCGACTCTTCCACCGCTGCTGCCACGTGCGGTCTGAAGAAGGAAAGAGGGGGTAGTTTGTGGGTAGTCCCACAAACCAAAAATTGAACCAATCAATTCAAACTTTGTGAATTTTTTTTTTTGTGAGAGGTTTGAATTCATTGGTTGAACTTTTTTTATCCCACTTTTTTTTCCAGACTGCACATGGCAGCGGAGGACAGGGAGCCGCAGGAGATAGCTGAAAGAGCCGCATGCGGCTCCGGAGCCGCGGGTTGCCGACCCGTGATCTAGACATAAGAGAAAGTTTTTTACTTACATTTCTTGTAGCAATTATAATGTAGTTTCTTCCAACTGTCAATGCAAACTTGTGTTGAGTTATTCATAAACTTTAATGAATCATGGTGAGTAATCCCAGTGAATTCCACTCCCACTGATGGCAGCTGCTGGCAGAACAAGATCTTTTCTTAATAACTGAAATTTATTTTATATGCAGACTTTCCCACTCACCCAGGAAAAATCCACCAAATGAAAGAAAATCATTGACATGTGATGGACTATCCTTTCTCCTCTTGCCATGGGGTTTAGGTAGCTCTGCATAAGATGTCTCAGCTGGGAAAGTCTGACATGTTTTCAGAAATTTCATGTTGAAATAAAGAATCATGTTATTGCATTTGATTTTTCTTAAGAATTTTACAGCTTTCCAGAGCAAAAATAAGCCCAAAAAATAAGCACACATTCAAAATGAGCAGGAGGCATAGTTTAGAAAAACTTTATCTATAATATATATATAAACATGATACATACAGTTTCATTCAGCTCTGGGGTACATCAACAACTAACTCAGGAGATCAGGACACAAGGAAGACTAAACCACGCCCAGACCTAGGTTGGCTCACATGCTTCTTACAGCCAATACTGTGTCTTAATCAAAAACATTTCTCATGGGCTGGTTTGTTGCTATGGCTGTTTCAGTTCATAAATTCTTACACACTGACAGTTTTTCTGTAAATGCATTGCATTCTCTGAAGAAAAAAACCCAAATTTTATATTACTACCCACAAACACTGGCTAAAAAAAATGAATCTCCTTTTCAAGGTTTGAGCTGTTTTTTTAAAGAAAAAACATTGATGCTATATGTGGTTAATAATATCAAATATGATAAATGTATTCCAATGACTTTGAGCAGTTTACAATTGTTAAAAACATTTAAGAACAAAAAAAACAATACAAACAATAACAACAACAAAAACCAAAACCAACACAAAATAGAAGAGCAGTGATGTCAAAGAAAGCAAACGCAGAGAAGAACAAAGTAGAAGAAAGTTGCATCAGTCATCCTCTCCAAAAGCCTGGTCCTTAGGACCCTTCAGAATACCAGGAGAGAGTGAAAGCCATCTAGGAACAACTCAGAGTATAGGCACTGCTACAGAGAAGGCAGAGTTTTTAGATCCAGACTGATGACATTGTTTAATTGATGGAACCCATAGTATGCCAATCCTGCTAGATTGAACTGGACATGCAGTTGCTAGTGTTGAAGGAAAAGTCTTCATCATGGTTCAGTCCAAGCCGGGGATAAACAACATGGCGACTGCTTTAGGAAGAAGGTTGCAGTTTATTGAAGAGGAGAGCCAGACAGAAAGATGGCTCTGGAAGAAGAGAGAGAGAGAGCACATGTAGGGAGTGGGTTTTTATACCCTCTGGAGTCTTTTGTTTGGAGTTGTTCCTGTGGCATGAACTTTGACCTGGGTCTGAGTGTGCCCTTTGGTATCTGTGGGTTAATCCTATTAGAGTTTGGGTGAGGTATGTAGATTTTAGGTGTCTTTGTCTTTTTAATCTTCTAGCTGGGAGCCTCCAACCTTCCTGGATGGTTTACATCTGCATTTCTACAGAGCTGGTTTTCTGCTTGGGGGAGGGAGACTTGGGGCTATTAAGAAAAACTGGGCATGCTTTTCTGCCTCTTTAAGATCCTTTGAGGAAATATATTTTCCTGCCCTTTTAATATTTCCTTCTCTGGGGGGGCTGACTTCCCACACTAGGAAATATGTTTCTTCATCCATATATTACTGAAATGCAAAATTGCATTAAATGAAGAAAAGTAGAACTAATTTTTGTATTGATCTTGTTGAATCAAATACAGCTCAATCTCTAAATTTTTAATCATAAATTAATTTATTCACAAGAATAAATTTCCTTGAAAAGCATCCATTGCAGTAATCTTTCTATTCTTGTGAAATTAATTTTAAGTGCTTCTATTAATCAGATTGGCTTTCACTGACAATCTAATGGTCATTTGGAAAAGTTTCTGAGAATAAGGTGATCTGAGATAATGAAGAGATCCTTTTTGTTCTATCTTAGTTTGGACGAAGCACTGTAGTGTCAGCATTCCATCTGTTCTGTTTTGTTTATTTAACTCTTAGGAAAAAAAATATTCCAGCACCCAATTTATAGACCTCAGGAGGCAGTTAACATTACGGAAAATTTTAGAGCCAAGTATAAGTTCAATCTCCAGCTTCAGTATGAATGTGTTGAAACCAGGACTAATTTAACTGAAGAAATTAGATTATACCAAGTTAATGATAAATAACTTCTATGGGACATTGTCCTGGATAGTATTGGAGTATAGCATGTAGTATAGCAGATAAAGCACTACTTTTTTATGCGGGAAGCTATGTTTTAAATCCCAGCTAGTACTTACCTTAACAAAAGGGCCCCCCTTAACACACAATCTGCCTACTCAAGCATGAAACTGACATGAACTAGGAGAGCATGCCATCTCATAAATTGCCCAGATTAACAAGGTCCACGTTGAGTATTGGGGAACCAGGACAATCTGATTATAACTGAGCTATGGAAGAAACCATACATAAACAAAACAAGAGAACATGGTACTAATGAAATGCCCCTATAACACTAAATCTAATGAGATAATATATAGGAAATATTTGAGGGAACTATGGATAAAGGTTAGTTAATTAGGCAGCTGGTGGAACTGTAGAAAGATATGGAGATTAAGGATAAGATTCGGCTACAAGGGCCTGACTTCATCTGAAAATTAGAAACTGCTAAACAAGGGGTCACAATACTGGCTACCAGGCTAAGGAGATACACTAGAACAGTGGTACTCACTGGTCTGGGGCTTCTGGGGGAGAACAATGTCATTATAGGGGGTCTGCAAAAGCTTGAAGAAATGTTATGATTTAAATTTTGAGTTACGTCTTGGTGGTCCATGTCCATGGTCCATGGCCACAAAAGGTATTTAAAGGGGGTCCATGATGAAGAAAACATTGAGAATCACTGCACTAGAAAAGCTGAAGCCAAGAAGTTAAATGTCCTGTTCTCAAAAAACTAACTGAGGTTCTGTTGCACTGCATAGCCACTGTAGCAGCACAGCCACTGATAGCAGAAATTGAATGGTACTGAAAGAAATTTCAGAGAAAGAGAAGATACATAACACCAGTGCAAAGTGACTGCAGCATAAGAGAACAGTCACAACAATCTCCCAGAACAGGAGCCACTCATCAACACAGTAGCAGTTATCCAGCAGCAGGTCAAGAACACGAAGAGCTAAATAGCACCTGCTCCAGACGTGATCCACACTGCTGACCAAAGAAACTCACAGCTATGCATGAATGCCTAGCAACATGGTTGAACCAGCTGCTAATAGCAGACACTTACCCTGCTGACAGGCTAACACAAGGAAGGACAATGCTGATTATGAAAGACACCCACTAGTGAACAGCACTGTCCAATTACCAGCAAATAATGTACCTCCCCATAACACAGAAAGTCCTATTAAGCATCATAATCATCAAACTACAGAAACATATGGTGAGTACATGAATACAGATCAACATTGAGAACAACACAACAGGCTTATCAATCCCCAAGTCTCAAGGTCTAAGCAGATCAATCAGAGCACAGCCTGAATTAACTACAAGAAAAATCTATGACTCAATGCCATACATATAGATTTGTGAATGCCTGAGGCTGTACAAAGTCAATAGGACACTAGGACTCAGAAACTTATTCAAGAACTCAGTGGGAATGGAGAACAATACTGGAAATCAACTCAAGACAGCTCATACAAGTAGTAATTAAATGCAGCTTATATCAAAGTACTATATGCATTGTACCTGCTTCTGCTCTGCATAGGCTTGAACCCCCCTTAACCAGATAATCACAAGGACTTGATATGTATACCAGTTCAAAAGTAGAACTATCATGAGCCACCTCTTCTACAAGGATAAATCTCAAGTTATATGCTAAGAGTAAATAAGACATTGACTTGATGATCCTTTGGCATGCATCTTCAGTGAGAGCACTGAGATGTCATTTGATCTATGAAAATGTGGCCAGAGGGTAGTCAAGAGAGGGAAAGTAGTTAAGACTGAATGGGGTGGAATTACCAGTGGACTATATAGCACACATACCAACCAGCTAAAAGTACCTTGTTATCCCACAGCCATGTGGGAGGAGGAGGCAAAGAATACAGCAATATCCAAGTATCCCCAAAGCATAAGAGCCAGCTCAATGGGAAGAACAAGATTCATATCATAAATATGTATGACTTGCCTGTCAATTATCTTGCTGGTGTAGTAAGCTAGCCAAAGAACGAGATGGAAGCTTGCTAAGCACTGGAGGCACTCGAATATTGTCATGTCCTAAAAGTGGTACAATCTGTGAAAAGGTTGAAAAGCACTGCCCTAGAGGAGGTGGGGGACATGCCCCCAGCCAGGGGGGGGGGAAACCTTGCCAAAACCCAGGGGCTTGCTTTTGCTGTGGGAAGAAAATGCCTCACACCAAGACCAGTGGCCAGCATCTGCTCCCCTCCCTTCAAGCTAACCAAAGAAGAATTCCTGCAAAGCCGAAGGACCCACAGACCCACAGATTGCACAACTGAAATCATGCCAGGGGCCAAGTTACCTAAACCAAAAATGTACATGATGACTCCAGGGAGACAGAATTGCTCCAAGAACCTGGCTAGGGGGTTTATTCAGCCGGCGAAGTTGAGGATGGTTGCCCCTGTGCTCTTCAAGGAGAAGGATGGGTCCCTTAGGCTGTGCTTGGACTATAGAGGCCTGAACTGTATTTGCATTGAAATATGTACACTCTCCCTGTTATGAGAGACATGTAAAACTATCTGACCAAAGTGAGGATTTTCACTAAGCTGGACTTGAGAGAGACAAATTACTGAGTGAGGATGAAGGAGGGACATGAATGGAAAATGGTGTTTAATTGCCCCCTGGGTTGCTACCAGTTTTGGTTTGCAGGGAGTGCCTACCATTTTCATGTAACTAATAAATGAAGTCCTGCACGAGCACCTGTATAAAGAGATCTTGGTATACCTGGATAGTATATTGATATATACCAAGACCCCGGAAGGGCATGAGAAACTGGTCAGAGAAGTGCTCAAAAAATTACGAAAAGACCAGCTCTACACAAAACTGTCTAAGTGTGAATTCCATAAAACTAGCCTAGACTATTTAGGGTATTGAATCTCAAACGAGGGAGTAAAGATGGACCCTGGAAAAGTGAAGGCAATATTAAAGTGGGAGCCCCCTCAAACCAGGAGACAGTTGCAGAGTTTCCTAGGGTTTTGCAAATTTCTACTGCCATTCATCCCCATGTTTACCCAGATAATCCTGCTGATTACCAACTTGTTGAAAATGGGAGGGAGAATGAAGCCTGGCAGCCTCTGAATCGGTCCCTCAAATGCCAAGCTGCCTTTGAGAAGCTAAAACACCTTTTTGCAGCGTAGCTGATCTTAAAACACCCCAACCCAGATGAGTCGTTCATGATTCAGGCAGATACTAGTGATGTGGCTATGGGTGCAGTTCTATTCCAGAAAAATATTAAGGGAAAACTGCAGCCCTGTGCCTATGCATCCCGCAAGCTTTATGAGACCAAGAGGCACTGGGCTATTTGGGAGAAGGAAGCTTCGGCAGTCTGAAAGTCTCTCATAAACCTGGAGGCAGTTCCTAGAAGCCAGTAAAACCCCATCTGAAGTATGGACAGACCACAAGAACTTGGAAGCATTGAAGACTCCTTGGAAGTTATCCGCTAAGCAGGATAGGTGGGTTCAATACTTCAACTGCTTCAACTTTAACCTCTGCTATCTACTGGGAGGAAAGAAATTTTTGACAGATGCTGTGTCCCGGATGCCACAATACAACAATGCCCAAGAGGAAGTTGTTAATTCTATCATCCCATCCAGCAGTTTGTGGCACCAGTCCTCACAAGGCAGCTCTGCAATCAATTGAAAACCTAGTGCAGCCATTGAGGGATGTCTTGGTGGGAGATGAATGGTTTCAGTGGCACAGAACTGACCTGTCCTCAAAGAATGGGCTGGCATGGAAGGGGAATAAAGTGTATGTCCCAGCTAGTCAGAGGATTTTAGTCCTACAGCAGAGCCATGAGACAAGGACAGCAGGACATTTTGGATTTGTAAAGACTCTTCCCCTAGTGAAAAGGCAATTTTGGTGGCCAAAAATGAAGAAGTACATGGCTAGCTGCCCCATGTGCACCTCAATGAAGTGGCTACTTGGGAAGCCCCCAGGGCTGCTACAGACAGTGGCTAATCCCACTAGCCCTTGCAAAGAGATCTCTATGGATTTCATTGTTGAGCTGTAATCTGGAATATCAGTGACTTGTTTTCTAAGCAGGCACATTTTGTGGCATGTCCCAGAATTCCCTCAGCCCAAGTCCTGGCTAGCCCATATACTGACTGCATGGAGTCCTGACAAGCATTATCTCAGACCGAGGAGTACAATTCATGTCAAAGTTTTGATGGGAGTTCCTAAATCTGATAGGCTCCTCCCAGGAACTTAGTTCCACCCACCATCCTCACACTAATGGAGCCCGTGAATGTAAAAATTTGGTCCTAGAGCAATACCTGCAATGTTAGATGAACTACCAACAGACCAATTGCGCCGAGCTTCTGCCTTTTGTAGAGGTGGCATATAATAACTCTATGCATAGTAGCACAGGGTTTATCCCTTTCTGGATGGCTACTGGAAAGAGTTTGTACCTATGCCAGAGCTCCCTCAAGAAAGGCCATCATCAGCATCATTGGCTGAGTGGATGAATACCTCACAGTGCGTAAGACGTTAGAGAAGGAGAGAGAGGCACAAAAGAGGCCAGCAGATAAGAAGAGGGCACCTCAGAGGAATATGAAGTAGGAGACATGGTGTACTTATCTACAAAGTTTTTGAATCTTGTAAAAAACTGGGAACTAAGTGCTGTTAGGGCTTCCTCTACTCAAATCCTAAGAAAGAAAAACCCTTCATCCACAGATTTAGAGAAAAGGTACTTTTATTAGGAAAGAAGTGACTGCAGCATAATTCAGGCAAGATCTGAGACAAAACGGTGTGAAGCATTCAAATTGAAAGAATTAGGCAATGATTAGAATGATTAGATCAATCAAAAATGGAATCTCTGCAATTAAAAGATGAAATAACTAATAATGAGCTTTATTAGGCCAATATTGTTTGGTTAGGGAGTGTGCAGGACTATCTAACCTTGATCACTTTGATTTGAAGGTAGAAATGACAATGATAATAAAGATAGAAATGACAATATTATTCTTCCTTGCTGCATCATGGTGATTTACATTAATAAGAACAGTGTTTTGTTTTAAAATCCCATTTGGAAAAGCTTCTGTACTTCTACTAGTTTTATTAAAACTTCAGGGAAACTGATTGAGATTAGATTAGTGAGATTAGATTAGTGAGAAGAAACAATTGCTGAATGGAGCAAATTCAAAATACATTCAGAAAATCAGTTCTGATTTATACCAGTCTGTCCTGAATCCAGGCCACAACCCTAATTTGTATTCATATTGCCAAAGTCTTCAGTTCTTATGCAGAACCTTTGACAAAATTGTCAGAAATCAACCTTGCAATTTTGTGAGCACCTCACTCAGAATAAAAAACGGTACTATCAAAAACAGTACCGTAGAAAACAGATTAGAGTTAAGATAGGCAAGAAAATGGCAAGTGAGCACCTGTCCACCCTAGATGAGTTCAAATCACCAGGACTAGATGGATTACACCCCAAGGTGCTGAAGCAACTGGCAGATGTGATCTCAGAACCACTGAACTATAACTCAAAGATCCTGGAGTATTGGGGAACTACCAGAGGACTGGAAAAGAGCTGATATAGTTCCCATCTTCAAAAAAGGGGAAAAAATGGATCCAGGAAACTACAGACCTATCAGCCTGGCCTCAATACCTGGGAAGATTCTAGAAAAGTTAATCAAGCAACGAATTAGCATACAGCTAGAGGCAAACAAAGTCATTACCAAAAGCCAACATGGGTTTGTCAAAAACAGATCATGCCAGACAAATCTTATTACATTCTTTGACCAGGTGACAAAATTAGTGCACCAGAGGAATGCTGTGGGTATAATTTACTTGGACTTCAGTAAGGCATTTGATAAAGTAGACTACAACCTACTACTTAATAAGATAGAAAAATGTGGGTTTAGACAGCATCACCAACAGATGGATTCGTAGCTGGCTGACCGGCCATACTCAGCATGTGGTCTTTAATGGAACTGCGTCTACATGGAGGAAAGTGTGTAGTGAAGTGCCCCAGGGCTCTGTTCTGGGCCCAGTGCTCTTCAATATCTTCATCAATGATTTGGATGAGGGGATAGATGGGGAACTCATCAAATTTGGAAATGATACCAAGCTGGCAGGAATAGCCAATACTCCAGAAGATAAGCTTCAGATACAGAAGGATCTTAACAGACTTGAACATTGAGCACTATCTAACAAAATGAAATTCAATGGTGAAAAAAATAAGGTTCTACATTTAGGCAAGAAAAACCAAATGCACAGGTATAGTATAGGTGGTACCTTGCTCAATAGTAGCAACCGAGAGAGGGATCTCGGAATCCTACTGGACAATCACTTAAATATGAGCCAGCAGTGTGCTGCAGCTGCCAAGAGAGCTAACACAGTGCTAGACTGCATTAACAGAGGGATAGAATCAAGATCACATGAAGTGTTAATACCACTTTACAATGCCTTGGTAAGGCCACACTTGGAATACTGCATCCAGTTTTGGTCACCACAATGTAAAAAAGATGTTGAGACTCTAGAAAAAGTATAGAGAAGAGCAACAAAGATGATTAGGGAACTGGAGGCTAAAATATATAAAGAACGATTCCTAGAATTGGGTATGTCTAGTTTAATGAAGAGAAGGACTAGGGGTCACATGATAGCAGTGTTCCAATATGTCCGAGATTGCCACAAAGAAGAGGGAGTCAAGCTATTTTTCAAAGCATCTGAAGGCAGGACAAGAAGCAATGGATAGAAACTAATCAAAGAGAGAAGCAACTAGAACTAAGAAGAAATTTCCTGACAGTTAGAACAATTAATCAGTGGAACAACCTGCCTCCAGAAGTTGTGAATGCTCAAACACTGGAAGTTTTTAAGAAGAGACTAGACAACCATTTGTCTGAAATGGTATAGGTCCTCCAAGGTCCCTTCCAACTCTATCATTATTATTGTCATTGTCGTTGTCGTTGTCGTTGTCGTTGTCATTGTCGTTGTCATTGTTGTTGTTGTTGTTGTGGTTGTTATTATTATTATTATTATTATTATTATTATTATTATTATTATTATTATTATTATTATTATTATTATTATTATTATTATTATTATTATTATTATTATTATTATTATTATTATTATTATTGTTATTGTTTAATGTTTGGTAAAAACAGCAACAACCCACAAAGGATGAAGAGGAAAAGGAAAAGAAGAATGATTCAATCCTTCCCATTTCTGCAGATCTTTCAATATACAGTATACTGTTGATATGTAAGAAACTAGGTAGACCATTAGGGCAGTGACAGCAGTTGCTTCATAAGTGAAAAGTAAATGAATGAAGGTTGTATTACTGATCTCATGCAATATTGAAAGAATGAACCCTCAATTATTTCTGTGCCAGTTTTTATTTATATAGGAGCTGTGGTGCTGCAATGGTTAGAATGCTGTACTACAGGCTACTTCTGCTGACTGCTGGTTGCCAGCAGTTCAGCAGTTCAATTCTCACTGGCTCAAGGTTGACTCAGCCTTCCATCCATCCAAGGTCAAATGACGATCGAGATTGTTGGGGGCAATATGCTGACTCTCTAAACCACTTAAGAGGACTGTAAAGCACTGTGAAGTGGTATATAAGTCTAAGTGCTATTTCTTGTCAGACCCTCAAACTATCTATTCATTTCATTTTATTTTTTGAGTTCTGCCCTTCTGTTGGGAGGGAGAGGTTTCACTCTTTGGGGAGGGGGAAGCTCTGTGGGCTTTTGGGTGTATTTCCTTTACTTTGTTTTTTTCCCCTTCAATGCATCTCTCTGGGTGTGAAAGGGAGGAGGAATGTTCCTTGGGCTATCTGTCTTATCTCTACTTTGCTGGGAAGAGACCAGGAAGAAAACGAAATCACCTGAGAACAGCAGTTTCTCACTCCGGTTCCCATAACAACTTCACACCTCTGGATTGGCTGAAATCATACTTTGGGCACTGGGGAGGGGTTTGAAAGGAGAGTTTTATAAGGGTAGAGGGAGGATAGGGTTGGTATGGGTGATGGGTGGGGCTGCGGAATGGGATTGGGGTAAGGGTAGGGATAGGTACAATAGTGGGGTTGCTCCCCATGAGAAATTCAACGCTTTAGCAGGCAGACTATCATCCGGGTACAAATATTGAATAACAATAGTTAATATAATACTAAACAATTATAATCACTAATGCTAACAATAATAATAAAATTGAAGCTTAGTTAGTAACTTCACAATCCTTTTTGCTCTAACATAATGCTAGCCATTGATAATTTTTTTCCCATGTTCTAAAATACACTGAATCCTCTTTCTCTTTAATCTCTAAAGTTAATCTATCCATTTCTGCACATTCTAAAATTTTCATGATTATAATATGGTCAGGTGGTAGATTTTCATTTTTCCAAAATTGGGCAAATGCAATTCTCACAGCTGTCAATACATGTAATATTAAATATTCATTCTCTTTGCCATAATTAAGTCCTAATATTCCTAACAAAAACAGTTCTGGCTTAAATTCTATCTGTATTTTAGTCATCTTTTCCAGCCATATATGAATCTTAAACCAAAATTTCTTAGCATTAGGACATATCCACCAGATATAATAGTAAGTACCTGGTTTTTGTTTACATTTCCAACAGATGTTCGATACATTTTTAAACATTTTCGCTAATCTAACTGGTGTCATATGCCATCTATAAAACATTTTATATAGATTCTCTTTATATGAAGCTGCTTTAGTAAGTTTAATATTTCTCTCCCAAAGCTTTTCCCAGTCTTCTAGATCTATAGAATGTCCAAAAAGTTTGCCCACACTATCATTGTTTCTTTTACTTGTTCTTCTTCCATCTTCCAGCTTAGTAGAAATTTATAGAGCTTCTTAATCAGGTTTTCATCTGTTTTCAAAAGTGTTTTATCAAATAATGTCTGTTCTTTATAAAAGCCCATTAATTTTACATCTTTTTCATATCTTGTTTGAATTTGCAAATAGAATCACCATGTTAAGTCAATGCCTTGTTGTTGAAGAGTTTGTCTGTCTTTAAGTTTTCCATCCTTATCCAAAATGTCTTTATAAGTGACAAGTTTGTCGTAGTGAATTAAATTTAGATAAGCAAACGCTTCCATAGTTGAAAGCCACTCAGGTATTTTCATATAAATTTTGTGTTTGATTTTCTCCCACTCTGAAAACAGAACATTCCTTAAGGCATGGTTTTGAAAATATTTATGTACTTTGTTTTTCTCATACCATAAGAACGCATGCCAACCCAGTTGCAAATCATGCCCCTCTAAGTAAAGAAGTCATTTATTTCTCAATGTGATCCATTCTTTAAGCCAAAGCAGAATGGATGCTTGGTAATAAAGTCTCCAGTCCGGAAGTCCAAAACCCTCTCTGTATTTGGTTTCTTGTAACAGTTTGGTTTTAATTCGTGCTTTCTTCCCTTGCCATATAAATCTCAATATTGTTGTATTTAAATCATCGAAGAATTTCTTGCCCAGTTTGACAGGGGCCGTTTGAAATAAAAAGAGTAGCTTCGGTAACATGATCATCTTCACAGTCGCTATTCTTCCTAACAATGACAGTTGGAGGTTTTTCCACTTTTCCGAATCTAATTTATTTGTTTCATTAGTCTTTCATAGTTATCTTCTTTTAATGTTGTATATTTTGATGTTAAGTGGATACCTAAATATCTGACTTTTTTGGCTATTTGAAGATTTGACCTTTTTGCAAGTTGAGTTTTCTGTTTCTCTGTTAGGTTTTTTGTTAACACCTTAGTCTTTTCCCTATTTATCTTCAGGCATGCTACTTCTCCAAATTCCTCTATTTTCTGCAGAAGTTTAGTAGCAGTTTCCAGTGGCTCCTCCAAAATGAAAACTAAATTATCTGCAAAGGCCTGTAGTTTATATTTCTGTTCTTTTATTTCCAGTCCTTTAATTTCCATGTCTTGCCTAATATTTCTAGCCAACACCTCCAATGTGAGAATAAATAAAAAGGGAGATAGTGGGCATCCCTGTCTTGTGCCTTTTTTGATGTCAAGGCCATCTGTATAGTCTCCATTTAAATATATCCTTGCTGTTTGTTTATTGTAAATTGTTTGAATTGCATTTATAAAGTTTTTGCCAAAGTCCATTTCCGTCAACTGTTGAAACATAAATTGGCAATTTAAATTATCAAAGGCTTTTTGTGCATCAAGAAATATGAGTGCCATCTGTTTCCCTGGATGGTTTTCATAGTTTTCCAAAACGTTTAGAATAATCCTTAGGTTATTCTTTATCTGTCTTTTAGGCAAAAAGCCATTTTGGTCTGTATGAATGAATTCAGTCAGGAATTTCTTCATTCTTTCTGCCATTATTGAAGTAAAATTTTTATAATCCACATTTAATAATGATATTGGTCTGTAGTTTTTAATTTGTGTGAGATCAGTATCTTCTTTAGGTATCAAGGTGATATTAGCTTCAGTCCACGAATTTGGTATTTTTGTCTCTAAGAAAATTTCATTGCACAGTTCTTTCAAAATCGGGCTTACTGTATCTTGTAGAGCTACGTAGAATTCTGCAGGGAGCCCATCGGGCCCCGGAGTTTTATCCTTCTTTTGTCTTTTTATTGCCTCTGTGATCTCCATCATTGTTATTTTCTCATTTAAGATATGTCGCATATTCTCTGGCACCTTTGGAAGATCAGCTCCTTTTAAATAGTCCTGTATTGCGTCTTTGGAAACCACCTCCGCCTTATACAGTGTCTCATAATAGTCCTTGGTAATTTTTTTCATCACATCATTATGGCAATATACCTCGCCTTTTGAATCTTGTAATTTACTTATCTCTGTCTCTGACAGAAGGCCACCTGAAGAGACTAGAAGCATTTGAAATGTGGATTTACAGGCGGCTGTTACATATAAGCTGGGTTGACAAAATCAGAAATGAGGAGGTGATAAGCCACCTGGGAAAGCCAAGGGAAATCATCAAAACAATTAAAAAACAAAAATTAGAATATTTCGGACATGTGATGCGACACCTAGAAAAATACGGCATACTCCATTTAATCCTCCAAGGAAAGATTGAAGGCAAACGAGGTCCAGGCAGAAGAAGAACATCATGGCTTCAAAATCTAAGGGGCTGGTTTGGACAAAACTCAGCAGCACTTTTTCGTGCGGCTGCTGATAAAAACAGGATCGCCAACATGATCGCCAACGTCCAATAACGGATATGGCAGAAGAAGAAGAAGAACTTACTTGTCATTCTTTTTTCTCTTTCTTTCTTCAGCCTATATGCAAGCCATCTTCCCGGTTTATTAGCATTTTCAAAAAAGTTCTGTTTCGATCGTTTAATCTGTTGTGCCATTATGTCCATCTCAGATAGGTTTAATTTATGTTTTATTAGTTCCATTTGTGCCTTCAGTTCCTTCTTTTGTGGATCAGTTCACAATTCAGATTCCAATTTGCTAAGTTCTTCTTTCAGCCTAAACTGTACTTGTTTCTTTTCTTTGTTCTTTTTAGGGGCGTACGTTATAGCCAAACCTCTAAAATATGCTTTAGCTATGTCCCACACATTTTGAAGAGAAGTTTCTTCTTTCTTATTTATTTTAAAAAAGAATTCCATTTCTTTTGTTGCTAATTGTAGAAATTCTTTTTCTTTCAATATAGATTTATTTAATGACCATCTTAGTTTTTTCCTGGTTCCTTTCCAGATCATTTTAATTGGATTATGGTCTGCCCAAATATTGGGTTCTATTTCAACCTCTTGTATTATAGTCTTCAAATTGTGGGATGTCCATATCATATCAATTCTTGACCATGATTTATGCCTATTTGAATAAAATGTATATTGTGGTTTTTCTGGATTCATCTCTCTCCAAATATCTTGTATAAGCAATTCATCCTTCATTTTTAAAAAGGCCTTTTTCCCCTTGTTTGTAGCTTTTATAGTCCTGTGTTGCGTCAGCTATTCCATTAAAGTGTCCTAACATACAAAGATGTTGGTGATTTAGATCCACTAGTTTGTCACGTAGTTGCTGATAGAACTGATCTTGCTTCTCACTAGGTGTGTATATTGCAACCATCAATATTTGTTTTTGATTCCAGGAAATTTCTACCATTAATACTCTCCCCTCTTCATCAGCATAAACTTGTTTTGGATTCATCTTTTCTTTTATATAAAGAGCTATACCTCTTTTCTTTTGAAGTGCCAAGGAAGAGTAAAGCTTACCCATTTTAGGTTGTTCTAAAATTCTAAAATGTTGTCTCTTAATATGTGTCTCTTGAAGGCAAATTATGTCCATTTTCAGTTTTTGTAGCCTAGTAAATATTTTACTCCTTTTTGAAGGAGAATTCAGACCATTTATGTTTATTGAAAAAATTGCAATCTCCTCCATGGTTTCAGTTATATCTGGACCTCAGTCTTCTAGGGGAGCTTATCTGCCTCTGATCTTTTGGTCTTACATCTTCCTCTGATTGGGTCTTTTTAGGTTCATCCTCCTCCACATGTTTAGACGCTCCTGTGGCAGTCCTTTCCTCTTGTTTCTTAGGCTCGGGGTCACCTCTTTCCAGAAAAGCTCTATGGTTGTTGAAAAATTCCTCTGCTTGAAGTGGGGTGTCCAATCTGTATCTTTTCGTGTCCCAGAAGATTAGTAATCCTTCTGGGACCAACCATCTGAAATTCACTCTTTATTGAACAATTTCTTTGTTAAAAACTGATATTCTCTTCGGGCTTCTCTTATTCTTCTAGGAATTCGCTTAAGAACTACAAGCTCTTTTCCTTTATATTTCAGTGGTTGATCTCTTGTTGCTCTCAAAATTTCATCTCTTGTGGATCTTTTAACAAATCTTACATGAACTTCCCTGGGAACTCTATTTTTTTCTAGCATAGCTTGAATTGACTCTGAAAACCTGGTCTATTTCTCTTTCCATTTGAATCTTTTCCATTCCAAGCAGCTCCGCAAGTAACTCGCTCATCAGATCTAACAAGTTCTCATCCTTCTCTTCTATAACATTTTGAAATTTTAAGAAATATGATGATCTTTCCATCTCCATCACAGCCATACTTTCTTCCAATTCTGCATTTGCGTGCGCCAATCTCTGATTCTCCTCTTGCAGGTATTCTAATTTCTGGTCAACTTCCAATGACTTGTCTTCTATTTTTTGCATTCTTTGCTGGTTGTCTGTGATTGCCTGTTGGAAGGTTTCCATTTTTTGATCCATTTTAACGAGGTTATTTTTCAAGTCTTCATAATTTTTATCTAGATCCTTTTTCATATCCATTTTCAGCTCTGTAATTGCTTGTAGTACCTCTTGGATGTCTTTTGGTTGGGGTTCCGCCTTTTCTTGTTGTAGGAATGTAGTAATTGATTTTTGAGGAACTGGACTCACCGAGGTTGAAGCAGGGGCAGAGGATCCCTTTTTGCTCCCCTTCGCCAAATTTAAGGTACTCATCTTCTAGTTGTTATGTTGTATTATAATCCACCAGGTGGCCCAATGGCCAATTGTAATCCATTGCCCTCCTATTGCTAGGAGAGGAAGCCAAACGTGGTTAAAAAAAAAAGAAAAAAAATAATTCCAAAGGGGGGACCCCAAAGCCTCAAAGAAAAAAGGAGAAAAAATCCTTAAACCCCCCCAAATTGATAAAACTAGTAAAAAATACAGGAAAGAATCGAAAAAAAGCAAGGGAAAAAAGGCAAAACATAGCAAAAAGAAAAAGAGGAAAAAAACATGTAGTAGAAATTATCCAATTTATAATCCAACTAGTTCAATTCAACTGCAAAAAGGATAACAACAAAAAAAAATTCTTAATGTTCAATTCTTCTTAAAGTAGGAGTTACATAGCCACAGCTAGCAAAAAAAAAACAAAAAACCAAACAGAAGAGACAGGGAAAATTTTTTTCTTTAAGTAACTTTTAAAGGCAGATAAGAATGTCTGGGCATTCAGCCAAGTGTCTGGGCATTGAGCCAAATTCCCAGGCTAAGTAAACAACAGCTGCTAGAGAACAAAGGAAAAAAGTTTCAATGTAGCCACAAAGGAAACAATGTGATCTTCCCAGGCATTTAAGCAGGAAGGAAAAAAAATAAAAAGGTATTCAGAGTGAAGGGAAAAAAAGTTTCTAAAGTTTTAAAAACAAAATTGAGGCTAGGATGGCTTTCCCAATTAAACATATTTTTTCTTTTAAAAATCAAATAGGTTTCCCCAGTTCTATTAGCACTTATAAAGACTTTAAAATAGTCCAAATTGTTTTTTCTTTTTGTAATGGAGTAGCTTAAACCGCCGCTTGTACGGGAGGGGGGGAAGAAAAACCCCTCCTTCCTCCCTTCAGGCTTCCCAGTTCAGTTGAAGACAGACTGTTTAAAAGGTGTTTAAGATCAAAGTCCACTTTGCAGAAATAAAGGAAGCAGAATCTCACCCGGCCTGGCTGCTTGCTGTCAAAATCAGCAGTTCTCCGTCTCCGACGATCAGTTGTTAATTGCGGATAGCATGAATGTGGTCTGCCTTTCTTCTGTTGGTTCCAGGGGCTGCTTTGAGTTCGGCGAGCCAGCTACCACCGGCCCGCGTTCCTCAAAGGTTCACCCTTCGGTGGCCACCTCTCTGGGGTGGCATTCGGCCCAAACGGACCCGCCAGCAGAAGAATGTCGGACCCAGGGAATGGAGAGTCGTTCCCCTGGGTCTAGGTTCAGCGACGTCACCAGAAATTTCTCTGAAAGGAGAGTTTTAAAGTAACATTTTGCATGGGAATTATTCAGATCTTGCCTTGCTATCACTATCTCTCAATAAAAGTTTCTTTTGAAACAATGCCAGTTTCAGGAGTTCTGCTCTCTTGGGAGTGTTAGCTGAGACAGGATCTTACATTAGGCAAGATCTGCAAAGTGGTCAACCCAGAGAAGTATCGGCCCTGCCATGGGGATCATGCACACCATATCACTCCAGGACAGTGAGCAGGATGAGACTGAATGCTGGGAAGAGTCCACCATCAAGACTCACCTTGAAGAGACCCCTCTGGATGGGTGGAAGAGAAAACTGCCATGGAGGAGTCTATGAGGCCGAGGTGGTCGGTTGGTGTGGGAAAAAGGGAAGAGTGGGACAGAAGGGTCCAATGGGTAATTTTCACCCAGGGCAGCTGGAAGCAGGGCTCGAGGTGCAAAATGGAACTGCTCTACAATGATGAGGAGACCAAAGGAGAATAGGACCCAACTGAACAGATCCTGAAACAAGCACTACACTTCGTGGTGGAAGCTTTTCTGGACCTGAAAGTGAAATCTGGGCAGTGCAGAGGGAAAAATGAGGAGCAACACGAAGAAGCTATGTGTGTAAAGAGCTAGTCCGGAGCCACTGAAACCACAGTGGGGGTGACTGGCTTTACCGAGATGGTGGTGAGCCACCCCTATAGGGGTGAATGTCCCGCAAGCCGCCAGGGAAAGAGCCCCACAGCCTGAGTCAAAGTTGGTTCCCCTTGGGGTGAAATTCGATGGGGATCCCGAACAGTTGGGATTCTTCCTCACTCACATTCTCACATACATGCAAGTGTACAGAAGAACTCTCCCCAGCAAGGAAGCCAGAGTCAGGGTTGTCACCCTGGCCCTAGAAGGCACTGCAGCCCAATGGATAGTAACTCTGCACAACTCCAATGCCCCGGAGCTCTGAAACTTTAATTGCTTCAAGATGGCCCTGAGGCAGCATTTAGAAGACCATCTGGCTAATCAGAGGGCGCAAGACTGCATAAAGACGGTGAGGCAGGGATGCCACCCTCTAGCCAAGTACACGGAGGAGTTTGGAGACCTAGCATGCCACCTCAACTGGACAGAGGCATCTTGGTGATCTGCTTTAAAGATGGGCTCAACAATGCCCTATATAATGTTTGCATTGCCCATGGAGCCCCAGTCCACCTGCATGACCAGTGCATCCTGGCCAAAGAAGTGGAGATCAACCAGAATCGCAAACAATACTGGTCAGGCAGGGTTTGGAAGCGGTCTCCACTGAAAAAGAAAGGGGAGGCAACCACATCCAACTGCTTGCTTCAAAGTTGGCAAGGAAGACCATCATGCTCTGGAGTGCTGCACGAAAACCCTTGCCAAGAAGGGAGACTGACAGTCTGGAGGGAAGCCAATGAAACCTACTCAATGCCCAAAAGACACAGCCCTGAACAGTGTGGAGATTGTGGAGTTCCACCCAATCCCAAAGTTAGGAGGGGAAATTCTGACCCCACCAGAAGATGAACCAGGGATGCTTGAAAATGACTATGAAGATGACCCCTTGATAAGTGGGCTGATCACATCAGTAACAATGTCCATAGAACTCTTAATCCTGGGCAAGGAAGAAAAGGTGGCCCTAAACCAGAGCCCTACTAGACTCTGGTTGCACCAGGTGCCTGATCAGCCCAAACTTGGTAGGGAAATTGGGGGTCTGATTGAGAAGGTTAAAGAATCTGATTGGATTCTGCCAACTTGATGAGTCCATTGCAGGGGGCGTCCCGACCAGTTTTGCCACAGAACCCCTGGGACTAGTCATGGGAGGCTACTCAGAGATTCTAATCTTAATAGTGGCACCTGGCATGGAATGGCCTCTTGTCCTGGGGTTGATCTGGCTGAAGAAATTGTGAATTTGAGTGAATTGGAAAGATGGATGCTTGAAATTCCCTAAAGGAAAAAAACCCTCACCAAATACGCGCGCAACCGCCCTAAGAAGAAACTAGCTCAAGAAGTAGCAGCCATGTTCAATGGTGAGACCTTGCAGAATATACTTAGAGAGTCACCACCTGGCTGATGTTTTCAGCGAGAGGAGTTTGGATGATCTCTCCTCTCACTGACCCAGACTGTGCCACTGAAATCATCCCGGGGGCTAAACTTCCAAAATCAAAGCTGTATTCAATGGCTCCCAGGGAATTAGATGAAGTGTGCTGGTGCATAGATAAAAATCTGGCCCGCGGTTCCATCCAGTCAGCCAGACCCTGGGTGGCAGCACCTGTATTATTTTGAGAGAAGAAAAATGGGTATCTTGACTATAGGGGCTTAAATGTGGTGTGCATGGAAAATATATACCCCTTGCCCCTCATGAAAGATATGCTGGTCCACCTCTCAAAGGGAAGAATATTTTCTAAGTTAGATCTGCGAGAGGCATACTACCGGGTCAAAATTAAGGAGGAGGATGAGTGGAAAACCGCTTTCAACTGCCCAACACTTGTTTCCAATTTAAGGTGCTCCCATTTGGACTACAGGATTCATGCAACTGATTAATGAAGTGCTTCATGAGCACCTGGATAATATATTAATTTACACCAAAATGAAAGGTGAGCATTGAAACTAGTCAGGGCAGTCTTGAGCAAACTCCGTGCAGCTAAGCTGTATGCAAAATTGTCCAAGTGCGAGTTTCACAAGGGAAAAAATCAACTGCCTTGGTTACTTGATCTCACACAAGGGGGTAGAGATGGATCTGGAAAAAGTGTGGGCCATCTTGGAATGGGTGACCGCCCCACACCAGAAAACAATTACAGAGTTTCCTGGGCTTTGTAGATTTCTATAGACAATTCATCCCTTCCTTCACACAGATTGTGCTCCCTATTACAAATCTATTAAAGACTAAGAGAGTGGATAAGCCAAAGCCCAGCAAGCCACTGAAATGGACTGTGGAATGCCAAGCTCATTCAAAAAGCTAAAGAAACTTTTCTCGGTGGAACTAGTGCTAAGATACCCAGACCCAGAGAAACCATTCATAATTCTAGCCGATGCTAATGATGAAGCAGTGGGTGCAGTACTGCTCCAAGAGAATTAAAAAGGCCAATTACAGCCCTGCGCTTATACTTCAAAAAAGCTATCAGAAACCGAACAATGATGGGTGGTCTGGGAGAAGGAAGCTTATGCTGTGCAGTGGGCTCTCATCACCTGGAGGCACTTCCTGGAAGGTGTTGTGGTTCCTTGACTGCCAGTGGATCTGGCAGCTGAGTCAGATAAATTGGATGAAGGGGAAGGGGTGCCTTGGTTCACATCGGAGTCTGCAGAACACTTTGAGGAGCAAGAAGACCAGACATGGAGCCAGGCCCATCTATTCACGCTCAGGCAGAGAGACAGCCGTGTTGGGGGTCTGAACTGAGTGAAGAGGAGGAACAGCTGGGGCCTGTCCCAGATGCACGTATGCATGGAGAGGAGAGGTGTGCAGGACAATAGAGGGTGATAGGGTGGCTCTCCAGGAAAAGTAAGAGACTCTAGGAAGTCACACCCTGGCTGGACTATAAAGAGGAGAGGTGTGGGAGGTGCTGGTTGCTGCAAGCAACTGTTCATGCTCCAGTATGTTGTTCCTCTGTCAGATTTCTTTTGCCAGGATTCTTTGCCAATTCTTTGCCAGGTTTGTCGGCTTTCTTTGTGTTTGGGTTGAATTGCTAATTCAGCCTTCCTGCTGGGAACTTATCTCCACCAAGTGGGAGCAGAGACTGCTACTGTTTGTTTCAACATCTAAGGACTTGTTATCTGGAGTTTATTCCATAAATAAAAATGAAGAGGGGTTTTTCCTCATGAGTAAACTGTTGAGTAGCATTTGTGAAGGCTGGGTCCAAACAGAAGGGAGCAAGATCCCTTTCCAAGTATGGACTGATCATAAAAACTTAGAGGCTCTCAAAACCCCCAGAAAATTGTTTCCCAAACAATCACGGTGGGCGCAACATTTTCATTGGTTCAATTTTACTCTCCACTACTTACCAGAAAGAAAGAACTTTCTAGAATAGGGGAACTCAGGCACCACACAGGTTATGTAGAAAGTAAACACAGGGTCAGTCATAAAGGACTCAAATGTCTATACACCAATGCACAGAGTATGAACAGCAAACAGGATGAACTAGAAATTCAGGTTAATGAGGGCAGATATGATATTGTTGCCATTACGGAAACATGGTGGGATGAAACCCACAAATAGAACACACAGCTAGAGGGATTTAAATTATTTAAAAGAAACAGACCAAATAAAAGAGGAGGTGGAGTTGCTCTCTATATAAGAAATAACTACATCTCTACAGAAATAGAATACAACAATGATGAAAACTGTCTTGAATGCATTTGGGTCAATATAAAAGGGGGGGAAATGACATTGCCATAGGTGTATACTATAGGCCACCCAACCAAACAGAGGAAATAGACAATTTTTTGCTAGTCAGCTAACTAAGGTATGTAGGAAGCACATCACAATAGTAATGGGGGACTTTAACTACCATGACATCAACTGGGAGACAAACTCTGCACCAAGTGGAAGATCAAACAGATTCCTGACAAACCTAGCAGACAACTTTGTCTGCCAAAAAGTAGAGAAGGGAACTAGGGGATTAGCCATTTTGGATATAATTCTCACTAACAGAGATGAAATGATAGAAGGCGTTGAAGCCACAGGAACCTTGGGAGGAAGTGATCATGCAATATTGGAATTCAACATTATGGAAGCACAAGCAATAGAACACAGTCAAACTAGAATCTTGGACTTTAAGAGAGCTAATTTCAATAAACTTAGAGAGGGCTTGGAAAGGATTCCATGGATGAGAATCCTCAAGGGAAAACAACTGAAGAAGCTTGGGAAATTTTGAAAAGTGAGATAATAAAAGCCCAATCTAGAACAATACCAACAAAGAGGGAAAATAACAGCTCTCAAAAGAAACCAGCATGGCTGCATAAAGAACTCTTTAATAAATTGAAAGATAAAAAGGACAAATATAGAAAGTGGAAAGAGGGGCACATAACTAAGGCAGAATATCAGCAAATAGACCGAGCCTGCAAAGATGAAGTGAGGAAAGCTAAGGGTCAAAATGAACTAAGGCTTGCGACCAAAGTCAAAAATAACAAAAAAAAAAAGCTTCTTTCAACATGTAAAAAACAAGAAAAAGTTAAGGAAATGATTGGTCCATTAGTGGGTGAAAGTGGCAAGAAGGTGACAAGCAACAGGGAGAAAGCAGAACTATTTAACTCGTGTTTTGCATCTGTCTTTACACAAAGGGGAAAAAACAGACCAACCTATCAAAATAGTGCCATAAAAAACTGAATAGAAACACAAGTTAAGATAGGCAAGAAAATGATAAGTGAGCACCTGTCCAGCCTAGACGAGTTCAAATCACCAGGACCAGATGGATTACACCCCAAGATTCTCAAGTAACTGGCAGATGTGATCTCAGAACCACTGAACTATATTTTTCAAAGATCCTAGAGCACTGGGGAACTACGAGAGGACTGGAAAAGTGCTGATGTAGTTCCCATCTACAGAAAAGGGAAAAAAAACAGATGCAGGAAATTACAGACCTATCAGCCTGACCTCAATACCTGGGAAGATTCTGGAAAAGATAATCAAACAACAAATCAGCGAACACCTAGAGGCAAACAAAGTCATTACTAAAAGCCAACATGGGTTTGTCAAAAACAGATCATGCCAGACAAATCTTATTGCATTCTTTGACCAAGTGGCAAAATTAGTGGATCAGAGGAATGCTGTGGATATAATTTACTTGGACTTCAGTAAGGTATTTAATAAAGTAGATCACAACCTACTACTTGATAAGATAGAAAAATGTGGGTTAGACAGCATCACCACCAGATGGATTCGTAGCTGGCTGACCGGCCATACTCAGCATGTGGTCCTCAATGGAACCGCATCTACATGGAGGGAAGTGTGTAGTGGGGTGCCCTAGGGCTCTGTTCTGGGCCCAGTGCTCTTCAACATCTTCATCAACCATTTGGAGGAGGGGATAGATGGGGAACTCATCAAATTTGCAGACAACACCAAGCTGGCAGGAATAGCCAACACTCCAGAAGACAGGCTTAAGATACAGGAGGATCTGGACAGACTTGAACACTGGGCGCTATCTAACAAAATGAAATTCAATGGTGAAAAAAGTAAGGTTCTACATTTAGGCAAGAAAAACCAAATGTACAGGTATAGTATAGGGGGTACCTTGCTCAACAGTAGTAACTGTGAGAGGGATCTCGGAGTCCTAGTGGACAATCACCTAAATATGAGCCAGCAGTGTGCTGCAGCTGCCAAAAGAGCCAACACAGTGCTAGTCTGCATTAACTCAGGGATAGAATCAAGATCACGTGAAGTATTAATACCACTTTACAATGCCTTGGTAAGGCCACACTTGGAATACTGCATCCAGTTTTGGTCACCACGATGTAAAAAAGATGTTGAGATTCTAGAAAGAGTACAGAGAAGAGCAACAAAGATGATTAGGGGACTGGAGGCTAAAGCATATAAGGAACGGCTGCTGGAATTGGGTATGTCTAGTTCAGTGGTGGTGAACCTATCGCACGGGTGCCAGAGGCGGCACTCAGAGCCCTCTCTGTGGGCACGCGCACCATCACCCCAGTCCTAGGCCTTCAAGCTGCATTTTATAAAACCTTTTTGCTTTAGGTCTCCGCCGCCGTGTGCAAAAAAAAAAAAAGGTTCAATCAGTCAATTTCAACTTCTCGCGGGAAAAAAAAAGATCTTGCAAAGTTGGAATTGATTGATTGAACTTTTTAGTCCCACCCAGTCTGCCGTTACCACCGCAGCCATGCCCATCCAATGGGCCACGTCCACCCAATGGCCACACCCATCCAATGGGCCACACCCACCCAGCACTCGACAATGCATAAGTGGGTTTTGGGTTACAGTTTGGGCACTCAGTCTTTAAAAGGTTCGCCATCACTGGTCTAGTTTAATGAAGAGAAGGATGAGGGGGGACATGATAGCAGTGTTCCAATGTCTCATGGGCTGCCACAAGGAAGAGGGAGTCAAGCTATTTTCCAAAGTGCCTGAAGGCAGGACAAGAAGCAACGGATGGAAACGAATCAAGGAGAGAAGCAACCTAGAACTAAGGAGAAACTTCCTGACAGTTAGAATAATTAACCAGTGGAACAACCTGCCTCCAGAAGCGGTGAATGCTCCAACAGTGGAAGTTTTTAAGAAGAGACTGGACAGCCATTTGTCCAAAATTGTATAGGGTGTCCTATATGGACTAGATGACCTCCAAGGTCCCTTCCAACTTTATTATTATTATTATTATTATTATTATTATTATTA
Organism: Azemiops feae; assembly: GCA_023970755.1. Lineage (NCBI taxonomy): Eukaryota > Metazoa > Chordata > Lepidosauria > Squamata > Viperidae > Azemiops > Azemiops feae. The sequence goes on along the minus strand of JALGBA010004270.1, from coordinate 287,101 downwards.
TTATTATTATTATTATTATTATTATTATTATTATTATTATTATTATTATTATTATTATTATTATTATTATTATTATTATTATTATTATTAAATATTTTGTTATTCCATTTCTGTTATTTTTCTATGGAGATTTTGATAGAATTCTTCTTGTTTATTATTTGGTGCATATATTGCTACCAAAAGTATTTGTTTGTTTGTTTTAAACATGTTTTATTAATTTTTAACATACACCTTAATATTTGGTAAACATCATGTTGTCTGGATTAGTGCTTAAAAAACAATCAATAAAATTAATTTCTATAATTCCATAGTCCATATGGTAGCTTTACTTGATTTCCTCTTCTTCCAATAATATTCTCTTTTGCCAACCTTAAATTAATACAGTTCTTATTTAAATAAATGACAATTGAATATAAACATTTTTCTTATGTTTCTACAAATAATAATCACATCAATATAAATATTCTTTTCATTGATCATCTTGATTGCCTCATCATAAATCCTGTTTACATTCTTATTTAAATTTGTTTTCCCCACAATATTCAAAACATTCTTACTGGTGAAGATTTTTTCAAAATTAGTTAAGTATTTAAGTCTTTTTTCTCATACAAGCCACCACATTTTTACATTTCTCATGTCTTAAAGAAAAAGAAGAGAGAGAGAAAAAAAGACAAAATAGAGAAAACATTTCTTTTATGTAAACCATCCCAACATTTTTATATTTCTCATGTCAAAAAACCAAACACAAAAGAAAAAAGAAAGAAGGCATACTATATTACTTGAGGGGTTCATCCCTCTTAAACTAATCTTCATTTATATTCAAAATCTTTCTATTTCTTTAACCATATTCAAAGAAATGTTTAATTTTTAAATACTCCCTCTGGTAATTCCCATCATCTAATTTCTTAATTCTCTCACTTTAGCCTTTTTTCCCCCTCAACATCTTCCCTGTTCGATATGCTTCAATGAATCAAAGAATCTTTCCATAATCTTATAAATGTTGTTGCAGGTACAAAAGGCAAAACAGGTAAGATGTTTTTATAGGAAGGTTTCACCCCTTCGTATTCATTGAAAATCTTTTCCTTTCTTTCTTTCTTTCTTTTATTTATTATTTTTTGTCCCTCAAGTTCTCATAATTTTTCTGGCAAAATCCATTTTGCCAAATCTTTTTTCCTGTCCTCAAGCTTATTTTGTAATCTTAAAGTGTACTTTGTCTTTTCCATGTCCAGAGTTTCCTGTAATTTTTTTCCCCATCTGGGTTAAGTCATACTTCCTTGTATTGTTAAATTCCATCTTAAAATCTCTCTCTTCTGTCTCATATTCAGTTGTCTGTTTTTTCTGCTCACTCTCTATTTTTATTTTCTGAGAATTTTTATGTTGTAAAGTTAAATTGGAGATTTGTTCATTTATGTTTTCAATGTTATGTTTAATTTCCTCGTGGTTTGAAAATGTTGTTGTTTGGATTAGTTGCAACATAGCATAGATCTCCTTCTGGAAAGTATTTGTTTTTTCTTCATATATTCTTTCTGCAGATCTCTGGTTTTCCATGATAGCCAAAAATCAGGGTTTTCCTTTCTCTGAAGACAGCTTTAGAGTTACAGTTGAGTTAGTATTTGTAATCCAGAAAGGTTAATTCTTCTTTTTTTTTAGAGCTTATAATTTTCTTTCTTCTTCTTCTTTTTGTCACAGCTGTTCTCTGTTATTAAGACAATTTTATCTTTTCTGGGCCTTGCCAGTCCCTGTAATAGAGCAGCTGTTGTTGTATATTTTCATCCACCACTAGATGTCAGCACCAGTTCTTTTCAGTTCTTTTCAGTAATAGACAATTATTTACTTCTATTTTCATGATTTAAAAGGAAAATCTTAACAGATTCCACCAATTTCAAACTTATCCAAATTAAGTCTTATATTCTTTTCATTTCAATATATTTCTGTTCTCCCTGAAAGGTTTAATTCGCCGCTTCCATGTGCAGGAGAGTAGGGCAAAGATCCCCCTCCTTCTCATTTTCGGAGGCTTTTTGCTGCTTGAGGTTTTTCTTTTTTTCTTTTTTTACCAGGAAATCAATTGCCAAGTAGAAGAGAGAAAATCACTGTTCTTACCCAGTTCTAAACATATTGTTTACAGTCAGTTTGAAGTAGTATTTTGGACTTTGTTGCTTGTAGCTTGGGCTAGACTCAGAAGTTAAGCTAGCCTCTTCTCCTGCTGGTTTCTGGAGGGCTTTTCTCAAACCGATCAGATTGATCGCCATCTCTCCGCAATCGGTGGGACTTCCCTCCTTCTATGTGGCCTCTACAGGGCAACTTCAGGGCCATTCAGGGTCCCTGGCAGACAGAAATCAGCCATAGGGTGCGGAGCCCCATGATCCCTTGGCTGCTGCATTACTGCGCAAAACCAGAAGTCCAAAAGTATTTGTTTTTGATGTAGTAATATTTCTACCATAACAATTCTTCCTTCTTCTTCTGAATAAATTATTTTAGAATCTATTGTCTCTTTAGCATATACAGCTACTCCTCTTTTTTCTGTTGTGCTAATGCATAATAGAATTTCCCAATTTTGGGGTATTCCAAGAGTTTATAACCAAGGTGGCAAACCTATGGCATGCGTGCCACAGGCAGCACAAGAGCCATCCCTGCGGGCACGCGTGCCATCACCCCAGAGGGAGGCGGGGTCAAGCTGCTCCCCTCCACCTCTCCATGTGTGCCTGCGCTCTCGCTCTATTTCTCTCTGCACTGGGAGTCAGGAAGCAGCTGCAAGAGCTGGGCAGATCCAGGCTGGATGGTGGAGGCAGCTGCCAGTGCGAGTCCAGGTATGCTTGCAGAGTGATTTCGTGCCCCCCCTGGCTGATCCAGGTGGCAGAGGCCTTTTCCAAGCCTCTGGAGCTCGGATACATGGCCATGGGGCAATTTTGTGGCACCCCAGTGGCCCGATCAGGCCTTCAGAGGCCTGGAAAAGGCCTCTGACACCCAGATCTATGCCTGCAGAATGATTTCGTGCCCCCCATGACCAATCTGGGTGGCAGAGGCCTTTTCCAGGCCTCTGGAGCCCAAATCGGGCCACTGGGGTGCCACAAAATCACCCCGTGGCCATGGATCCGAGCTCCAGAGGGTTGGAATCAGCCGTGGGAGGGCGCCAAATCACTCTGCAGGCATAGATCTGGGTGGCAGAGGCCTTTTCCAGGCCTCCGAAGGCTGGATCAAGCCACTGGGGTGCCACAAAATTGCCACTAATTCACTAAATTAGACCTGAGAGAAGCATACTACCAAGTGAGAATAGAAGAGGGAGACGAGTGGAAAGCGGCTTTCAACTGCCCTATGGGGAGCTATCAGTTCAAAGTCATGCCATTTGGACTACAGGGGGCCCCAGCCATATTCATGCAGTTAATTAATGAAACCCTACATGATCACTTATACAAAGGGGTTCTTGTGTACCTTGATGACAGCCTGATAGACAGCACGAATGCGGCTGATCACATAAAACTAGTGAGAGAAGTATTAAATAAATTATTAAATGCCAAACTTTATGCCAAATTCTCAAAATACGAATTCCATCAGACCCGATTAGATTATCTTGGCTACAGAATATCCAATGAGGGCATTGAAATGGATCCAGCCAAGGTGAAAACTATAATCGAATGGCAGCCCCCAAAGACCCGCAAACAGCTCCAGAGATTTCTAGGTTTTGCCAACTTCTATCGTCAATTCATCCTCTCTTTTGCCAAGATTGCCCTACCCCTTACAGAATTACTCAAAACAGGCAAAAGAGGAGGGAAGCCATGACCAGGCCAACCACTAGCATGAACGATGAACTGTCAAACAGCTTTTGAGAATTTAAAGAGACTATTTGCTGCTGAACCCGTCCTAAAGCACCCCTGCCCAGGGGAGCCCTTTGTAATCCAAGCCGACGCCAGCGATGTGGCAGTTAGAGCTGTATTACTTCAAAAGAACAAGAGTGGAGTCCTGCAAACCTGCGCCTACACCTCTAAAAAATTTACGGAAAACAAATGGTGATGGGCAATATGGGAGAAGGAGGCCTTTGCTATTAGATAGGGGCTGTTAAACTGGCGACACTATCTAGAACAGAGCAAGGTGCCTTTTGAAGTATGGACAGATCACAAAAACCTAGAGGCACTGAAAACTCCCTGCAAATTGTCCCCAAAGCAAGTACGGTGGACACAATACTTTAACCCCTTCAACTTCACTCTAAAGTAAATACCGGGAGGAAAAAACCTCCTAGCTGATGTGCTATTGAGATTGCCCCAATACAAAAGCGAACGTGAAGAGGTTAATGAAGCGATTATCTCCAATCCACAACCTGCTGCACAAATCACGCCTCGCAGGGTCCCAAATCCTGAAGACCCTGGGATAAAGAAAATAAAATGACAGCTCCTCACCAATCAATGGTTTAAAGATAATCAAACCTCCTTGACGTGCAAAGATGGTTTGGCTTACAAGGGGGGGAAACTATATTTGCCCAAAGCCCTCCATCTTAATGCTCTCAAAAACAGCCACGATGTGAAGTAGGCTGGACACTTTGGATATCTAAAAACTCTACATCTCACCCGCCGGCAATTTTGATGGCCAGGACTGAAACGGGATGTGGAAAACTATGTGAAGCGTTGTACCGTATGTGCCACAATGAAAAGAATCCCGGGGAAAACCCCTAGGTTACTGCAGCTGGTGGCAGACCCTTCTCAACCCTGGGAAGAAATAGCTATGGACTTTATCGTAGACCTACCTGAAAGTAGAGGAAATACTGTCATCTGGACTGTAATAGACCTGTTTTCGAAGCAGGCTCATTTCATTGCCTGCAAAGGACTGTCATCTGCCCAACCACTGACTAAATTTTTCCTGAAACATATCTACCGGCTGCATGGCACCCCTAAGCGAATAATTTCGGATAGGGGGGTGCAGTTCACAGCGAAGTTTTGGAGGAGTTTTCTTAAATTAATTGGATCATCTCAAGGCTTATCATCTGCTTTTCATCTGTCCACCAATGGAGCTGCAGAATCTGCTAACAAAATGGTGGAGCAATATCTCAGATGCTACGTTTCCTACCAACAGACTAACTGGACTGACCTCCTCCCTTTTGCAGAGGTGGCGTACAATAATTCTGTGCACAGCAGTACCAGCTACACACCTTTCAGAGTAGCCACAGGCAAAGAGTTCGGTCCAATACCTGAATATCCCCAAGTACCAACCACTTCCCAGACACTTGACCAATGGGTGAGGGGATGGGAAGAAGTTTGGAAAAACACAAAACCTGCTTTTAAAAAGACTTTTGAAACCTATAAAAAGCAAGCTGACAAAAAGAGACCTCCCCAAAGAACATTCTAAGTTGGGGGAAAGGTTTATCTGTCGACTAAGTATTTACGCCTCAAATTACCCAGTAAAAAGTTAGGACCAAAATTCTTAGGGCCTTTTCCTATCGTAAAGATCATCAATCTGGTCACCGTAAAACTGAAACTCCCTAGACCTTTAGATAGAATTCACCCTGTCTTCCATTGCAGCTTGTTGAAACCTTATCGGGGCTCCACTTTAAGACCTCCCCCTAAGAAGGCACCCTGATCCTTTTTAGTTGTGGGACAGACCCACTATGAAGTGAAACATATTCTTGACTCTAGAATTTTTAAAGGGAAATTGCAGTACCTAGTATAATGGAAGGGATACCCTTTGTCTGAAGCCACCTGGGTGAAATCCAGTGAGGGGAAAGCTGACAGGCTCGTCAAAAGGTTTCATGCGAAACACCCCAACAAACTGAAAACTAGTCATTAACATATGCTTTTGTTTACATTACAGGATCTGTCCTTTTTGTAAGGGGGGTTGGATGTCAACGCTGCTAATATAGGATATTATTGCTTTGACAAGATATGCAGAACTGTCTGGTATTTTTAGAGTTAATTTAGATGACAATAGGAGGGGAGGAGATTTATAAGGAAAGCGTGGGATAAGGAACGGAAGTGAATCTTTGCCCTTCAGGCTAATTGGAAGATGTGACTTATGACTGCAAAATAGGGGAGGGGTTTAGCCAGAAAAGTCAGACGCAAGTAAGAGAAATTCAGATTTTGGCATCCATCCATTTGTGCTGACACTGTGTACATGATTAAAGACTTTTCAGAATAAACAATGCCTGGAAGTTCTTTGAAGTGTTCCATTAGTCGGAACATTGAAAGGGAGGAGATTTATAAGGAAAGCACGGGATAAGGAACAGAAGTGGTGCAGGAGCCAGGAGATCAGCAGCTGGTGGGAGAATGACCACAACAAGGAGATTGGCCCCAGCCATATTCATGCAGTTTATTAATGAAGTCCAGGTAAATTATATCCACAGTATTCTGGGAGTTGAAGTCCACACGTCTTAAAGTCATCAAGGTTGGGAAACCCTGCCTTAAAATTTTCTTCTTCGGGAAGTGGTTGGCACCTGAGGGTATTCAGGTATTGGACCGAACTCTTCCTGTGGCTACTCTGAAAGGTGTGTAGCTGGTACTGCTGTGCACAGAATTATTATACACCACCTATGCAAAAGGAAGGAGGTCAGTCCAGTTTGTCTGTTGGTAGGAAACGTAACATCTGAGATATTGCTCCACCATTTTGTTAGCGGATTCTGCAGCCCCATTGGTGGCCAAATGAAAAGCAGATGATAAGCCTTGAGATGATCCAATTAATTTAAGGAAACTCCTCCAAAACTTCGCTGTGAACTGTACCCCCCGTCCGAAATTATTCACTTAGGGGCACCATGCAGCCGGTAGATATGTTTCAGGAACAATTTAGTCAGTTGTTGGGCAGATGGGAGTCCTTTGCAGGCAATGAAATGAGCCTGCTTCGAAAACAGGTCTATCACAGTCCAGATGACAGTATTTCCTCTACTTTCAGGTAGGTCTACGATAAAGTCCATAGCTATTTCTTCCCAGGGTTGAGAAGGGTCTGCCACCAGCTGCAGTAACCCAGAGGATTTCCCTGGGATTATTTTCATTGTGGCACATACGGTACAACTCTTTACATAGTGTTCCACATCCCATTTCAGTCCCGGCCACCAAAATTGCCAGCGGGTTAGATGTAGAGTTTTTAGATATCCAAAGTGTCCAGCCTGTTTTACATCGTGGCTGTGTTTGAGAGCATTAAGACGGAGGGCTTCGGGCAAATACAGTTCCCCCCCCCTTGTAAGCCAAATCATCCCTGCATGTCAGGGAGGTTTGATTATCTTTGAACCATTGATCGGTGAGGAGCTCTCGTTTTATTTTCTTTACCCCAGGGTCATCAGGATTTGGGACCCTGCGAGGCGTGAGTGGCAGTTTGTGGATTGGAGATAATTGCTTCATTAACCTCTTCGCGTTCACTTTTGTACTGGGGCAATCTCGATAGCGCATCAGCTAGGAAGTTTTTTCTTCCTGGTATGTACTTTAGAGTGAAGTTGAAACAATTAAAGTACTGTGCCCACCGTACTTGCTTTGGGGACAATTTGCGGGGAGTTTTCAGTGCCTCTAGGTTTTTATGATTTGTCCATACTTCAAATGGCACCTTGCTCCCTTCTAGATAGTGTCGCCAGTTTAACAGCCCCTATCTAATAGCAAAGGCCTCCTTCTCCCATATTGCCCATCTCCTCTCGCTTTCAGTAAATTTTTTAGAGGTGTAGGCACAGGGTTGTAGAACTCCACTTTTGTTCTTCTGCAGTAATACAGCTCCGACTGCCACGTCGCTGGCATCAGCTTGGATTACAAAGGGTTCCCCTGGGCAGGGGTGCTTTAGGACCGGTTCAGAAGCAAATAGTCTTTTTAAGTTCTCAAAAGCTGTTTGACAGCCCATTGTCCATGCTAGGGGTTGGCCTGGTCGTGGTTTCCCTCCTCCTTTGCCTGTTTTGAGTAGTTCTGTAAGGGGTAGGGCAATCTTGGCAAAGGAGGGGATGTGGCTGTTGCTGCTGACCCCACCCTGGCTGCTGATTTCCTGGCTCCTGCACCACCCCCAAGCTGTTGCAAGGCCTCTATTAGCTGTGGCAAGCTCAGAGGATTTATAGGCTGTTGAGGCCCCCACTGTGGCTGTTGCTGCTGGCCCCATCCTGGCTGCTGATTTATGCCCAGGGGTTGCACGTTTGGGGCTGGGGCCAATCTCCTTGCTGTGGTCGTTCTCCCACCAGCTGCTGATCTCCTGGCTCCTGCATCACCCCAAGTTGTTGCAAGGCCTCTATTAGCTGTGGTAAGTTCAGAGGCTGGCTACCCTCTGCCCGCTGGGAATGCCACACTCCCCATTGTTGCAGAGGCCTCAGACTGGAATTCCCACTCTCTTCAGGGCTGGAGTCCCTGACAGGGGAAGACAGGGTCTTGAAGACTTTCTGATCTACAATGGAGGGGCTGTAGGCTTTTCTCTGCAGGAGTGGATTTTTGGTTCTCACCTCTGGGTTTTGAACTCTTTCCAGTGACTCACCCAAAGCTTGAGTGGCAGACAATCCTTTATCTCTCTGCCATTCTGCTTTTGAGGTCTTTGAAAGTGGCAAAACTGTTTCGAAGACTCTGAAATCTCTGCTCGGCTTCTCCCCATCTGAAGACCAAATTAGCTCTCCTAATTGCTTTGGCCTTGCTCCCAACTGGGAGATCTGCCAGAGTTTCTTCTCCCCAGGCTTGCTGGCTGTGCCCCCCCCCCCCCGGGGAAGCTGCTGCTGCTGGGGTGTTGGCTTCAGGCAATCTTTCTTCTTTCATAATGAGATTTTCCCTGAATCTTCATCAGCTTATCCCTTTTGTTTAGGAACAGTGACTGGGGCCCGGGACTCCTAAATGGTTTGAAACGTTGTTAGACTTTTTGAGTGCTGGGGAGTGCAGCAGAAGGCACGAGGAGCCCCGATCCCAGCATAGACCCTCCTCACTCTCCTCCCCCCCCTCAGAAGAGCTGCGGGGGTCAGGAGCCTCCCCCCATACCCCCAGGGAAGAAAACCATCACGAGACACCCTTCTGTTTTAACTTTTTTTCCTTGTCGCTTTTTGGAGTTTTCATCCTGCTTTCGTGAGATGGCAGCATTTGGGAGGGGGTGGAGCTGCCCCCTTCCCCCACAAGCCATTAGCTGAGCAAGACACCCTCCTGCTCACTGCCCCACCCACCAGAGACCCCCTGGATCTCCCCCAACCCTGCCCGGCCCCCACAGGTATCCCTCCCCAGGAGCAACATCGAACTGGCCACACCCACCCAGTCTGCCATGACTACTGTAGCCACGCCCACCGATTGGGCCATGACCGCCCATTGGGCCACACCCACCCAGCAGGCCACGCCCACCCAGCAATACATAAGTAGGTTTTGGGTTGCAGTTTGGGCACTCTGTCTCTAAAAGGTTTGCCACCACTGGTTTATAATATTGTTTGTTTATATGTGTCTCTTGCAAACAAATTATATCAATATTTAATTTCTGTAATTTTTTGAAGATTTTATTTCTTTTTGATGGGGAATTCAGTCCATTTATTTTACTGAAAAAAATCTGTTTTCTTTCTCCATTTTGTTTACTTATATTTAGGTTTTGTTGATCTCGTAGTCCTCTGCTTCCTTGCCATTCCCTCACTCTCTTGATCAGGCTTCTCTTTCTCTTCTTATATTTGTAAAGTTGTTTCCTCTACTGTTTATTCTGTCTGTTTCTGGTTTCTTCTCTCCTCTTGTTGATATTGTACTCTTTTGTTTAGGAATCCTTGATTTCTTTCATCAAAGTCTGCTGCCTTCCAAACTGAGTCCAGTTTATATCTTGTATTATTCCAGTTGATTAAAATCCCTTCTGGCATTAACCATCTAAAGTTGATAACTTTTGCAATTAACTTTGTAGTTAAAAAGTGATATTGTCTTCGGGTGTCTCTTATTCTCTTAGGGATCTGCTTTAACAACACAATTTCTTTATTTTTATATTGTAATGGTTCATCTCTAACTCTTCTCAGTATCTCATCTCTTATTGTTTTCTTTATAAATCTTACATGGACTTCTCTGGGTAACTTGTATTTCCTTGCATAACTTGAATTCATTCAAAATATTTCATCTATTTCCATTTGTATCTCCGCTCTATCTGTTTTTAAGGCCCCCACGAGTAAATTAATAATCACTTCTGCTATATCTTCTTCTTTATCTTCAGGTATATTTTGGAATCTTAGATAGTGTACAGCTTTCTCCATTTCTAAGGCTGCAACTGCTTCTTCTAAGCTTTGATTTGCTTGTTCTAATTTTTCATATATATTTTTTGCATTAATGCCTCCATTTTTTTATCAATATCTTCCAATTTATTTTCCATTTTCTGAATTCTTTGTTCATTTTTAGTAATCATTTGTTGATGGGCATCAAATTGTGCTTTTATATCCAATATTTGTTCATCTAACTTATCAAGTTTGCTTTTTGTCTCTTCATGATTTTTCTGTATTGATTTTTGAATTAACCATAATGTGATTTGCATCTCTGTTTGAGCAGTATTTATTTTTTCTCGCTGCAACATTGTGTCTCAATAGATCCCTGACTTGCTGAACTAGGTGTTCCAACAGAGGGTGCAGAAGAGGTTTTTTTCATAATTTTAGTGAGATTTGGTGCACTCATGTTTCAATTGAGTGAGTTTTGTAAATCCACAAGAAGAAAAGCAAGATAATAAAAAAGCCAACTGCCTTAGGCTATAATCCAACCGTAAAATGAGCCATCTACTTTAGGCTAATCCAAATGTTCCTGTTAGTTTTAAAAGCCCTCTGTTTCCAAATAGTTTCTGTTGTAGTTATGTTCAGGGTCAAAAGATATGATTGTAAAGAGTCTTTTCTAACATAGAGTCATGTAAAGCTTTTTGTTTATACCAGGTGTTGTTTCAAGGTCATAGGTTTCTCAAGTTCTTTTGCAGTTCTTTCAATTCTGCTTTTATGAATACTTTTTTTTTGTATTATAAATTGATCTTCTGGACTATGTTTTGTTGTTTCTGACACTGGAGATTGTTCTTTCCAGAACAAGTGCGTTTTTTTCAGATGTCCTCTTCTTGTTGGACTTGATTTGTAATAACATATCATTATTTCTTTGTATTTCTATTCTTGTATGTTTGTGACAGGTAGACACTTTTTTTCCCATTAGCCCTGCAGCTGCTGATCTCTTTGCTCAGTGAACAGTTCTGAGTTCAGTACCTCATTTGTTACCAGATGTCCAGGAAGTCCAACACCTAGCCTTGTTGACCCAGGTGACCACAGATCCAGCATGGGTTTCTGTAAATTACATCTCACTAGCTCTTTTATGAGATAGACACTCTCATCTGGCTTCCCTGCTGAGACCCATCCAGTATGTTTGAACTTCTGGTGCAGCTCTCATCTCTCTCAGACCATGTCCCACAATCGCATCAAGATAGTGTTATTATTTGTCATTCTCAATATTAATAAATACTTATTAATAAGTAATATATTTATACTTATAATTAAGTAGAATTAAATATACTGTAATAATTGGGGGAAATGACATTTTGGAATCTTATTCTTTTGGGTGGGGGTAGTCAATTATCATTATTGCAATAAATGCAAGAGAGAAAAGTGCAATTGTTCAGTGGGATAATCAAAGAGAATTTTAAGGATTTACTTATACAAGCTGTAAGACATTTCATTAAGATAAACTTAATATAAGATAAAGGGAAAATAATTATTAATTAATTATTATTGGTAGCAGGGAGTTCTGTAATGAGACCATTTAGCTAAGAATATAATGTCTTTTTAAGTATTTTAATGGATATTCAGCAGTTGTCAATCCCTATTTGCTCTGTTCACTGGAATATAATCAATTGGAAATTTTGACAAGTTTTTTTTTTCTTTTTCTTTCTTAATGGTTATCAACTAGTCTTTGCCTAATAATAGTATCCCTAATTTCCACTAGTTAAGGCATACTTGTTTTCTGAAACTTTATCTCTTGTAGTTTATGGCTAAGACAACGGCCCCCAACCTTTTAGGCACCAGGGACCGGTTCCATGGAGAAAGGATTTTCTGTGGACCAGAGGGGGCATGGTTTTGCATGCTGCCTGCATCCTGTGGATGGGCCTTTGTTTGTTTGTGTGGCCCAGTTGCTGGCATGGAACAACCCAATACTGGGCCACAGACCAGAGGTTGGGGATCCCTGGGCTAAGATACATTGTTTTTTTATTTATATTAGGCACAGAAACTGTAAAATGTGCTCTACTCAATTCTTGTTTCAATTCCAAATAAAGATTACTGTATGTTACTATTATATTCTTTCAATACTCTGATCCTTAAAGATGTTAAGATTATGTGTATGAAAAGCTGTAGGCCATAGGAAAAATGTTCAGTTTAAATCCTACATCAAAATCTTCTGATGCTGAATATCTTTGTTCTAATCCTATAAGTTTGAGAGCAAATTCTAGTTATTTAATCACCCTTATGTACTCAAAACATTCTTTTGAGTGTTTAGCTTTATAGTTTGTTACATAGAAAAATCAGGTACTAAGAATAATGTACTGCTTGTTGAATTAATTAATAATTATATTACTTCAGCTTATGCACCACTTCAACCTAAATGTGAAGTTTGGTTTATTAATTTTAAATTTCTAATGTACAATCTGCAAAAGTGCTGGACTGATACACAATTCAACTGAGGTTTGGGACATCCGAGGTCATTCCTAGCTTCATGATTCACGCATAGTCTTTCAAAAAGCCACCTTCATTAACCTCCTCAATCCTGATCTGGGGATAATAGCAACCTACATCTCAAAATTTATCATGGAGAGAATGAAATATATTTCAAAAATTTCTTTCAAGTGGTCTATAAATATTCAACACCAGCACTCTCATTGGCCTTTGTACCACAAAGTTTCATAAAGTTTCATAACAAAAAAAGTTTCTTTCAACATGTAAAAACAAGAAAAAAGTTAAGGAAATGATTGGTCCATTAGTGGGAGAAAGTGGCGAGAAGGTGACAAGCAACAGGGAGAAAGCAGAACTACTCAACTCGTTTTTTGCATCTGTATTTACACAAAGGGAAAAAACAGTCCAACCTATTAAAAACAGTACCGTAAACAACAGATTAGAAACAGAAGTTAAGATAGGCAAGAAAATGATAAGTGAGCACCTGTCCACCCTAGATGAGTTCAAATCACCAGGACCAGATGGACTACACCCCAAGGTTCTGAAGGAACTGGAAGATGTGATCTCAGAACCACTGAACTATATCTTTCAAATATCCTGGAGCATTGGGGAACTACCAGAGGACTGGAAAAGAGCTGAAGTAGTTCCCATCTTCAAAAAAGGAAAACAATGGATCCAGGAAACTACAGACCTATCAGCCTGACCTCAATACCTGGGAAGATCTTGGAAAAGATAATCAAGCAATGAATCAGCGAACACCTAGAGGCAAACAAAGTCATTACCAAAAGCCAACATCACATTCTTATCACATTCTTTGACCAGGTGACAAAATTAATGGACCAGAGGAATACTGTGGATATAATTTACTTGGACTTCAATAAGGCATTTGATAAAGTAGACCACAACCTACTACTTGATAAGATAGAAAAATGTGGGTTAGACAGCATCACCACCAGATGGATTCATAGCTGGCTGACCGGCCATACTCAGCGTGTGGTCCTCAATGGAACTGCATCTACATAGAGATTAGTGTGTAGTGGGGTGCCCCAGGGCTCTGTTCTGGGCCCAGTGCTCTTCAACATCTTCATCAACGATTTGGAGGAGGGGATAGATGGGAACTCATCAAATTTGCATATAACACCAAACTGGCAGGAATAGCAACACTCCAGAAGACAGGCTTAAGATACAGCCTTCTGCTGCCCACTTGCATTTTTCTGCCGCAGATGCTGCGGCTCCGCTTGCCTGGCAGGGTGGGGGCGTGCTCGGGGACACATGTGGGGCTGCTGCCTTGCTTGCCGTGCTGGGGCTGGGCTGGACTGGGTGCGGAGCCTCCTCACCGCTTTTTCCCCCACAGACATCTGGAGCGCCCACCCCACCTACCACTGATCCTGGGGCAGCTGCTGCCATCCGATGCTCTCCAGCCTGTCGCCGGCCAGCCGGGTGCACCAGGATGCCTCCCTTTGGGTTCACTTGGCCTCTCCCCTCCTCCAGGCTGGGGCTGGTCAGATTCTCCCTGTGGGCAGTGCTGCATCCATCCCCGGCCAGCCATCCTCCTCAATCCTCCTCCTGTGGGCAGACCATGGCTTAGCGAGCTGGGCGGCGCCTCTCCCCACACATGTCCTCAGGCAGAGGAGCTGGGCAGCTGCGGCTCTCACTCCCCTCTGGCCTCCATCTGCCCGAGGCCCGAGTTCGGCATGCACGGCTGGCCGGCAATGGGCTGGAGAGTGTGGGATGGCGGCAGCCACCCTGGGATGAGGGGTGGGCACTCCCGATGTCCACAGGGGAAGAAGCGGCATGGAGGCTCCATGCCCAGTCCAGCCCTGGCACAGCACGGAAAGCGAGGCAGCAGCTCCACGTGCGTCCGACCCAACTCTTGCAGAGTGCCATTCTCCCGCCTCCCCGACCCAACCCCCACACAGCGCCCTTCTCCCGCTGCTCCAACCCACCCTCGCAGAGGCCCGACCCAGTTCCTTACCTCCCCCCGACTTGTTCTGTGGCCTTATGGCAGCGGCATTGGGCAGGAAGCGGAAAATGGCCGGTTTCGGCGTGACGCAGCTGTTTGCCGCCTTGTGTATTGTGCCCAATGCTGCTGCAATGCGGCTCAGCCAAAAGTGACCGTGGAACAAATGGGACAGGTTTCCCCCCCACCCGCCACATGGATCTCGCTCCCATCACCACTGTTTCCCCCCCCACCTGCCGCACGGATTGCGCTGCCATCACCACCGTTTCCCCCCACCCACTGCATGAATCACACTGCCATCAACGCCGTTTCCCTGCCACACGGATCGTGCCGACGCTGTTTCCCCCCCGCCCACCACACGGATCGCCCTGCCACCACCGCCGCTTGGAAAAGGCTTCTGCCACCCGGATCTATGGCTGCAGAGCGATTTTGCGCTCTCCTTACAGCCGATCTGGGTGGCAGAGGCCTTTTCCAAGCCTCTGGAGCTCGGATCCATGGCCGCGGGGCAATTTTGTAGTGCCCCAGTGGCCCAATCTGGGCTCCGGAGGCCTGGAAAAGGCCTCTGCCGCCCGGATCAGCCGTGGGAGGGTGCAAAATCGCTCTGCAGGCATAGATCTGGGTGGCAGAGGCCTTTTCCAGGCCTCCAAAGGTCGGATCGGGCCGCTGGGGCACTGCAAAATTGCCCCACGGCCATGGATCTGAGCTCCAGAGGCTTGGGGGGTGAAATCGCTCTGCAGGCATACCTGGACTCGCATTGGCAGCTGCCTCCACCATCCAGCTCGGATCTTGCAGCTGCTTCCTGACTCCCAGTGCAGAGAGAAAGAGAGCGAGAGCGCTGGCACATGTGGAGAGGCGGAGGGGAGCAGCTTGGCCCTGCCTTCCTCTGGGGTGATGGCGCGCGTGCTCACAGGGATGGCTCTGTGCGCCACCTGTGGCACGCGTGCCATAGGTTCGCCACCATGGGTATAGGGTTTAATGCCTGAGCAGGGGGCTCCATGGTCCCTTCCAACTTTATTATTATTATTATTATTATTATTATTATTATTATTATTATTATTATTATTATTATTATTATTATTATTATTATTATTATTATTATTATTATTATTATTATTATTATTATTATTATTTCAAAATGGTAATGTCTTCATGTCTAAGTGTCCCTGTATTTATCAATGGCAAATATTAATGTATCAGCATCAGTCAATAGTATTAACAATTTCATATTAATAACAATTGCTTGGATTTATATTATACTTTATCTGCTATTCCAAGACTTTCTGCAGATTATTTTAATAATCTTTTAAAAACTTAGTAAGGTAGGCATGCATTTTGCAGAACATGATAATTATTGGCTTCCAATTATCATTAGAGTGCAACAATTTTGAGAGAAAAATAAATTAAAACAAAAATAGATAGTTCCTGGTTGTAAAAAGCTACATTTTGAGACAGAACAGAAGAAGAGTTGATATATAATGGTGAGTTATAAATGGGAGAAAATTGATATAATTTATTTTAATTTTATTTCAATTCAGCAGTTTGCGGTAAAGTTGGTGAATGTCAAGAAGGATTAAAGTAGTTAATATGAGGTGCAAGAAACAGAATTCACTAAGATGGGTAGATAACAATGGTAAATGTTTGGGGAAGAGATTTTGTAAACAGTTAGGGCAATTGATGCAAAATGTAAAGGCAGAAAAGTTTCACAACCCCCCCCCCCCCGAAACAATTCCAGTGGTTACATATGATCATCTTTAATTAAAGATAGATAAGAACAGAGACACACCATTGAGTGTGTTAACTTTTTAAAAGTAATATACACTAAAATATAAACAGAACCAAGATAAAAGATGGGCAAGGCTTAAAATAAGTTTAAATTAAATTAAAATTCAGAATTTTAATGTAAATACTGTTTTTAATATCTTCCCCTGATCATTAAGAGTTACAGTCTTACAGTTATAGTTGGCGAGGGTCAGAGGTTACATTCTGATGGTTGTGCATCTTTTAGAACAAACTGAATCTAAATAATGCAATGGCATCTGTATACTGTAAAAACTCTTGTGTCTTTAACTAGGTGAACCATGCATCATAGGACAAAATTTTGCCAACAAAGGTACCTGAAATTGGCTAACTTACAGAATGCCAGGTCTACTATTTCCAAGGAAATGCCATTTGGGAAAGTTGTGGCTGCTTCAGTGTTGCTGAGCTGCTGCTGCTTCAGTGCTGCCCTGCTGCTGCTGTAATCACATGATCTTCATTTTCAATGTTCTGTGACAATATTCTAGCCCAGGGATGTCAAACTGCCAGCACACAGGGATGCATCATAGCAAAACTGCGCCCACCCCATTGCCGGCAATGGCAAAAAAAATTGACACCCTTGTTCTAGCCACTCATGCAATCATTTCCAACCCTCTCAGTAGCTGCTATTTACTTTTCTTTACTGAAGGGAAAGGAAGGAAATGAAAGGCAGTCCTAAAGGTGCTTTTTCAAAAAGCAACTGGACTTTCTTGTTTTTTCCTTGAAGACATTTCGCTTCTCATCCAAGAAGCTTCTTCAGAACCTCTCCATAGAAGGAAAGGGAGAAACAAGAAGAATGGAAGGAAGGGAGAAACAGGGAAGAAAGAACTCCTACACAATGTTCCCAGCCGATGCCATCCCTGACAACCTTCGTTAACCTGTGCCTCCCCACCACATGGCTTCCCTCACTATGCAGTACTTCTTGCATACTCATACCACCCCCATGCGTCTTCCCTAATCCATGTGCATCCCACAGACTTTCCAATCTGTACTTTCCCTCTGCATACCTTCCTTGAGCCATGGAGTACCTCTTGTGCATGACACACACCCTTCCCAACCTGTGTTCCCCTGCCTTTCCTCAGCTCTTGCAGAACCTCTTGCATTCCGTCCCTCACCCTTTCTGACCCATGCTATCCTTGCATACAGGAAGGAAGGAAGGAAGGAAGGAAGGAAGGAAGGAAGGAAGGAAGGAAGGAAGGAAGGAAGGAAGGAAGGAAGGAAGGAAGGTTTGCTGATGCTTCCTATCAATTTCCCCCAAAGAAACTCAGTGACAAAGCCAGTAGCTTTTACTCCCACTGTGTTTTTTTTTTGCCTGCCTATGCTCATTCTGTTCCTCTATTTAGGTAAGGAAACACCTCTGAACTGAATGAATCAGTGAGGCACAAGTTGTCTAGTTCTTATTATTTAGCCTGCTAGATAGAATCTGTATTTAAGAAATATTGTATGCTCAAGTATACATATGCATATGTGGCCCTTGATGCACATTATCTTACACTATTTTCTGGTCATGTTTAAATTACCTACAAAGCATGTTTGGTTTTATTCCACTAGCTTTCTTGGCTCTAGATGCTGAACTACTCAATTTTCCATTATTAGATTCTTTTTGTTTATAATTTATGAGTAGTTGTAGTGCTATTTGATTTCAAGCTTCAATCATCCTAGATATTGGTGAACAATATTCACTTTGACTGGTAAGCTGAGTAAACATAACTGCAGTCATAGCTGGAGACCCTTATGGACACAAGTTAAAGAATTAACTTCTAAAACGTAATGTTTTAATGTTACCATTCTTCTGTAACAGCAAATACATCCCAGAGTGAGTTTATTTATTAGCAATTCCAGATTATGACAGAAACTTTTTTCCCCAATTTACTAGTCTTACACTATTTTTGGGTGAATGTTTACTCATTTTATTGTGTCTTTTAAGCTCACTGTTTGACTTCCTAGAATCCTCCTGAGTTGAAAGTAATTGTCACTTCAGGTTTTCATCATCAAGTATTTGTCTTACTTGGCAGTAAGTGAAGCCCTGTATGTACCACTGGAAATTAAGAATTAGGAAATGCAGAAACTACATGCTGAGACTACTAGAGGCCAAGATAAAGCATTCAACAAAGGGATTGCTCTGCACAGAAAGGCTCTAAGGTCTTTCATTTTCTCAAGACAAAACATAATCAGAGATTGATAAAAAGACTTCTACTGTAATTAAAAAAATGTTCTAGGTTCTGTAAATGCAGAGTCAAAATCCTTGACTACAGATAGGAGATCAACTTCTGAAATCATAGCTGCCAACCACATTTTATTTTATGTGAAGCACATTTGAGAGTAACATCTGCAAAATTACATGGGAAACCAAAATAATATAACTTATATTATATGAATGGCTATGATATAGAACGGAATTTCTGAAAAATAGGAAGAAACACACTAAGGTGTCTACTATTTATATTTATAACTATTATTATTGATACACATAATATATATGAATTTGTGGCAGAATAGCCAAATATTTATATTTATGCAATACATAAGTTAGTGCAGACTAGAGAAAGCTCTTTTACTTGATTATAGATCTATGACCATAACCTAATTAAAATATAATATTTTAAAAGGTTAAGAATAAAATACACATCAACCTAATAAGAGAAGGCTATAACTACATGCTGGGTGCCAATTCATACTGTTGTTCAGGTATTTATTGCTGAAGATATTTGAAGCTCTTGTAAACTTTTTTTTTTTTAATGTATAAGCTGAACCATAGTAAGAAAGCAGCTCTGATAAGGATATATCCAGAACAGTATGTTCTGTAAATTAAAACACATGGATTTCCTAGGCTATATATACTGTAATTTTCAGTGGAAAAAAAATCTGCACCAAACTAAACATAGTAGGGATATGTGTCTGCCTATACTTTGGCTAGGGATTTAATAGGTGAAGAAAATGGAAGAATGCATGCAATTCTATAGGCATTGTGAGCTCCTGGTGACAGTGATTCATGTCTCATTTCTACAAATCTCCTCTACTATAGTGCACTTCCCATGGGGTTGCCTTTGGAGTTGATCCAGAAACCATAGCTGATGCAAAATGCAGTGGTCAGAATGTTAGTGATTGGTAGTTGTTATTGTTGTGTGAAATCTGCTCTTTAATCACTGCATGGACTTTCTATTACAGGTAGTCCTCAACTTACAAAAGTTCATCTAGTGACTGCTCAAAGTTACAATGTCACTGAAAAAAATGACTTATGTTTTTCACACCTATGACCATTGCAGCATCCATGTGGTCACGTGATCCAAATTCAGACGCTTGGCAACTGATTCATATTTATGGTTACAGTGTCCAGGGATCATGTGATCATCTTTTGTGACTTTCTGACAAGCAAATTCAATGGGGAACTGGACTCACTTAACAACTGTGTTATTAACTTAACAACTGCAATGATTCACTTAACAAATGTGGCAAGAAAGGTTGTGAAATGGGGCATAACTCATTTAACAAATGTCTCACTTAGCAACATTAATTTGGGGCTAAAATATGGTCATAAGTCAAGGACTACCCCTGGTTTGCAAGCCCAATTCAAAGTGTTCATTATCAGCTATTGTTGTTGTTGTTAGTTGCGAAGTCGTGTCCGACCCATCGCGACCCCATGGACAACGTTCCTCCAGGCCTTCCTATCCTCTACCATCTTCTGGAGTCCATTTAAGCTCACGCCTACTGCTTCAGTGACTCCATCCAGCCACCTCATTCTCTGTCGTCCCCTTCTTCTATTGCCCTCAATCTTTCCCAGCATTAGGCTCTTCTCCAGTGAGTCCTTCCTTCTCATTAGGTGGCCAAAGTATTTGAGTTTCAACTTAGTATCTGGCCTTCTAAGGAGCAGTCAGGGTTGATCTCCTCTAGGACTGACCGGTTTGATCGCCTTGCAGTCCAAGGGACTCGCAGGAGTCTTCTCCAGCACCATAGTTCAAAGGCCTCAATTCTTTTGCGTTCAGCCTTTCTTATGGTCCAACTTTCACAGCCATACATTGCAACTGGGAAAACCATGGCCTTGACTATACATACTTTTGTTGGCAGGGTGATGTCTCTGCTTTTTAGTATGCTGTCTAAATTTGCCATAGCTTTCCTCCCCAGGAGCAAGCGTCTTTTAATTTCTTGGCTGCAGTCCCATCTGTGGTGATCTTAGAGCCCAGGAAGATAAAATCTGTCACTACCTCCATTTCTTCCCCATCTATTTGCCAGGAATTGAGAGGGCCGGATGCCATGATTTTGGTTTTCTTAATGTTGAGTTTCAAGCCAACTTTTGCACTCTCCTTCTTCACCCGCATCAAGAGGCTCTTTAGTTCCTCTTCACTTTCTTCCATTAGAGTGGTATCATCTGCATATCTTAGGTTGTTGATATTTCTCCCGGCAATCTTAATTCCAACTTTTGATTCATCTAGCCCTGCCTTTCTCATAATGTGCTCTGCATATAAGTTAAATAGGCAGGGTGACAGAATACAGCCTTGCCGGACTCCTTTCCCAATTTTGAACCAATCAGTGGTTCCGTGTCCAGTTCTCACTGTTGCTTCTTGACCCGCATATAGGTTTCTCAAGAGACAAATAAGATGGTCTGGTACTCCCATCTCTTTAAGAACTTGCCACAATTTGTTGTGATCCACACAATCAAAGGCTTTAGCATAGTCATTATCAGCTATAAAATCCTACAAATGGCTTGGTTTCAGGTGGTACTGATTCAGGTGGAATCCCTTTCTCCTGTTCCTTCTGTACTTAGAATCTCATCTCTATGAGAGATCAAAAGGATATGGATCCAAAGACAATCCTCCTTTCACTTTTACTAGTTGGGTCTTTTCTTTTCCCTTCTGTGGGTTCTGCCATACTCCTGGGGGGAGGGGGAGACCTTTGGGGAATTGTTGTGTATCTTTTCCTTTTGCTTAGCTGCTACAATGTATCCTCTCCGCTTCCTCTATCGGCTTGCTCTTTGAACTCTTCTCCCTTTGATGCCAATCTGGGTGAGAAAGGAATGTGCCTCCGGCCATCTGGCTTATCTCTCGCTGCGGAAGAGAAGGTGTGAAGACCCAACAATGTTTTCACAGCCTTGGGAACAGAGTCTTATCAGCCTCGTTCCCACAGCGGACTTAATACCTAGGGATTGGCCCGTTTGAACTGACCAGATGAACTGTTGGGGTGGGGTTTGCTTTTTGCTCCTTTAACCTATTGATTTGAGCGGGAAACCTTCAGATCCTGCCTTCTGTGCCTGCTGTCAACTTCTCCTAATAAAAGTTCCTTTTGGGATGATTCCATTCCAAGAGTTCTGCTTTCTTGGGAAGAGGTTTTGAAGTGGGTCCTTACACCTCCTTTGGATTGTATCCTCTTCCCCCACCCTTTGGAACAACCTTCTTCTATAGATACACCAAGCATCTGTTCTATATTGATTTTATGAAGTACCACCACAATGATTCTGTGTGAGCAGGCCTTTGGTAATTTACTACTGAGGTTGGTGGATGTTTGATTTTGGATAGTCTTGCCTGTCTTTCTTTCCTTCTTTTTGGATCAGACAAAAATCCATACGTTTCATGTCATGTTTCTTATAACAGTCAATCATATATTCCTAATCTTGAGAAGTCAATCAATAGAAATGATTTTTTTCCTATTTTTTGTTCTTTGGGAAAAGATATTTCAATCAATCAGAATAGAGCTGGAAGAGATCTTGGAGGTCTTCTAGTCCAATCCCCTGCTCAGGCAGGAAACCCTATATGATTCCAGACAGGTGGCTGTCCAATGTTTTCTTAAAAACCTCCAGTGATGAAGCACCTACAACTTCTGAAGGGAAGCTGTTCCACTAGTTAATTGTTCACACTGTTAGGAAGTTTCTCCTTAATTCCAGGTTGCTTCTTTCCTTTTATTAATTTCCATCATTTTTTTCTTGTCTTGCCTTCTGGTGCTTTGGAAAATAAATTTACCCCTCTTCATTGTGGTAGCCTCTCAAGTACTGGAATACAGCTATCATATCATTCCTAATCCTTCTTTTCTCTAGACTAGCCATACCCAGTTCCTGCAACCGTTCTTTATATGTTTTAGTCTGCAAGCCTTTAACCATCTTAGTTGCTTGTCTTTGAATTTTTTCCAAAGTCTCAACATTTTTTGTAATGTGGTGACCAAAACTGTGTGCACAATCAAGGACGGACTGCCTTGGGTGGGGGGAAAATGATATATACCAACCACCCAGAGGGGCACATTCATGCAGCTATGCCATGACACAAAATCAGCAGGGCATTTTGGATTTGTAAAAACATTACACTTAATTAAAAGGCAATTTTGGTGGCCATCCATGAAAAAGGACATAGAAAATTACGTGGCCAGCTGCCCAACGTGCGCGACTGCTAAGAAGTTGCAAGGGAAATCACCTGGACTCTTACAACCAGTGGTGACTCCCTCAGCCCCCTGGAGGGAAATAGCCATGGATTTTATAGTGGAATTACCAGAAAGCAATGGGAATACTGTCATCTGGATGGTCACGGAGTTGTTTTCCAAACAGGTGCACTTTATCCCTTGCCAAAAGATTCCCACCGCAAAAGCCTTAGCAAAACTTTTCGCGGAGCATATTTACAGATTGCATGGGGCACCCCAGCGCATCGTATCTGATAGGGGAGTGCAATTTATGTCTGCATTTTGGAAGGAATTTTTATCCCTTTTAGGGACCACTCGGACTGACATCTAGTCATCATCCTCAAGGGAACGGTCAAACAGAGAAAGCTAACTCAGTACTTGAGCAATACTTAAGGTGCTTCATTAATTTCCAGCAATCGAATTGGACGGACCTACTCCCCTTCATAGAAGTTGCCTACAATAACGCAGTCCACTCCAGCACAGGCTACACTCCTTTTCAAATAGCCAACAGTCAAAGTTTAAACCCCATGGCAGCAATCCCCTCACTGAAAGAGTGAATAGAACAATTACAAAATACCTGGCCAATAGTTAGAAAAGCCTTAGACGAAGCTAGGCAAGCATACAAAGCACAAGCAGATAAAAAAAAAGTTGAACCCACACCATTCATTGTAGGAGAAATGGTATATTTGTCTACAAAATACCTAAAATCCCTACAACCTTGTAAAACACTTGGACCAAACTATATAGGACCTTTTCCAATTAAAAGAATCATAAACCCAGTAACAGTAGAATTAGAATTACCAAAAAATCTCAGGCAAATACACCCAATCTTTCACTGCAGTTTACTGAAAAGAGAACAACAGTCACCCTTACGGCCAAAAATCCCCCCCCACCTCCAATCAAGGTGGAAGGAGAACAACACTTCAAAATAAAGGAAATCCTAGACTCTAGGAGATATCATGGGACAACTCAATACCTAGTAGCATGGAAACACCTCCCCTCCTCACAAAACGAGTGGGTCCATAAACGTCATGTAAGAGCACCAAAACTGTTAAAGACGCTTCATACAGAGTATCCTAACAAGCCAGACTAACTTTTATACCTGTTTTGTTTTCTCTACAGGTGGATCTCTCTTATTTTTAAGGGGGGCAGGATGTCAGGATCCAGTTATATTTCCTTTCTATCTATCTCCTCTGATCTAAAACCAATTCTTACCCTTTCCTGGGTCCTGCCATAATCCCAAGGGGGAGGGGGGATATGCAGGGTTTTTTTATTACTTTCACTTCCTCTATTCACCACAAAGTAACCTTTTGTTTATTCACTTGAGGATCTGCTAACCATCACAATGTAACCATTTGCCTTTCATCCTATGCCCCTCTGAACTTCTCCTCCTTACTGGCCAACTAGGAAAAGGGGGTAGGGTGAAAAGATACAGCCTCCGGGATCTGGGTTATTTATCCATCATCAAAATAAGGTGTGAGGAGCTGTTGCATGATCGTGTACAATGGAGCCGGATTGATGTTATCTTTCCTGGATTTAACACCTAGAAATCTGCCAGTCTGCATCACCCGGAAGAACTGCGGGGTGGGAGTTGCTTAGGGACACTTTAAAACATCGATTTGTGAGGGAATCCCTCAGATCCTGTCTATTATGCCCACTATCAATTTCTCTTAATAAAAGTTCCCGTTGGAAGAGATTGTTTCCAAGAGTTCTGCTTTCTTAAGATGTGAATTGAAGTGATTCCTTACAGTTTCTTTTTGTGTGAAGATTGATGCAAAGAATGAGTTAAGCAGCTCTGCTTTCTCTCTATTGCCTATTACTTCCTTGCCATTTTCTCCTTTTAATGGAACGACTGTTTACTTGACTTTTTTCTTGTTATTTGTTGAAACTTTTTTTATCTTTGACTTTTGTTGATTTTTCAAAACTTTTGTTTGACTTTTTGTTGATAAATAAGTCCAAGATACTTTCGAGCTTACTTTCTCTGGTCCTTGAGATATTTATTTGTCTTTGGAGGAATAGGTGGGAAAGAATAAGATGAATCTGAATTTGTACTATTTGCCCAGAAACCCTCTAACTCATTAAAAGCTTATTCTAGATCTTGTAGATAAGCAGGATGAAACAGTTTTGGAGAACATTTGCTGAACCAGTTTCAGACTTTCTTGGAGGAAATAGTCCTGGTAACAATAGCTCATGCTGTCATCACCTCTAGGATTTATCACAATATGTTCCATTTATAACAGCTTTTGAAACTGTAAGAAGCCACAGTTGGCACAGTGACCCAGTTATTGGCAGGTAACAGCTGCTATAATTATACAACACTACTTCTTTGGTAGTGTATTCACTTTCAGTAGTGTTCCAGATACAATTTGTTCAGTGGTGTCCAACTCTTGGTGACTTTATAGGCAAGTGCTCTTCATGTTACCCTTCCAGATATAATAGAAAATGATATTGTTCATTGACAAGGTCCTTTGTGTCTAAGTATTCAAGTATTCTCAGGGTCATCTAATTCTGCTAGAACTGATTCCACTTGGGATAGGGGGAGCCTTGTCATACATGAGATTTCAGTTTAGTGAGCCAAGGGTGCAATGCTTTTCTGTATCTTTCTGGTAAATTACAGTCTTCCAAAAATCATCTTGTACCCACTTTAATGGCCTTTAGGATGGTTGTTTAACTTGGATTTTTTTGTACAGCTTTTTTTATCTCTAGCATTCTCCTCTACTGCAGATGCAAGAATAGACTGAAAATTTTCTACTATAATTTTGTTTAATTATGTATATGAATTGTTTTATACATGTTATGGATGTGTGTAAGCTGTTAAAAGTTATGGAATGGGTGGTATATAAATAATAATTCAATATCAGCTTAGTAGGTGGGTGTAAGCAGGGCTTTTCAACCCATGGTACGCGTACCACCAGTGGTACGTGAGCACATGGCTGGTGGCACGCATAGGATGGATTGAAAAAAATCTAAAAAAAAATCTAAAAAAATCTAAAAAAATTGTAAAAAAAATCTAAAAAAAATCTAAAAAAAAAAGTGTAAAAGTGGATGAGGTGAAGCGGCAGCAGTGCCGCACAGGTCTTGTGGCAAAGTCAGCTGGAACTGCACATTGCCTGGGTCCTACTGAGAGCCCAGGATCAAAGCACGCAGCTCCAGCTGATTGGCGGCGGTCTTGGGGGTGGCAGGCAGCCTCACGCAGTCTTCAGGGGAAATTCTGCTGGAGCTGCGCGACGCATTGCCTGGGTCCCCCCCGCCCCCACCCAGATGCCCTCACCTCCCCCAAGCGTTTTTTTTTTTACTCACCTGCTTTCAGCAGCATTCCCTTTCTCTTGTCCTTCTCGGCCTTCGCCATGTGTTTGTGAGACAAAAAAAAAGTTCCATGAGACTTTCTAACTTCTCGTGAGAAGTTAGAACATTTTTTTCTTTTTTACCCCAAACACGTGGCGAAGGCAGAGAAGCAAAAGGAGAAAGGGAGTGCAGCTGAAAGCAGGTGAGTAAAAAAATGCTTGGGGGAGGCAAGGGCATCTGGGCGGGGACGGGGGCGGGGGCGCCAACCTTACCCTGCATGGTGGCGGGAGGGTTAATGGATTGTGGGTGCTGGCAGCGCGGAGGCTGATCGTGCATGTGCGTGAGGCAGAGGTGCTGCCCAGAGCCAGAGGGGAGGCCGGGCAGATTGCGGGCAGCGGCAGCAATGGGGAGGCTGATCACGTGTGTGCGTGAGGCAGAGGTGCTGCCCGGGGCCAGAGGGGAGGCCAGGCAGATTGCGGGCAGCGGCAGCAACGGGGAGGCTGATCGCGTGTGTGCACGAGGCAGAGGTGCTGCCCGGGGCCAGAGGGGAGGCTGGGAAGATTGCGGGCAGTGGCAGCAATGGGGAGGCTGATCGCATGTGTGCGCGAGGCAGAGGTGCTGCCCGGGGCCAGAGGGGAGGCTGGGAAGATTGCGGGCAGTGGCAGCAATGGGGAGGCTGATCGCGCGTGTGTGCAAGGCAGAAGTGCTGCCCGGGGCCAGAGGGGAGGCCAGGCAGATTGCGGGCAGTGGCGCCTGTGCCCCGCCCCCTGGCCAGGAAGGTGCGCCGGAGTCCCGGCAGAAACCAGCAGCAGCAGTGAGCCTGCTTGGGCAGCGGAGAAGAGCAGGGTAGTTTCCACATAATCCCATCCAAAAGTTTTTCCTCGGCTACAGTCTTTCTTTCCTCTGTCTCCAGGGTTTTCTCCCTCCTCCTCTCCTAAGGTTCAAAGCATTATTAGCTTCCCAAGGGTGCCACAATCCTCACAAAAGCGGGGCGAGAAGCAAAGGGGGCGAGAAAGCTTGCCGCGGGCTCGAAGGAGCACCTGTCAGTGTTGGAGATGAGAAACTCCCCTACAAACCCAGGGGAAGGGGTGGAGAAAAGGAGCCCCCTTTGGGAGGAAGCCGCCACCTTCTTCTCCTTGGCTTTGCGCTCTCTTGTTTCTCGGCAGCCGGGCTGCCAAGCCTCTACTCGCTGGAACTCTGCATTTGTTTTGTTTTTTACTTCATGTGTTTCTGCCATACCTCCTCGGCACTCCTGGGAACGGGGCGGGTGGAAGAAAGCTTGGCTAGGATAGGCAAAGAAAAGCCACGGAGCCATGAGCTAAGATCGCAGGCAGGCTGGGAAGGGGGTGAAGAAGGGGATTGAGAGAGAGGAAACGCCAAGCTTGTCCTCGCCTCTCCCAAGGACCTCCTGCGCCACCTCACAGGAACACCTGGTTTCAGATTTACGCCGCAAAAGTTTTTCTCGCGCAGAGGAGAGAGGAAAAACAATAACGGAACACTCGGGAATCCCTTGCAAGGCACCATGTACCTTGGTGCTTATTTCCTAATGCCTTCCCCCCGTGTTTTCTGCTCCACCCCGAATTCGCCTCCCTTCCACTCTCCTTACGCAGCCATCTATGATCTTAATACAGCCCTAAGTCTGTCTCGCTTTCAACTCCCCCGTAAAATTCTTCATTCAGAGTCAACGGTCCGACATAACTTCCCTCCTCGGATGAGAAAGAAGGAATCTCTCCTGCCCGTGTCCCTTCCCCCCCCTTCAAGTGACAACAGGAGGTTGCTGACAACTAAGTCAGCCGGTGCAGGAAGCCCTGGAATGGCCAGTCGGGGCACCTGGTTGCAGTGCTGGATGTCTTTTGCTCCTCCTAGAAAGCGGTGGCAAGAGAAAGAAGTCGTTCAAAGTTCAAGCTAGCTACTGGATGCCTATTTGCACTCCCCCCCTTTTTTTTGAGTACTTGTCTGCCAACCCACCCCATTATAAACGGTGCTGTAAAAGAAAAAGTCTTCCGCCCAAGCATAACTTTTAAGGATTTTAAGAATCTTTGAGAGGAAGAGAGGGAGAGAGAAATAGAGAGAGGGAGAGAAAGAGGGAAAGAAAAATAGAGAGAGGGAGAGAAAGAGGGAAAGAGAAATAGAGAGAGGGAGAGAGAGAGAGAGAAAGAGAGCAAGAGGGAGAGAGAGAAAGAGAAGGAGAGGGAGAAAGAGGGAGAGAGAAAGAGGGAGACGGAGAAAGAGAGAGGGAGGGAGAGAGAAAGAAAGGGAGACAGAGGGAGAAAGGGAGAGAAAGAGAGATGGAGGGAGAGAGAAAGAAAGGGAGAGAGAGAAAGAGAAAGAAAGAGGGAGAGAAATTAAATTAGTAACATGGTTGTTCAGTGAATCTGGTTTCCCCACTAACTTTGCTTGTCAGAAGGTTGCAAAAGGCGATCACATGACCCTGGAATAATGTGACCATCATAAATAAGAATCGGTTGCCAAGCATCCGAATGTAAATCACATGACCCTGGGGATGCTACAATGGTCATAAGTGTGAAAAATGGTCATAAGTCACTTTTTTCACTGCCGTTGTAACTTTGAACAGTCACTAAGCAAACTGTTGTAAGTTAAGGACTACCTGTACTTTATCACTTTTTTCCATTTTTTTTGGTCATCAAGTTTTTGACACCTTGCTGGGTGACTGGTGGTACTCGAATGTTGCCATATTCTAAAAGTGGTACAATCGGTGAAAAGGTTGAAAAGCCCTGGGTGTAAGGACCCACCTCAATTTACATCTTAAAAAGACAGAACTCTTGGAATGAGTTTTCCAACAGGGGTCTTTATTAAGAGAAACTGACTGAAGGCATGCTAGGCAGGATCTGAGGGGTCCCCCCCCCCCACCATTCAATGTTTTAAAGTGTTCCCAAGCAGTCCCACTCCACATTTCTTCGGGCGATTCAATCTGGCAGATGTTTGGGTGTTAAGTCCATCAGATCCCAGGCGTTGCAATCTTCCCTCCCCTTTTCCCTCGCTGCCGGTAAAAGGAGGCTTCATCGGGAGTGAGATGAAAGGCTGATGGCCGCATTGTTATGGTTAGTACTCTTGAAGGGAATCCACAGAGGTTGGTACTTTGTAGTTAATAGAGGAAGTGCCAGTCATAAACACCCATGCTTAACCCCCCTCCCTCTTGGTAGTATGACAGAATCCAGAAGAGAGTAAGAATTGGTTTTTTCTCAGGGTAGGTAGCTAGAAATAAAATATAATTGAATTCTGACAGTGGGTTACTCATTACTTATAAGGAATATGGTGCATATAAATAAAGCTATTTACATTCCTAGATTGTGAGCTTGCCATTACAAATATCAAGGGAAAATAAGAAAAAAAAACCTCAAAAGCAATTATAACTTTCTTTAATTCAAATTTCTTTATGTTATTGCAAATCTGTGATTGTATGTAGGCATGAATTATGAAGAAAGTTGTTTAACATACCATAATAAATATATCCATAGACAACAAGCATGCTGTGATTAAAATTAAAATTATGGGCATAAGGCTTATTTGATATTATTGTCCTTTCTAAAATTGTATCTTGGAAAAATTCCAGTAAGAAATGCTTAGTTCTCCTTCCCAAAGGAACATGCTGAGTTCTTAAATAGAGAAATATAAAAAGGGGTGAGGGAAAGGAAGAAACCAACAAAAATAGCATTTAATTATGTTGCTCACATAGAGAGAGAACACCATCTTTAAATGCACTTTTTCCTGAAAAATCTTATTCATTGTTGTAGATTGTTGGAGATGGTTGTAATCTGAATAACACTACTGAAGTTTACTTGATTAATGCTATATTTACCAAAAGACAAAACTCACCCTGTGATCATCGAACCACTGTCAATAAACTTTAAGAACTTGTGGCAGATGAGTGAAATCCCAGAAGATTGAAAGAGAATAGAAGTTGCATGTGTCTTTAAAAATAAAAACAGAGAGACCCAGGAAACTATAGATCTGTCAGCTTGATGTCTATATTGGGCATAGTCTTTGAACATATTATCAAGCTGCGTGTTTGTAAGGACCTGGATAGGTATGCTACCAGTAAGAGGAACCAGGATCACAAATCATTGCAATAAAACACCAGAGGGCAGGACAAGAAACAATGGTTGGAAACTGATCAAAGAGAGAAGCAACCTGGAATTAAGGAGGAACTTCCTAACAGTGCGGACAATTAACCAGTAGAATAGCTTGCCTTCAGAAATTGTGGGCGCTCCATCACTGGAGATTTTTAAAAAGAGGCTAGGCAGTCACTTGTCTGAGATGGTATAGGTTCTCCTGCTTGAGAGGGGGTGGACTAGAAGACCTCCAAGGTCCCTTCCAGATTCTATTCTATTCTATTATCTCCTTCTTTGATACCGTTACTAGCTTAACTAGTCAGGGAAATGAGCTAGAGATAGCTTACCTGGACTTCAACAAACTTTTTAAGATATTAAATTATGGACTAGATTCTCCTGCTGTTATGTGGATTCCCAGTTAATGATTGCACACAAGGAATATTTATTAATGTCTCAATCTTCAATTCAGCTGTAAACAACATTCCAATATTGGCAAAATATATTTATTGATGAATAATGGTGTGAATTGAAGGAAACCAATTAGTAACAGCTTATAGTTAAAAAATTCTTTTTAAACTAGTTATTTAACTGTATTTTGGTAAGATTATCTTTGGTAAGATTAAATTGCTAAAAACTAATCACCACATTTAGAAAATTACAACAACTGGTGGATAATTAAGTTCTAGTCTGTACCCTGATTGTAAAAGAGATTATTCTGTTTCACAAACAAATTATGAATGCATTTGGTTTTCCTATTCTTTGCCACCAAGATTTAGGATGCATAGGTAAATGGAAATTCAGTTTAGCTAATATTGAACATTGGGATGAGGGTGATTGGAACTCCCACTTCAGTGGTGTAAAGCAAATTTGTATTCCTTATTGCCTATTAATTTCTGGCTGAATCCCACCACTAGATAGATAGATAGATAGATAGATAGATAGATAGATAGATAGATAGATAGATAGATAGATAGATAGATAGATAGATAGATAGATAGATAGATAGATAGATAGATAGATAGATAGACAGACAGACAGACAGACAGACAGACAGACAGACAGACACGACAGACAGACAGACAGACAGACAGACAGATAGACAGACAGACAGACAGACAGACAGACAGACAGACAGACAGACAGACAGACAGACAGACAGACAGACAGACAGACAGACAGACAGAGACAGAAAATGCTAACAGCAACAACAAAAAGATTCCCTCATGTTCATGAAACATTTTCTCAATTGACATTAATGATAGAAGTAAAGGAAAGGTCTTCAACATTTAATATTGAAAGAGAAATTTAAAATTGAATTTGCTGCAGTGGAAACTTACTGCCTGGACAAACAAGCTTACCAAAAACTATAATGGCTGGGAAACAGGAAAGGATAGCATAAAGACAGGATGTAAGATAAATATGTAGGCAAAAATTAGCTGGGTCTTAGAGCGGGAAAGGAAGAAGACAAGCTATAAAAACATCTCTACGATGAAATGGCTAGCCAGGAAAACTTAACTAAACTGAAAAACAGGAAAGAACCTATTGTTCTAAGGGGCCCAGAACTCAAAACCAACGATCGAATACGTCTAATATTTTATATTATTAATGTACATGTATGATTTAGTATGTAGCAGGAAATAGGTAGGAGGCAGTTGGAAAGAGTGTAACTTCATAGTACCTCAGCCAATGGGGAAAGAGGAGGGATGTGGCAGCCAGGACAGGGCTGTATAAAGAAGGGGATATTTTGGGTTGAAACTTTGGAGAGAACCAAGCTTTGATAGCTTCTCTCCCCACTTATTGCAATAAATGAAACAAAAGGCCTTCACTGTGTCTTGGCTGGTTATTGGTCAGGCGAGCTTGCCTCTGGTCATGAAGGAAAGTGGCCAGGAGCACATAACATTAATAAAGTTGTTCTAACTTTATAATCACATTCTATCTGACCTTCATTCCATCCCCAAACAAATTTGGAGTTTTTCTGATGGATAATGTTATGTACTGCGCTTAATTGGGAACAGGTGCAGGGAGCATGTGGCCTGCTGGGCCAGACTTGCTGTCTGCAAGGGCTGACTAGGATGCAATTGAGCGGGAAAATACGTTGCATTCATTGGCTGACAACGCCCCAGGGTGAATGTATAAAAGGGGCGGAGCCATTTTGTTCTGAGTTCTGTTTAGTCTTTAATAAAGATATACTTGTTTTACTACTCCTGCCTTTTCAATGCTGGGCCCAGCAAGAAACAGAACATTGGTGATGAAGGTGGGATCGTGCTGCCGCAACTAGAAGGGCTGGCTCACTACTGGAGAAGGCCTAGCAAGCGCTGAAGTACGGTGTTCCAATTTCTTCACACTCTGCCTGCCAGTACGGAAATGCTGGAGGAGAGTGCTGCAAGGAACCATCCTGGAAACCCTTGAAAAGCCTGCGCAGCACAAGGCATTGAAAAGGCCGCCAAAGACTCACCATGGTGAAGATAGGTCGTCTCTCAGAATTCGACGTCGCTCACCCAGAGAGGTGGAGCTCCTACGTTGCGAGGGTTGAGAACTACCTAAGAGTCAACAAGGTTCAGGAAGACGGGTTGAAGGCCGCAATGTTGCTGTGTGTTTGCGGTCAAGCAATCTTCGACATAGCGGAGAACTTGGTTGCACCAGTGCCATTAGAGTCTGTTGCTTATGTGGACTTAAAAAAAATGCTCAAGGAACATTTTGAGCCGAAGCTTTCGGTCATCGCTTGGCGACACGCTTTTGAGCAGCGGGACCAACGTCCTGGGGAGTCTGCCACAGACTTCATAGCTGCTCTTCGCCAAGCTGTGAGGCCTTGCGAATTCAAGGACCTTGAAGAATGGCTATGGGACCGCTTAGTTTGTGGTCTGAGGAGCCGAGAACTCCAGCAAAAGTTCTTTGCTAGAGAAACTGTCTCCTTCCAAGATGCGTTGAGGGAGATAAAGGCCGAAGAAGCAGCTGGCAGAGCTGTTAGGGCCTTGCGGCTTTTCAAGAATGCTCCATGCTCAGATTCAGTCCACCAAGAGGATGCCGAGCGGGTTGAGGACTCCGAATTGGATCACGAAGTCGATCGGTTACAGCAACCGCAAGAAAGAAAACCACACAGGCAACCTGACAAGGCAGTTCCATTCTCGAGGTGTCTCGGGTGCGGAGGCTGTCACAAATGGGCCGAATGCTGGTTCCACGCCGCAATGTGCCGGGTGTGTGGCAGGCAAGGCCATATCGCCGCCGTTTGTTTGGGTCGCAGAAAGGAACACCTTTTGGAAGAGTTGCCTTGGAAAGGTACCGGGGTCCCCAGTCAGAACAGGGTGGGTTTCTGTGCAAGTAGGAGAGGTGTCTTTAGGACAGGTGCCCATCGCCCACTCAAAAAGAAGCTACACCTTGAAGTCAAGCTGCAAGGGGTTCCCTTCAGCATGGAGTTGGACACGGGTTCAGCTCTGTCAATAATCTCCCAAAGCACGTTGAAGCAGATTTGCTGCAGAAGCAGCCAACGGGTCAAGCTCAGGCCGTCAAACCTTATTTGAACAGACTTTCAGAATTCCCAGGTCAGTGTCAAGGGGGAGGCCACACTCGGGGTACAATTCAAGAGTTTCAAGGGCTCTTTGGATGTCGCTGTTGTCGAGGGAAACCGCATTAGTCTAATTGGGCTTGATTGGTTCGAGGCTTTAGGAATTCAGGTGACTGGGCTTAACAGTCTGCAAATGGTGAGCCTTTTAGAGGTGTGTAAAGAGTTTGCTGATGTTTTCAGCCCAGAGGTAGGGGCATACAAAGGCCCTCCAATTGCTTTAAGATTAGATCCCTCTGTTGCACCTATAAGGATCAAGCCTCATCGGGTGCCTTTCGCTCTCAAGCAGAGAATTAATGCTGAGCTGGACAAGCTATTGCAACAAGGCATTTTAGAGCCTGTGGATAGCAGTCCATGGGAAACCCCATCATCACGCCACTTAAGGCCAACGGAGAAGTCCGCATTTGTGCGGACTATAAATGTATGCTTAATAAAGCTCTCCAGCAGCACTCCTATCCAGTGCCTGTAGTCAGCCATATTCTGGTGTCTCTACAGGGAGGTTGCATTTTTGCCAAATTACATTTGGCCCAGGCCTATCAGCAGCTGCCGGTGGACGACACCACGGCAGAGGCCCAAACAATTGTGATCCACCAGGGAGCCTTCAAGGTGCGGAGGTTACAGTTCGGGGTTAATGTAGCCCCTGGCATCTTCCAGAGTGTCATGGAGTGCACACTCCGCAATATCCCGGGCATATGCCCATACTTCGATGATGTCCTCATCGCAGGGGAATCAGTCGAAACCCTGGCTGATCGGCTCCGGGCCATTTTGCGGCATTTCCACGAAGCGGGGCTGAAGCTCAGACAAGAGAAGTGCAAAATTGGAGTTACTTCCACAGAATTCCTGGGGTTTCGCATAGATGCCGAAGGCTCAAGCGATTTAGCAGGCACCCAGTCCCAAGACGAAGGGAGAGCTTCAAGTCTTCCTGGGACTTCTTAATTTCTACCATGCTTTCCTCCCCCACAAGGCCACAGTGGCAGAGCCGTTACACCAGCTCTTGGACAAACAGGCCCCATGGAAGTGGACGAGAGGAGTTTTGCTGTGGTTAAAGCATTGTTGTCTTCCAATGCGGTGTTGGCTCATTTCAATAAGCAGTTGCCAGTTAGCATAGCTTGTGACGCATCCCCTTACGGGATCGGGGCTGTCTTAAGCCACCTCAGGGCTGATGGGACACAAGTCCCTATAGCCTATTACTCCAGGACTCTGTCTGCTGCTGAGCGCAATTACGCGCAAATAGATGAAGAGGCATTGGCCATTGTGGTTGGCATCAAGAAGTTTCATGACTTTTTGTACGGCTGCCATTTCACGGTCTTCACTGACCACAAGCTGCTGCTGGGGTTGTTCACAACAAACAAGCAGACACCCCAAATCATCTCTCCTAGAATGTTGAGGTGGTCAATATTCTTATCTGCTTATGACTATTGCCTGGTTCACAAACCGGGTAGAGAAATGGGCCATGCAGATGGCCTTAGTAGATTGCCCTTATGGCAATTAGAGCCAGATCCTGCACCAGCTAACCACATCCTGTCTATCCAGGATTTGCCAGAGTCTCCCCTTAATGCAGGGGACGTTGCTGCAGAAACAGCTTCTGATAGCACGTTGAGCCGCGTGTTGAATTGGGTGTATACAGGATGGTTGGAAACGTGTCCTGGCCCTAGCTTCCAGAGTTTTGGGAAGAGGAAGCACGAGTTATCCACCTTTAAGGGTTGCCTCCTGTGGGGAAATAGGGTAGTAATCCTGACCTCACTGAGGACTAGAGTCCTTGATTCTCTGCATGAGGGACATCCGGGCATAGTCCAGATGAAGGCGCTCATGCGTAGCTACCTCTAGTGGCCTGGGCTCGATAAAGACATCGAGGCCCAGGTCCACGGGTGCTCCATTTGCCAGCAGTCAAGGCCAGAAATGCCACATGCTCCTGTACATAGATGGGAGACCATGCAAGCCCCTTGGTCGAGAATTCATGTCGACTTCGCTGGCCCCTTTCAGGGCCAACTCTTCCTCATTGTTGTGGACAGTCACTCTAAGTGGCTGGAGGTCATTCCAGTGTCCACTACGATGGCTGCCAGGACCATCCAGATTTTAAGGGGGATTTTTGCAATGCATGGGCTCCCTGATGTCCTCGTCTCCGACAACGGAGCTCAATTTACTTCATCGGAGTTTCAGTCCTTTCTGAGGGCAAATATGATTAGGCATGCCACCTCAGCTCCATTTCACCCAGCCTCTAACGGCCAAGCAGAATGTATGGTTCGCACTACAAAGGACTCCTTAAAGAGGATAACCCATGGCAACTGGCACCACAGGTTGGCAGACTTCCTCCTCTGCCACCACACTACACCATGCATGTCTATGGGCAAGAGTCCAGCTGAGCTCTGCTGGGGTCGCCGTCTTATCACCAAGTTGGATAGATTACACCCAGATCGGGTTGCATCGCAGGTGTCACAGCCGAGGGTACCAAGGCAATTGAAAGTGGGTGATCCGGTTTGGGCACGTAATTATGGATCAGGACAACTGTGGGTGGTATCTGTGGTTTGTAAGGTGACTGGGCCGCTTTCTTATGAAGTGGCCCTGGAAGACGGTCGTGTGCTGCGCCAGCACATTGACCAGTTACGTTGGAGGCTGTCATGCCACTCTTGCGCTCCTGACTCTGCTGGGGGGGGAGGACCACGATTGTGATCGTGATTCTGAATCTCTCCGTGAAAGCGGGACATTGCATTCACCGAACGGGGGGTTTGCCAATGAGGCAGCTCCTGACTCTGGCACTGCGTCCATGGGACATTGTGCTCAATCGGCTTTTCATGCCGCTACTACCTCAGGCCTTGCGCCAACAGGACAGTGCTCCCAACTGGCTGCTTACACCAATCAGGGGAATTCCACCCCACCGCAGAACTCTGGGTTGGGCCTACCGGAACAGGCCAGCCAAAGTCAAATGGACAAAGGCTCGGGTCTACCGGAACAGGCCAGCCTTCACGATCTGGGTTTACCCGTATCAAGCGGGTCCCAAAGTCCCGGTCTGCCGAGCCTGGTAGGCGAGCTTGCAGATCAGGCACTTGCAGCAGTTCTGAGGTGATCAGAGTGGGCCAAAGGCCCACCAAAGTTTTTAAAGGACTACGTGAGGTTTCTGTCATTGCAAGTGTAAATGCTTATGTATTTAATTGTAATTGAGATGCTTATGTATGTTCCTTTGAAATAGGAAGCCTAAATATTTTTATGTTGTATTTTTGAAAGACCTATAATGTTGTGTATTATTGACTGTTATGATGTGTATTGTGGGAACGCATGTAGTATTGTAAAATAGTACGTATGTGCTAAAAAACCAGGAGGGGAGGGGTGTTATGTACTGAGCTTAATTGGGAACAGGTGCAGGGAGCTGCCCTGAACAGTCAGCGGACCATGTGGCCTGCTGGGCCAGACTTGTTGTCTGCAAGGGCTGACTAGGATGCAATTGAGTGGGAAAATACGTTGCATTCATTGGCTGACAACGCCCCAGGGTGAATGTATAAAAGGGGTGGAGCCATTTTGTTCTGAGTTCTGTTTAGTCTTTAATAAAGATATACTTGTTTTACTACTCCTGCCTTTTCAATGCTGGGCCCAGCAAGAAACAGAAAAGATAATGCCAATAAATCGCCTAGCTTAAATTCCTACAGGCCTGCTCTAGTGTTTGATTAAGCACTTTACAGCTCACAACTGAATTGGGACAGATCATAGCTCAACAGGGGAGTACATATTTTGCATGGAGAAAGTAACAGACAAATCTAAGAAGATCTGGAAATTCCTATATCTGAAAAGCATGGGAAATAATATTGAACATTAAGATACAAGAAAGTTCTTAAGTTCTGGACTTTGTAGAATCTTTGGCCTAACATAGAAGTTACTTGCACTTAAGTCTTCAATCAACTGTGCTATCAAATCTCTCTCTCCTCCCTCTCCCCTTCCTTCTCCGCCAGTTAATTGTATTAGATCTTTTGTGGCTCAGATGTTTTGGCTGTGAAGACTTATGACACATCCACATATTGAAACATCTGTATGTAACTCAGATAAATGTAATGGACCGTCATATAACTCAAAATATATATTTTATTTTATTGTTATTTAAAAGAGCTGTATGCCTACCTATTTATGATAGAACTCTGGTTGTATCCATATGAAGGGTTCTGGAACAAAGGGAAATTGTTTAGTCTAACTGTTGCTTTCTTGCTTTTTGTAATCAGTTTTTGCACCAGAGAAATTTCATGCAAGCTTGGTAAACATGTACATGGATGTGATATACTGAAGGAGGAAATAAAGGAGTGTACAGGAATGATTGATGTCTTTCTTATGATGTAATGGCTCTGTTGTCTGATTTTCATTGGCTAACAAAGTTTATAAAGCAATGCTACCAACTTTCTAAGGTGTGGCCCTTCTGGACGTAACTCTGCCAGCATTCCAGATTGCTGGCCACCCAGCTGCTTAATTTGATCCAATAAAGTGCTGCTTGATCAAGAAGTCCTCGCTTGGGTTATCTGATTAGATTGATATGCTATCTCAAGTTTAAGTAAGGGACTGGGACCTTACACATAAACAGTAAAAATGTTATTAAAACAAGAAAATAGGAAAGGGAAAGGAAAGACTTCAGCTGATATTCCCCAGCTGATCTGCAATTGCATTAGATTCCAGTCTCACAAAACAGAATTGGTATGTTTTAAAAAGATACAACCATATATGGTTCTCAGAATACACAAGTGTCATGTGAAGTTCATGATACAATAGTGAAAAAATGCAATGATAGGAATTGAGAGACTTTGACAGACTAGTTAGGCCTTATTGGAAAGTATAAAAATGTATGAGGACTGGAGTTCATGGGAGCCATTATGTAAAATGAGATAAGAGTTTGAATAGGGTAGACATGCCTGGATGTGTGAATGACTATAGCTTTTAGTTCAGAAAATAAAGGCTAGAAAATACAGCTGCACAAATACACAAAATCCAGACTTGTTCTTCATCACAGAAGATCCAAACTCATGGCCAATCCCCATAAACAGGAAAGTAATGGAAATATTTCTGCACAGCCAACATCACCCTATCTTGCTAGAAGTTGGAACACAAATTTCCCTAATTTGCTCCACCCCTAGACCCAGATGGAACTTAAAAAAAAATAAACTGGCCCAAATTTGCTGAAAATCTTGATAAAACTAGACAATGGATTCCATCAAGTAATCAGCACTGTCATAGATTGATGAAGGCAATAATTGCCTCAATTAAAAGACATAAACCTCAAGGATTTAGAAGAGAGTACATCCCAGGATGAAATGAAGAGACTAAAGGACTCTAGCAGAACCTCTTTCAGAGCAATGATCCAGAGATTGCTGATGATGTCTTACACAGCTTGGAGGCAGCTCAAAATAAGAAGTGGGAACATTACACAGAATCACTAAATTTCAGCAAAAGCAGGAGGAAAATTTAGAGCCTATTAAGGAAATTGGGTTGAGCATTCAACCCACACAACAAACACCTAATGTAACTCCTGACCAAATAGCTTCTTGAGTTGTATCTCTCTCCAAATCTCCAAGGGTAAAGGTTTTTGGCAGTCAGGCCAAATGCTTTCTGAGTACTCTTGTCCCTTCTCTATTAAGGAAATTGGCACTGTCAATGATAGTCTGAAATGTGGTAAAGCACCAGGTTTCAATAGCATTCATCCAGAATTCCCAATAAACTCCAGGAGGCACACACAGAATTGAATTGATAAATTCCTTTCAGACATAGTTTCCCATCAGAATTTTAAAAAAAAGCTAAAATAATATCACTTCTAAAACCTGGCAAACCACACAACAGAGTTAAAAGCTATTGCCCTGTTGAGCTCCTGCTTCAAACTCTTGGAAAGATTAATTATAAATAGGATAGGTTCCATAATAGATGAACATCTGCCTATGGAACAAGCCAGCTTCTGACAATCCTGGAGCTGTGTAGACCAGAAGCTAAGCCCAACAGGCTATACTGAAGCAAGATTCCAAAGAGGCATCAAAACCATGGCCGTGTTTGTAGTGCTAACTGCAGCATACAACACAGTTTGGAAGGATGGGTTGTGATACAAACTGTGCCATATTTTCCCCTGCAAAAATCTCTTTTGACTAATTAATAAGCTGCTGAGTGATAGGTTGTTTCACATAACAATGGAGAACAACATAAGTAAGGTAAAATTAAATAATGGCCTTTTATAAGGCTCTGTGATGGCACACTACACTGTTCAACTTTTACATATCAAATATGGTGGTGATACGAAGATGCAAATTTTGTAGTAGTACAAGAACACATGGAAGTGGCAGAAAGCCTCCTGTCCAAAAATCTTAAACCTTGGGAAAATTCTTCACTGATTGGAGGCTCACTCCTAACACCAGCAAAATGATAACTACATGCTTCCACCTTAACAACAAACTAGCATATGAAGCCCCATTTAGTAAACAACAACTTACTCCCTTATACAGTAGTGGCCAAAATTGTGGAAATCTTTTGGGAAAAGTGTACATTTGAGGTTTGATGGCTAATAACACCACTTTTGGGACTTCCGGTCCTGTGCACAGCGCAGCAGTCGAGGGGTTTGGGACTCCGTGCCCTTCAGCTAAGTTTCTTCCTGTTAAGGGACCCTAAATGGGCCGGAAGCCGCCCTGAAGAGGTGGCAAAGAAGGAAGGAAGTCCCAGGGACCTCAGAAAGATGGCGGTTGACCTGATCGGTCCAGGAGAAGCCTTCCAGAAACCAACAGGAGAAAGGCTAGCCTAACTTCAGAGTCTAGCCCAAACTGCAAGCAACCGAAGTCAAAAGCACTATTTAAGCTGATCGTAAACATCATGCTTGAATCTGGATAAGAACATCGATTTTCTCTATCCTACCTATCAACTTTCCTGAAGGGAAAAAAAATCCCAAGAAGCAAAAAACCTCCGAAAGTGAAGGAGGGGGATTTTTGCCCCATCCTTTTGCTAACGGAAGCGGTGAATTAAACCTTTTATGGAGGGCCAAAATGTATTGAAATGAAATGAAATTACT
This sequence comes from Azemiops feae, assembly GCA_023970755.1. Lineage (NCBI taxonomy): Eukaryota > Metazoa > Chordata > Lepidosauria > Squamata > Viperidae > Azemiops > Azemiops feae. The sequence goes on along the minus strand of JALGBA010004270.1, from coordinate 246,484 downwards.
ATAAAATTTAAATTTGGATAAGTTTAAAGTTACTGAATGGTTAAGATTTGCATTTCAAAGGCAATTTGTTCATTTTAAAAATTTGAAAAATAAACCAGTGCTGACATCTAGTGGTGGATGAAGACTATGACAGCTATGGCTTTCATGCAGGACTTGGTAAAATCTGGAAAAAACTAATCTCTACTTGTGACCGTCAAAACTTTAACAATAGAGAACAGCTGTGACAAAAAAAGAAAATAATCTGGGCTGTAGACAAAGTGAGACTTACAAACTTTTTTTTTGAACTTTCTGGATTATGAGTATCTATTTAACTCTGACCTCAAAGCTATTCGCAGAGAAAATAAAATTTGGATTCTTGGTCATCATGGAAAATCAGAGATTTATAGAAAGAACCTATCAAGAAAAAATAAATACTTTTCAAGAGGAGATATATGATATGTTGCAACTAATTCTAATAACAATGATTTCAAATCACAAAGAAATCCAAAATAACTTTGAAAATATAAACAAAGAGCACAAGCTCTTCACTAATACAGAATTACAAGAGATTGCAAGCAGAGCAGATCAAGATAAAGGCTCAAGTGAAACTAATAATAGAGATAATTTAGAAGTGGAGCAACAAGTAGTGGAGAAAAGGAAGGAAATCAGAGAAGTGGATGAGGAACAAGAAGCAAGAGCTGGATTAGATCTTGAAGAACCAACAGTCAGAGCTGAACTAGCTAAGAAAATTAAGACTCAGATGGAAAACATGGAAAGAATTTGATTGCCAAAACTAAATCAGGTTAGTAAGATAAGTTTGGCTAAATTATTGAAGAATGGGAATGAAGCTGTTCAGACTATTCCAACAGAAACATTAGCTCAAACAAACCAGCGAATGTACACAGCAGCTTATGTTACTACTGAAGAATTAGGGTTGAAAATCAGAAAGAATAAAGCACTTAATAAGGGAAAACCAAAGTGGAAAATCCGTACGGAGTTAAAAAATAAAGAGAATTTGATTGGATTTAAATAATTTGAAGAATTTGAGGCAAGGAAACAGGAAGAATAAAAATATCAGAATACCCTGACAACAAGATATTATCTGGAAAACAAGGAAATTGCAGTTGCGGTTGAAGAGCTGAAAAAAAGAATTGTGGCTATTGCAAAGAAAATAAAGCAATATGAATAAGCAATAAACCAAACAGCAAAATTCACAATTTTGAGCAAATCACCATCATTTCTATAAGACTCTTGAGAGTGGACATGGTGCTACCACAAGTAAAAAAAACCCAACAAAAAAAATATCCTGAAATTTTGGAAGAACTTGTGGAAAACAACAACAAGAAGCACAATGGGAATGCAAACTAGATCAAGGAGGTTGAAAGCAGTGTAAAAGTGACTAGAATGAAAGATGTTCACATAACAAAAGAAATGGTGCAAAAACAAGCAAAGAAGGTCAAGAACTGGAGTACTCCAGATTTAGATGGACTGATTCTTGTTTAAATCACTAACAGATTTGCATGCAAGATTAGCAAACCACATGAATCAAGTTTTGGAAACACCAGAAAGTGAAAAATGGCTAACAACTGGAAGAATCTTTTTGATTCAGAAAGATGCACAAAAGGGAACTAAACTGAAAGTTACAGGCCAATCATCTGCCTGCCAACATCATACAAATTACTTACATGCATTGTTGCCAATAAAATTTATAGTTATCTAGAAAACAAGGATTTGCTACCTGTAGAACAGAAAGGGTCCTGCAAAAAATTCAAGAGGAACCAAAGACCAACTGATGATTGATAAACTGATTTTGAAGAATTCAAAGAAAAGACAAAGAAATTTGTTCATGGCCTGGATTGATTATAAGAAAACATTTGATTCTGTTCCACACCTCTGGATTGCATAATGCTTAGACATTTTTGGAATTAACAGCAACATCCAGAAATTCCTGAAGATTTCCATGAAGCTATGGCAACCTAAGCTGATGGCCTGTGGAGAAGAACTTGGTGAAGTTGAAATGAAACGAGGAATCTTCCAAGGCGACTCACTGTCACCTCTGTTATTTGTACTTTTGATGGTGCCACTAACAAGCATTCTGAACAAAACAAACTGTGGCTATGAATTGGCTAAAAAAGGGTTGAAAATTTCCCATTTGCTCTACATGGATGATTTAAATTTGTTTGGAAAAACAAAAGTGGAATTGTGCTCACTGCTGAAAAGCACTGAGGAGTTTAGCTGAGACATTGAAATGCAATTTGGATATTGACAAAGGTGCAACAATTACTGTTAAGGCAGGAAAAATTGTTGAAGATGATGGATTAGAACTTGATACTGAACAGTTGATAAAAGCAGTAACACCAGAAGAAGGGTAGAAGAACTTAGGAGTTTTGGAAGCCTGTGACCTGTTGCACAACCAAGTCAAGGAAGCTCCTTCAACAAAATGCATAAACGAGTTCAAAAATTTTTGAGATCAAAGCTAAGTGGAGGAAATATCAAAAAAGCAATTAATACCTGGACAGTGCCTGTAATATGATAATAAATGATTAATGAAATAATTGATTGGACTCAGCTAGAACGTGATAACTTGGATCAAAAAACAAGAAAAGTAATGACAATGAACCATGCTCTGCACCCAAAAAGTGATATTGATCGATTGTACTTCCCTAGATGTAACGGTGGGAGAGGATTCTTACAGGGAAACAAACCATGGAAGAGAAAAAACATGGCTTAAATGACTACATAAAAACAAAAACAAAAAAGCCTTTGCTGAAGAAGGTGAACAAGGGGAAAACAACAAGATTGAAAACAAAATATTGAAAGGAAACAATTGAATATCGAGTTTCTAACTGGAAAAAGAAGCCTATGAACAGTCAATACTTGAAGGACATTGAAGGAAAGGTAGATACAAAGCTAACATGGAGATGGTTGAGATCAGGAATGCTGAAGAAAGAAACTGAAGACTCCATTTTCGCTGCCAAGGACAAACCCTGCAGACTAATTCCATGAAAGCAAAAGTTCACCATGTCTTATGCAATGAGAAAGATGAAACAGTGGATTACATTATCAGTGACTGCAGCAAAATCTCACAAATTGATTATCTACAATGTCATGATCAAGTTGCCAAAATTATACATTAGAGGTTTAGGCTTGAATGCAACAAAAATTACTGGGAACACCCAATTGACGATAAACAGGTCAAGATCTTGTGGGACTTTTGGATCCAAACAGACAGACATCTGGCCCACAACACATCTGGCAGTTTTTACCAGTCCCAGACTGTGAATCGAATTGAAGATTAAACCTTAAACATTAACAATAACAATAATATTTAAATGCAATTTGGCATTGACAAATGTGCAACAATTGCTGTTAAGGTAGGAAAAATTGATGGATTTGAACTTGATAATGAAGAGTTGATAAAAGCAGTAGCACCAGAAGAAGGGTACTTAGGAGTTTTGGAAGCTTCTGACCTGTTGGACAACCTAGTCAAGGCAGCTATTTCAACAAAATACATAAAGCAAGTCTGGAAAATCTTGAATTTATTTAATCTGAATATCCTGACTTTGCAAAAAACCATCCTACTCGGAACTGCCTGTATACTCAGACGCTATCTCAACAGCTCTTAGGTCCTTGGTTAGGGCTTGAACTGTTAAGTTTTTACCAGTCCCAGACTGTAAATCAATTTAATGATAATAATAATGATAATAATGATAATAATAATAATAATGATAATAATGATAATAATAATAATAATAATAATAATAATAATAATAATAATAATAATAATAATAATAATAATAATAATAATAATAATAATAATAATAATAATAATAATAATAATAATAATAATAATAATAATCGTAAAAGCAACAACAACTCCATGTATTGGTTTGTATGTGTCCTAGGTTTTAAATAAAAAGAACAGCAAGTAGTGCTTTCTGGGCCTCAGTGTGCTACAGTATCTCCCTCCTTCATTTCAAAGGCTGTTTCTTCTATTTTGTCTTCTCATATATTTATTTGTTTCCACTTTATATTAATTTGTGAGATGCTAATAGGAGGTGGGTCAGAAGGGTTAGAGAAATGAGGTTAGAGAAGGCTAGACCTTTCCTAAAGCCTGATTAATAAATAATTCTTCTCTTGGATAATGATATGTTGAAGGGAAATAGCAGCAAAGTCAGAGAAAACAGTCACCTTGCCTGGAGAAATTAAACAGGAGAAGAAGAAGCACTGAGCAATCATGGCCTGGTTCACAACTATTGTCTCAATATTCATGTCACAATCCAATTGAAAAAGGAACCTGCATGAATAAAACTGCATTTTGAGAGATCATTTTGGATAGAAAATAGAAATAATCCAGAATGAGGATAACAAGATGAAGGTAGAAAGATAACTGTCTGCATGTTAACCGACATACAGGATGCTGATATAATAGGTGCTAGTGGACTAGACAACACCTTTTGAATCTTATTTTTTGTGAAGTTTCTATCAGTTTATCATATCCCTTTTCTTTGAGAATTCTCCCTTTTGATGCTTGTTCATAGGCCTTTTCAATTCTACAGATATAAATTGTGCCACAATCTAGTCATTCACAAATGCCAGATCTTTGAAGAAAAGCTCTGTTTCTCTCATTCACAGTAATAGAGCAACCGTACTAGACCTTCTCACTTTTGTTCCTACTGCTACAACTCTTTGCCTCACTGATAACTAACTCCTGATCATAGCATATGGATGCTATTTCTGTAGTACATAGGGATGTGCTTGGTTCCATCATTCTACCTTGATTTTCTAGATCAGGTAAAGCCCCTCATCTCCAGGAAATTATGCAGAATGCATAGAAGGGATCATATACAGTTTTCACTTGGCTAGCAAGGGGTCTTCTGCATGTTATCTTGCTTATTAATCTGTGAGAATTAGTGTCTCACCTTGCAAGTTTCAAATGTGCTGTAGGTAGAGATAGTCAACTTAAATCTACAACTGAATCTGGAATTTAGATTGTAAGTCATTGTAGTTGTTAAGTGAGACACCCATGTGACTTCCTTGCTGAACAATTGCAATTCTGATTCTCCCCAGAGAGCTGCTGTTGTTAAATGACCTAATGGATTGTTAAGTGGATGGAGTGAAAGAACTGTCTGCCATTCTTTTTGGTGTGTGTGTGGGGGGTACACAACTCCCATCCGAACTTCTTTTCTCCACCCTAACACTATAGTTTTTTCTCCTCCATGGGCAAAAGGGAACTTCATCCCAAAATCCAAGCAGGATATTGTATGACATTTGCAGCATTAGGATTTGGAGCCATCCCACAGAAACAAGAGGTAATCTCCAGCTATAAATGAGCCTGTCAACATCCAGCTTTCATATCCAAATAAAGGTCCAGAATGAATTCAATTCTGAAAAGCTTACTGCTTATTGAATATATACCATGGTAATGGCAAGGTAAAACTAACTCTGAATTTCTAAAGCATCAGTTCACAGTATTAAACAATGACTTTCTCAGCTCAACCTCAAGGCTTCCACGTAGACCATGTAAACAACTTCTCTTGTTATAGGAACTATCTGTGTTCTTCTCCACACCTGTTTTTATGACCTTGAAAAGTTTACAGACTCTCACAAGCTTCCGTGGAAGTGCAGAAGTTTCGTTTTTCCAAATTACTCTAAGAATTGCCTTGATATTAGGAGAGCCCAATGGATAGCAAAAGCTTCCTTTTCCCAGACAGCCCACCTTCTCTCAATATCTGAAAGTTTTTGAGAAGTATACGTTTAAGATAAACAATGCCTCAAAGTTCTTTGAAGAGTTTCATCTGTCGGAACCATGACAGTATACGCATATGGTTATAACTCATCCTTCTCATTTTTTTATAACAATACTTCTCCCACTGCCACATTACTAGCATCTGCTTGAATTACAAATGGCCTCTCTGGATTAGAGTGTTTTAACAATGGTTCTGCAGCAAAATACCTTTTCAGGATTTCAAAGGCTGCTTGACAGTCAAAGGTCCAACCTAAGGGCTGACTGGGTTCCTTTTCCAGTTTTTAACAAATTGGTTATGGGCAACACAATCTGCACAAAATTAGGAATATATTGTCTGTAAAAAGTTGCAAATCCCCGGAAACTTTGCAATTGCTTTCGGGTCCAGAGAGTTTCCCACTCCAATATTGCCTTTACTTTCCCTGGATCCATTTCTATGCCCCTTGCATAAACACAGTACCCTAAGCAATCTAAACTGGTTTTGTGAAAATCACATTTTGACAGTTTTGCATATAATTGGTTGTCTAATAACTTTTCTAACACTGCTCTAATTTTATATCTTCTTCCATTGTTTCAGTATATATCAAAATGTCATCTAAATACACCAGCACCCTCTTATACAAATAATCATGTAGCATCTCATTTATCAACTGCATGAATACTGCAGGTGCTCTTTGTAATCCGAATGGCATCACTCTGAATTGATAATACCCTAAAGAGCAATTAAAGGCGGTTTTCCACTCATCCCCTTCTTTAATCCTTACTCGATAATAAGCTTCTCTTAAGTCTAATTTTGTAAAAAAATTCCCTTTGCACAGGTAACCTAACATATCATTCATAAGGGGTAGAGGGTACATATTTTTCACTGATATAGCATTGAGATTTTTGTAATCAACACACATTCTAAGATCCCCATCCTTTTTCTCTCTGAACAAAATAAGGGGCAGCTATTTTTGACTTTGCAGGTTGAATAAAACCTTGAGCCAAGGGGTTTTTTTTAGAAATCCTCAAAGCTCTTCCATTTCTTTAGGTGTCATATCATATAATTCAGCTTAGGAAAGTTGCCCCCTGGGACTATCTTGATGGCAAATCCAATGGCCGATGAGGTGGGAGTACATCCAAATTCTTTTCACTAAAAACTTTTATTAAATCTCTGTATTCTGTAGGCACACTGTATTCTAACCGCCTGTTGGCCTTTTGTGTATCCACAGAAGCCACTTTCAATTTTTCAGCCATAGGCATGTAGCAAGCAACCTGTGCCTCCTGCAGCTTTTGTTGATTGACTGCGTTGTTTCTTAATTGCCACTTGTTATTATTCCAATCTATTAGGGGGTTCCATTTCTTCAGCCAAGCTAATCCTAAAATCACATTTTCAGTCATTCTAGGAGCTACTATAAAACTAATGATTTCATATGATTGCCAAACTTTATAGTCACTGGCTTGGTGAAATAAGTGGCAGGTTCACCCTTGCCCTTTTCATTACCCTTGTTTCCTCACCCAGCTGGGTGTCTCTCTACTACACAATGAGGTCAGTTATCTTGACAAGTATGCTGTTGGTATTTCATCAAATCCAACTCCGCTTCAGCAGTTAACTGTACCAATCTCTAAGGAATGGGGCACCCTTCTGGATAGACAGTTGTAATACAATTCCTTATTTCATTTCAAAATTGGTACACCAACATATGCTATGGCCATCCTCTTACATGAGCAACCAGACTGTGAAATTCTGGAATGTATTCCACACCAGTCTCTTCCATTGCAACTGGACTCTCACATCGGCCTTTCTTGTTTCAACAGGATCTTCAAATCAATTCCATAGCTCTTGCATGAAGGTATCCACATCATGGAGCTCTGGGGCTGTCTCATCATAGAGGGACACCAACCATTCCACTGCTTCCCCTTCCAGATTCATGGAAATAATATTCACACATGGTCCTTCATTGAGATATCTGTCTCCATATCTTTCTAAATAATTCCACACCTGGGTCACAAAGTAAGCCAACTTCTTCAGTTGTCCATCAAGTGTGACTTTGAAAGGAGGAGGCTGGAGATCATCCCTTACCAGTGTATAGCCATGGGGTAAGTCAGCTCCCTGCAGAGCTGCCTGGGCCCCTCTCCAATCAGTTGGCCGATAACCAGGTGGGGCTCCAACACCTGTCAGGGCAGCATTTGATGGAATACAGCCCCATTGCAATCCCAACTGTGCAGCTCTTGATGTCCCAGATCAGAAACTGCTGTCTGTTGGGAGGATGGAAATGGAGTGATAGGGTTGCGAGCAGACCCCACCTCTGACTATTTCAGTGGGCCAGCTCCTCGAACCTCCAATCCTCTCAACTTCTCTCTCAATTTCTCCACAGAAGGGCTGCAATTTATAACAGGGAGTCTCCAATCCACTGGCTCTCCCCATTCTGCTGCCGTCTTGGATGCCTTCATGGGCCAAGCCTCAGATAAATTCAGAGGAAACTGCTGCTGCTTTCCTGAGACCATTTTCCTGAAACCATTCACCCACATAGTTCTAGGCACTGGCTACAGAGCCTCTATCTCTTTTTCACCTCCAGCAGCAGTTTCTGCTTTGGGTGAGTCCCAGTTGACAAAGCTGCCTCTCCTGTCTGAATTAGATCTGCTGACCATGAGAGGGGAATTCCCCCTGCAGTATCCCTCCATCCATCTTCTTGTCCATGGCAGTTCTCACAATATTGAGCACTCCTGGGAAGAAAACCCAGGTAGACTACAAATTAAAAGAGTTAGTTTACTGTTAACGTCCTGCTTTCATATCCAAATAAAAGTCCAGGATCAATTCAATTCTGAAAAACTTACTGTTTATTGGATACATAGCGTGGTAATGGCAAGGTAAAACTAACTCTGAATTTCTAAAGCACAGTTCACAGTATTAAACAATGACTTTCTCAGCTCAACCCCCAGGCTTTCACTTAGACCATGTAAACAAGTTCTCTTGTTATGGGAACTATCTGCGTTCTTCTCAATACCTGTTTATATGCCCTTGAAAAGTTTATAGACTCTCACAAGCTTCTATGGAACTGCAGAGGTTTCTCCAAATTAACCCATTCATAGTCAATAGCCCCCCCTTACTCTAATGACAAGTTGACATGGAGAGGCATGTAGCTGCCCATGTTTCACCTTTGACAGAGCCTACCTGAAAAAAATCCTGCTTGGATTTCAGGATGGACTTTTTCACCCAGCCTCCTTGAGAGAAAAGCAATGCTTGGTAGAAAGATTCCACCCTGCAATCTCTCCAGAAGAGTGCAGTGCTAGGATCAATTAAGATATTGCACAATATCCTTGAACGTCGAGGCTTCGAGTAAAAGACCCAAGACTGAAAAAGACACATATCGAATATGGGGGTGAGATTCTTTTTTATAAGTATATGTGACACGTTGATCTGTTTATCCTCAGACAAAGGAATTCTGAAAAAGAATCCCACAAGCAATAATGACACATCTTCTAAAGATTAGTCAATCATAAAAACTATAATTGAACACATGAGTATAATCATTGCTTGATTAATTGCTTCACTAAAATCCATATCCTACATATATCAGAATAATATTCAACAGAGGCTGGTGCAGTATATTCAAGCCTGGGATTGTCATTGGCCTCATCATTCCCACTCTTTCTTCTGTTGTTTCCATAACTTCTTTTTGTTTGAAAAGATAAGGGGGCTGATGAAACCTGACAGCAGGACATCGTTTTTTTCAGAGTAGGATTCATGCTGTCAAAAGTTATTGGAGCAGGGAGAGAAGGAGAAGGGAAGAATAGTAACAGGAACAAAATAGATGTTTACTCTTCCATTCCTCCTCCCAATAATTTTGCTCCTCAAATGCTTGTGCTCATTTTCCTCACTGGGTTCTGTTTCCATACTCAGGGTTCAGCAGAGAGAAAAGGAGCCAGGTGTGGGTTGCACTTACTAGAATTGTGAGCAGGATGAGATCCCTACTATGGTCCCCCTGCTTTAAAATTACACTTTTCAGTGCTTGGCTTTACAGTTCTGTTATATACTTTAACACATCAAAGTTGTCATTGCCTTATTTTATAAACCCAGAAGTATGCAATCTTTCTCCCCTTTCAATACATTTTGCTAGGTGAAATTACTGCAGCTGGTATTATAGTAAAGGTAAGGAGATTTTCTGCTCTTAATGGACTCTTAGCATTTAGAAGGGTCTCAGAGATAAGGAGTACTGAGCATTATGCAAAGTGTTGCTAAGCTGAGTCATCCTGGTGAGGGAAGCTACCCTCAGGAAGAGCAACCATGAATTTGCAGGGCCCATCCATGCTAAGCCAAAGCCACTGTGTAGATTTCATAGACATCACATGCCAATGAATTTCAGAGCATGCAATTTGATAACGTTCTGATATAACAAGCCTCTGCGTTTTGGAAAACCTTCACATGTTGCATAGTCTATTCCCATTCTTTTTGCTTCTTATAGCATTTAGCTCAGGGAGTCCAGCATAATTACCTAATGAGGCAAACAATTATGGTGATATTCTGTGACCACAATTCAGCATCTTTCTTTACTATCTTCAATACATCTAGAGTCTATTGTTGCTTCATTGAAAAAATCATGTTTATAGTGTTTCATCCAGAGGACTTGTTCTTCTAGTACCTTTAAAGCTTCTGACAGGTTTTTCTTCATTCATTCCATAACAATTGAAGCACTATCTGCCTTAGAATGCCTTTTAATATGATGCTAATGCAGATTCCTAAATATTGTTACTGAAACAAATCTTCTTTAGAGCCAATGTTAAGAAGTTTTCTAGATTCCTCAATTTCTATTTGTATTTGATGAAACCCTTTTCTCTAGTTAACTATAGTAAATATTCTTAGTCTTATATCTGAGATAAGGAGGAAAGTTCTGCCTGAAGCAGATCACCACAGATTTGCATAGCCTTGGGGCTTTTTTTCTTCATAAAAGACAAAAAGCATTTTCCATTCACTCTTAGCTTGGGCATTAGATTGGATCCTCTAATGTGTTGTAGTGATAGCTTACATAATGTTCCTTTTCATATTTTCTTTAAATTCAGTTGAAGTAAATGCACAATGATTATCCAAACTAACAGTGCAGTATTGGATACCCCTTAAATTGCAAATATTTTAAGCAACACAATCATTGTAGCCAGGGATTTTTATGAAGCTATTAAAATGATTTCAAACCATTTAAATAAGAGTCTATCACAGTGAGGAAATGATTTGTGTGTAATGGTCCTCTGAAATTTATATGAATTCTTCATCAAAGCTTCTTGGTGAATTCCCAATGGGAGGTAGATTAGAGGATTATATTGGGTAGCCTAGCAGGAGCCGTATTCCTTTACACATTACTGAATGTCTGAGTTGAACTCAATCACACAGATTGGCCACAGGTGTCTTGCCAACACCTTCTTACAAAGAGTTCATAAGACCAGGATGACATGTCCCTTTTAAAATTATAATGCATTTGCCCAGTGGTGGGATTCCAGCCGGTTCGCACCACTTCGGCAGAACCGGTAGCTAATTTTTTGTTGCCCAGACCCAGAATGGACCTCCGGAAGTGGCATCCACACAGAGAACCAGTTGTTCACATATTTGAATCCCACCACTGCATTTGCCTCATAATTGTATCTTTAATAAGCAGACCTCTCAATTCAATTTATGAATTGCATTTATTCTGTCTTCCATTCAGCGTAAATGAATAGAATGGAGAACACATTTTCAATCTCAGATTTCTTTTTTGACATGAAGACATGGTTTGTTAATTTCAGAAAGTTTTTTCAGAAATTGTTGGACTATTTCAGGGGCTATAACAATTACATATTTAATATGTTTATCCTGTAAAATAACCTAGAAGAGTCATTATTGTTTGGGTATCTCACTTGCTGCAATTAGTTGTCAATATTAGGCCAGATTAAGCTTTGTAAAACTTAAACTCCAACAAGAAAAAGTGTGGCTTAAATATCTTATTCATGATACATTTATAATCTCCACAGAAACCAATCTTGCCATTGGGCTTTAATAATAATGACCACAAGGCAATCTCTTATTCTGACATGTAAGAACTCTTCAACCCAACAGTGCTTAGAGAACACGCATAATATAGTGATGCAAATAACAATAACAATCGAGAGCATCCTGTCATACAGCATCACAGTCTGGTTTGGAGGCATCACTGCTTCAGACAGGAAGGCGGTGCAGAGAGTGGTGAGAATGGCTGAAAAGATCATTGGCAGTTCCCTCCCTCCCATCCAGGACATAGCACAGAAGCGTTGCTTGAGCAGGGTCCGTAAGATTATCTGGGACACTACACATCCTCTTCACGACCTGTTTTCCTTGTTACCTTCTGGGAGGAGGCTTCGTGGTATCCGTAGCAGAACATCCAGATTCAGCCATAGTTTCATTCCATACAGCATTAACCTTGCAAACTCTCAAGCTTCCTCCTTGCGTTATATATTCAAGATGGACAGTATTTAATATTTATTTGCTATGTATATGTAGGGATGTGGGTCTGTATATATGTTGTTCATAGTATTTTTAGGTGTGTGTCATGTATGTGTTTCACTTTGAGAGCGGGCAACTAAATTTTTGATATGTGCCATTGTACCCACAATATAAAAATGACAATAAAGGTTATCTTATCTTATCTTATCTTATCTTATCTTATCTTATCTTATCTTATCTTATCTTATCTTATCTTATCTTATCTTATCTTATCTTATCTTATCTTATCTTATCTTATCTTATCTTATCTTATCTTATCTTATCTTATCAGACTACTGGGGTCGTTCATGATATTTAAACCTTTGTGTAATGTTTTTAGGTAAAAATGTATTTTCAGTAATATCACAACTTCATTAAATAAGAGGCCTGATTTTGACAAATATTTGGAACTGCTACAATAATTACAGACCATTTTATGTAGAAATACACAGACAATACCCATTTATTATAGACTGTGCACCTGCAGGCATAAAAAGAATTCCCAGTTCCCATAGGAGATCAAAAGTTAAAATGGTAGCATGGACAGGAGAAATGCAGATAAGATCTTAATACACTCTTTATTCAACTGCCAATTAGAACAGGAAAACATAATAGAATGACTTAAAGCTAACCACCATTTCCAATGACAGGAACTCAAAAAAGTAAAATGATGTAGTAATGTTTAGCATCAGTGCTCTTACATACAGCATAGAAAGCATACAGCATAAGAAGCAAAGCAACATAGACAATATTAAATTCCAACTTTTGCAGGAAATATTAAATTATTTCATAGGTCTTACCTATTCAAGTATTGTAGACAGGCACAACTTTAAATTAAACATTGGGGTTTTTTTGTAAAAGTTTTATTGATTTTTTTACAATAACAACCTTAGTGCCTGGTGTACAGGGTGTTGTCTTGGTTCATATTTTTTTTTTGAAAAAATATACAATCAATAGGTTAATTAACAGTCAATAATAATTAATTTTTATATTTCCAAAATTAGTATATCAATTAATAATATATTTCCTTGATCTTCTCTTCTCCCAGTAGTATTCAACATTAAACAAATATATTTTTTGATATTTGATATTTTCCGTATATAAATGATTAAATAAAAAAAATTCTTCTATATTTATACCAACAATAATAGCATCCATATATAGCATTTTTCCCTTATCATTATCTTATTTTTTTCTTTATTTTCGTAAAAGTCATCTTATTGATTCACTTTGTATCTTATTTTCATAAATCTTGTTTAAGCTCAATATATCCATAATATTCAAACAATTCTTACCAATCATAATTTTCTCAGTAATTAATATCTAAATATCCAAATTTTCCACTTAAATATATCATCCCAATATTTTCACATTGTTTTATTGGGCAAATATATTGCTTGTGCGGCTGCTGACTGAGAGTGAACAGAGGACAAACAAAAGTAGGTCTACAGACTGGCCACAAAACAGGCAAAAATTGTATTCATCTCTATTCTTGTGATTACTGTATACATTGATTAGAAGATAATATGCTATGAATTGCTTCCATTATATTACAAATGTATGGCATGATATTATCTTCCAAGATGATAATATTTCCAGACACAACATGGCATAATATGGTATGTTAAAAGTACTATGCTTTGAGAAAAAAATCAAATTACATAAATAAAACCTGAAAATGTTTGTTTACCATCAAGAAAAGGTCTGATGGTCATCTTGTTTCTACTGAGTTTAAATTATAATTCCAGTTATTTATATATGTATTACATATTAGAGGAACTATACATATATTTAGGACATGAAACCAATGTCTAAATACAGCACTAATACTTTATAACAGAAATTTGTTCAGGGATTCAGAGCTTCTCAGCTACATTGAAGAATATTTATTCTCATCAAAAATGGCACAAATAGAAATAGGTAAGGACAAACCTATAACATGGGGAGTTAATCAGAAAATGTCTTCTCATACCCTTATGAAATTTATACCACAACTAGAATGTCCATGTATGGGATGTCAAGCAGTGCTACTTAAAATGGGTGGGGAAAGATTCCTTATCTTATTTTGAGTAGCATAGCATCGGCACTGGCATAATCGAAGCCAAAAACTAAATTCCCCTCCCCTGAGCACATAGTATCAAAGCACAATTCCCTCCTCCAATTAACAGTCATAAATCACATTCCCCAATTAGCTTGAAGCACTGGCTTCCACTCCCATTCTCCAGCCCGCCAATTTCTTATCAGCTCTGGTTACAAAAACGTTGTTTCTCACGCTGGGTCCAGTGTTGTTATGCCTAGCTGGACTCTCACTCACATTGCCCCTCCCAGCATCATCTAACTCTAAAAGCAAAAGGTAAAAGATGGCTACATTTCCATTTGTTGTCAATGCAAAAACATCCAATGCTAGCAGCGTTGACATCCAGCCCCCCTTACAAAAACAATAAATCCTGTAATATAAACAAAAGTACAGGTTAGGGATTGCCTCTCGGTTTGTTAGGGTGTTTCTTATAAAACCTAGTAATGAGTCTATCAGCTTTCACATCGCTAGATTTCACCCAAGTGGCTTCAGACAACAAATATCCCTTCCATTGTACTAAATACTGCAATTTCCCTTTAAAAATTCTAGAATCAAGAATACGCTTTACTTCATAGTGAGTCTTTCCTGCCGCCACAAGGGGTCCAGGTGCCTTCTTAGAGGGAGGTCTTAAAGTGGAACCCCGATAAGGTTTCAACAGGCTGCAATAGAAAACAGGGTGAATTTTTCCCAAGAGCTTAGGGAGTTTTAATTTCACTGTGACTGGGTTAATGATCTTTACAATGGGGAAAGGTCCCAAGAACTTCAGTCCTAACTTCTTACTGGGTAACTTGAGCCGTAAATATTTAGTTGACAGATAAACCTTTTGCCCAACTTGGAATGTTTTTTGAGGAGCCCTTTTTTAATCCGCCTGCTTTTTATATGTCTCGGAAGTGTTTTTTAAAGCAGTCTTCGTGGTTTTCCAAACTTCTTCCCACCCCTTCACCCATTGATCAAGTGTCTGGGAAGCGGAGGGTGCCTGGGGGTATTCGGGTATTGGATTGAACTCTTTTCCTGTGGCCACTTTAAAAGGCGTGAAGCCAGTGCTGCTGTGAACAGAGTTATTGTAAGCCACCTCTGCGAAAGGGAGGAGGTCAGTCCAGTTTGTTT
The DNA here is from genome assembly GCA_023970755.1 of Azemiops feae. Lineage (NCBI taxonomy): Eukaryota > Metazoa > Chordata > Lepidosauria > Squamata > Viperidae > Azemiops > Azemiops feae. Next base: position 231,109 of record JALGBA010004270.1, on the reverse strand, counting down.
GTTGGTAGCTGACATAGCATCTGGGATATTGCTCCACCACTGAGTTAGCGGATTCAGCCCCCCCCCCCATTAGTAGTCTGATGAAAAGCAGATGATAGACCTTGAGATGAACCAATTAGTTTAAGGAAACTTCTCCAAATCTTAGCTGTGAACTGCACCCCCCGTCCAAGATTATTTGTTTAGGTGCGCCATGCAGCCGGTAGATGTGCTTCAAAACATTTTGGTTAGTCGTTGGGTGGACGGAAACCCTTTGCAGGCGATGAAATGAGCCTGCTTTGAAAACAGATCTATCACAGTCCAGATGACTATATTTCCTCTACTTTCAGGTAGATCTACTATAAAATCCACAGCAATTTCTTCCCATGGTTGGGAAGGGTTTGCCACCGGTTGCAACAACCCAGGGGGTTTCCCAGGAATTCTTTTCGTGGTGGCACATACAGCACAACTCCTAACAGCTTTCCACATCCCATTTCAAACCCGGCCACCAGAATTGCCGGCGGATGAGATGTAGTGTTTTTAAATATCCAAAGTGTCCAGCCTGTTTCACGTCATGGCCATGTTGGAAAGCATTAAGGTGGAGGGTCTCTGGCAAGTATAACTTTCCCTCCTTGTAAGCCAAACCATCCCTGCACGTTAAGGATGTTTGATTGTCTTTGAACCATTGGTCGGTGAGGAGCTCTTGTTTTATTTTCTTTGCCCCAGGGTCATCAGGGTTAGGGGCCCTTGAAGGTAGGATTCTGCGTGGCGTGAGTTGAGAGGCTGGTTGTGGATTGGAGATAATTGCCTCATTAACCTCTTCACACTGGCTTTTGTACTGGGGCAGTCTGGATAGAGCATTAGCTAAGAAGTTTTTTTTCCCCGGTATGTACTTTAAAGTGAAATTAAAACAGTTAAAGTACTGCGCCCATTGCACTTGTTTCGGGGACAATTTGCGGGGAGTGTTCAGTACTTCTAGATTTTTGTGATCAGTCCATACCTCAAAAGGCACCTTGCTCCCCTCTCTAGTTTAATAGAGCCCAGCGGATTGTGAATACCTCCTTTTCCCACACAGCTCACCTCCTCTCACATTTAGTGGATTTTTTCGAGGTGTAGGCACAAGGTTGTAAGGTTCCACTCTGGTTCTTTTGTAGTAGTACAGCTCCAACAGCCATGTCACTGGCATTGGCTTGAATTACAAAGGGCTGCCCTGGGCAGGGATGCTTTAGAACCGGTTCAACAGCAAATAATCTTTTTAAGTTTTCAAAAGCAGTCTGACAGTTCATAGTCCATGCTAGTGGTTGGCCTGGTCACAGCTTTCCTCCCCCTTTGCCCATTTTTAGTAGTTCCATGAGGGGTAGGGCAATTTCAGCAAAGGAGTGGATGAATTGTTGGTAAAAGTTGGTGAATCCTAGGAAGCTCTGGAACTGTTTGCGAGTCTTTGGAGGCTGCCATTCAATTACGGCTTTCACTTTGGTCGGGTCCATTTTAATGCCTTTGCTGGAAATTCTGTAGCCAAGATAATCTAGTCGGGTCTGATGAAACTCACACTTTGATAGTTTGACATAAAGTTTGGCATTTAACAGTTTCTTTAGCACTTCTCTTACTAATTTTACGTGGTCAGTCATATTCGTGCTGTATATCAGGATGTCATCAAGATACACCAGAACCCCTTTGTATAAATGGTCATTAGAACCTGATTAATCAATTGCATGAAGACAGCTGCGCCCCCCTGTAGTCCAAACGGCATGACTTTAAATTGATAGCTCCCCATGGGACAGTTAAAAATGGTCTTCCACTCATCTCCCTCCTTTATCCTCACCTAATAATATGCCTCTCTCAGGTCTAACTTAGTGAAGACACTCCCCTTGGCCAGTGGGTTAGTAAGTCCTTCAGGAGGGGGGGGTATTTATTTTCCACACTCACCGCGTTCAGACCCTTATAATCCACGCAGAGATGAAGTGAGCCATCTTTTTTTTCTTTAAACAACACCGGGGCTCCCACAGCAGACTTGGCCCGTTCGATGAATCCCCTCGCTAGGTTTTTGTCCACATATCGCTGCATCTCCTCTATTTCAAGGGGGGACATAGCATACATCCTCGGTCATGGGAGTTTGGCTCCCAGTAACAGTTCAATGAAGCAATCATTGGGTCTGTGGGGAGGCAGGATGTCACATTCTTTCTCACTAAATGCCTCTGCTAGGTCCCGGTTTCACTGGGGATGAATGGCTTGCCTGCTAGGTCCCTGGTTCGCTGGGGATGAAAGGCAGCCATGTGCACTAGCTTGTTGGGTGGGCTAAAATTTCCTGTAACGTCCATCGAGTTAAGGGGAGGCTTAGGTCCTATAGGTAATCTTACAGTTCTCAACCCCTTCCCCCACCAGATAAATGGCTTCCATTTGTCCAACCAAGCTAGCCCCAGGATCACAGCCTCAGTCATTTTTGGAGCCACCAGGAAACGAATGAACTCCCAGTGCTCACCTATTTCTAAGCGTAGGGGTTCGGTCAATTGTGTGACTAAAGTTCCGCCCATTAGGGAGCCATCGGCTTGCTCAAACCTCACGGGTTTGGAGAGCAGCTTTGCTCATATACCTATATTCAGGACAAGTGACAAGCTGATGACACACCAGGAGCATCTGGAGCCGACTAGTACTTTTAAATCTACCTGTGCCTCCGTCTTAGGGATTATGAGTTTGGCAGTAGCAAAAAAGGTGGGACGTGTCGACTCACCATTGGGTCATTCTCTCCTTCATCGTCGCTGTCATAGGAGGGTAGAGTGGCAGCAAGTCCGGCTTGGGTCTCGGCACTCTCCTATGAGGGGGACGTGACTTGGGCCATGGGTTCCTGCGCAATCCAGTTGGATTTCTCTTTCATTGGCTGCTGGACTGGTTTCTTCCTCGCTGGTGGTCCCGGTCTATTTTGCTGCTGGGGGTAAGGGACTGGGCAATTCGCTGCTCGATGTCCCTGTTGTCCACATCTCAAACACTTGATCAATGGCCCAGCAGGTGTCTGGGATTCTCTGTAGCTGCAGCGGTTGGAGGCTTTTGGGGGAGTGGCTGTCATTTGGGTTGATTTGGTCTTGACTCGGCTTCTTGTGGGGATGGTTTCTGATAGTGGGCGAACTGAACATCTAGTCTTACTGCTGCCTGGTACCACTCTTGCAGCTGATCAGGGACTGCTCGATAGATACAAGCCTGGAAGAGGTGGTCATCTAGTTCCTCCTTGAAATGATGGATTAGGGATTGCTCGGGCCACCTCTCTATTCTGCTGGCTATCTTGTGAAACTCTTGTACATATTCTAGGGCAGGCCTGCCAGCTTGTTTTATTTTGTGGACTTGCTCCTCCGCTTTGAGGGCAATGGATGGGTCCTTGAACCTTGCTCTCAGCCCTAGGAGGAAGAGGTGGGGGTCCTCTAACTTGGGTGCTTGCTCGTTGTATAGATTATTCAGCCACTCGGATGCTTCTCCTTCCAAGCTGGATGCAATCACATCGACCATAGCGGCTGGGTTCGGATAGAAGTAGGCACAGCTGCTCAAGTGAGAGTGCACCTGATTGAGGAAAAAGATCAGTTTCTCCGGATTCCCATCGAAGGTGGCTCTGAGAGGTGGTGCCATCAGTGGTTGCTGGCCTCCCCATTGTGGGTGTTGCATCCTCAGTTGTTGCTGACACCCCCCCCCCCATGGTGACTGCCGCAAGCAGTCCCAGTGGCTGTTTTGCATCCGGGGGCTGTGGCCACCCCCAAGGTTGTTGTTGCATTGCCGGCAGCTGCGGCACCCCCAATTGCTGTGCAACCCCCATCGGTCTCTGTGGCTGCAGTAATGGCATCCCCAGCAGTTGCGAGCCTCCCAGCGGTTGCTGCATAGGAGGGGGCTGCTGCCATCCCCATTGCTGCTGGTGTGCGGGGGTTTGTGGTGCCCCCAGTTGCTGCAGGCCCTCCTGCGGCCCTGGAGATGGTTGTTGCTGGACCCCCATCAGTTGCGGGCCCCTCAGTGCTGCATGTTGCTGCACATTTGGGGACGGCGGCCAGCCCCACTGCTGTTGTAGTGCTCCCAGCAATTGCTGACCCCCTGGTGGCTGCATCATCCCCAGTTGTTGCAAGGCCCCCATCAGCTCTTGCACTGCCAGTGACTGCTGGCTTCCCACCTGGGAAGGCTGTGGCATTCCCCATTGTTGTACAGGCCCAGGCTAGGTGGCAAGTAAGCATGTTGATCTGGGATTAGGCTGGCTCGGTGATGGCTTGGGCTCTTATCCCGGTGGCAGTGATCTGGGCTTCGGGAGGGGTGGTGACTGGAGCTGTCTCTCCCCATGGGGCTGGAGGCCATGGTCAGTGGTTTCGAAGATGGGGAGGCTGCCTGATCTGCACAGGGGGCCTGGGGGTTTCCCTTGGTAGGAGTTGGTGGCTGCCTTGCCAATCATCAAGATCACTCTCATAGGGGGAGCGGGAAGTTCTTCCCCAAATTTTTGTCAACTTACCCCTCTTTTCTAGGGACAGCAACTGGGGCTCGGGACCCCAAGATAGTTAGGAAAAAGTTGTAGTTTTTGGCTTAATGTCATGGTTCCGACAAATGAAACTCTTCAAAGAACTTTGAGGCATTGTTTACCTTAAAGAATCTTTATTTTGAGTAGCATAGCATTGGCACTGGCATAATCGAAGCCAAAAACTAAATTCCCTTCCCCTGAGCACATAGTATCAAAGCACAATTCCCTCCTCCAATTAACAGTCATAAATCACATTCCCCAATTAGCTTGAAGCATGGGCTTCCTCTCCCATTCTCTAGCCCACCAATTTCTTATCAGCTCTGGTTACAAAAACCTTGTTTCTCATGCTGGGTCCAGTGTTGTTATGCCTAGCTGGACTCTCGCTCACATTCCCCCTCCCAGCATCATCTAACTCTAAAAGCAAAAGGTAAAAGATGGCTACATTTCCATTTGTTGTCAAATGTTTCCTACTGATAAGCATACATGTATGTGGCTAACCTAATGTTAGACAAGCCAGAACTTGATAGTACAAATACGCCTATAATGTTCTTCCTTGGAGTTGGGAGCTATTAATGCCTTGACTGGCAGTTGTCTTTAGTAACTTTTATAGCCTAGGAAGATGTCACTGCAGTCATGTAGCATTCATGTGGGCTCTGTTACATTTCAATGGTTTCATTTTTTTTTTCATATGTTCTTTTGCTTTGAAAACATCCATTTGGGCAGGAAGTCCTGCAACCTCTGAACCCAGTAGAAGTGGAGCTCTCAAAAGCCTAAAAAAAACCCAACCCTAAACATGCAAAGAATTCCACCCACAGGGGAAAAAAAGTGAATAGAGGAAAAGACTGGACTTGGAGAGAAGAGAAAACTTGGAATTCAAACATTTATTTGGATACCAAGTTTATCTGTGGAGTTCTGCTGAGTTCCGTCAATAGTTTCCTTTGTTTTTCTTGAACTATCAGCCCATCAACTTAGCATGGAGATAGTTTTCTCTATAGACTGTACTGATTTTCTTTAACATTGGCTGCATAGTTCTTTTTACCATTAATAGTGCAGGCTTACAGACAGAATTGCAAAATGAATTAGAAACAGATTTATTTGCATGAGTATTCTCTCCCCCTCCCCCATGAATTAGGTACAGATCTATTTGCAAGGCTTTTTTTTCTTTTTTCTCCCTGCATATTTATAAGGATTTATTAGGATTACAGTCTTTATTAACTAAATAACCATGAATGAATTGAATATGAATTTTTGTATATATTGAATGTTCCTGAGAAAACTGAGTGGTCATTTTAAGAAGTTGTTACAAGTATCACTGGAGGATTTTAAACCTTTACTGCCTAGACCATAAACTGTATTACCTGATAATAACTTTTATTGCTCTGGGCTGCAATTATCGTTCTACCCTCTTTTGTAAATTACAAATGATCAGAGACTGCAATATTTTTTACGGTATTTTTTAATTTTTTAATATTTTAAATATCTTAATGGATTTTTGTGGACAATATTTGGGTAATATATATATATATCAAGAGAGCAACATCAACATTGCCACAGAAGATACCAAAAAAAGAGAACTCAGAACTCCCAGAACTCCTGACAACGTAAACAATTAACCCAATGGAACAGTTTGACTTCAGAGATGTGGGTGCCCTATCACTGTAGATTTGTGAGAGGAGATTGGACAGCCAAAATAGTATAAGTTGCTTCAACTCTATTACACTATTATTCTAAAAGACTAACTTCTAAGAATAGAAATTTAAATTTTCTTTAAAAACAAAATCTTCTAAATTTTGGGATTTATGAAAATAAATTTCTAGAATTTTTAAAATTTGGGGGGGAATCTTTTAATGAGGTGGCCCAGTGTTGCAACTGAGAGACAGCACAGCTGAGAGGTGACCAGCTATGAGGAGGCCCAGTGTCTCAACCGACAAACAGCCCGGCTGAGAGACAGAGAGAAGGCCCAGCAACCCAGCCTGGCAGCTGAGTGGAGGCAGTGAGGTGCAAACAGAGGCCACTGAGCAGAGGTGAAATGGAACTAGGTGGCAGCAGACCAGCAGCTGAGAGCATCACCGTGGACCCTGAGCAGCATCTGTGCAGAACTAAGTGGCACAGGAGGGGAGTGCCCAGAGCAGCTACTGAGAGCAGCACAGCATACCAGTGCAGTGCCCAGAGCAGCAACTGAGAGCAGCATGGCAGACCAGCATTGGCTGAGAGCAGCATGGCAGACCAACTGAACAGTGGTGGAGCAGAGCTAAGTATGATAGTAGGCTGGAGTGCTCACAGCAGTGGCTGAGAACAGTGCAGCAGAACAGCTGAGCAGTGGCTAAGCACCCAGATCAGCACATCATACTTGAAAACTCCAGCAGTGGCCAGGCAATTGAAAGACAAGAAGACAGGGAGAAAAGGATAAGTACATAACACTTGTGGATAGAGAGGAAAGGGATAAATTTCAAGGTAGAGGATTAAAATCTAAGCATCTCCTAGAAAAAAGCCTGAGATTCCCAACATAAAGAAGTGCATAACATTTCATAAGGGGCCAAGAACATTTGTAAATTCTTAAATACTTAGTGTACTTAGATTTCAGTAAGGCATTTGATAAAGTAGATCACAACCTACTCCTTCGTAAGCTAGAAAAAGGTGGAATAGACAACATCACCACCAGATGGATCCGTAGCTAGCTGGCAAACCATACTCAATGAGTAGTCCTCAATGGCACTACATCCACATGGAGATAAGTAAGCAGTGGGGTACCACAAGGTTCCGTCTTAGGCCCAGTACTCTTCAATATCTTCATAAATGACTTAGATGAGGGAAATGAAGGGGAACTCATCAAATTTGCAGCTGACATTAACCTGGCAGGAGTACCCCAGAAGACAAACTCAGGATCCAAAAAGATCTTGACAAACTTGAACAATGGGCTCTATCCAACAAAATGAGTTTCAATGTGGAGAAAAGCAAAGTTTTACATTTAGGCAGGAAAAATCAAATGTACAAGTACAGATTAGGCGAGACCTGGCTTAAAAACAATAACAGTAAGAGGGACCTTGGAGTCCTAGTGCAGGGCTTTTCAACCTTTTCACCGATTGTACCACTTTTAGGATATGGCAATATTCGAGTACCACCTAGCAAGGTGTCCAAAACTTGATGACCAAAAAAAAAAACCTGTTCAAAGTTGCAATTGCACTGAAATGACTTATGAACATTTTTCACACTTATGACCATTGCAGCATGCCCAGGGTCATGTGATTTATATTTGGATGCTTGGCAACAGATTCATATTTATGATGGTTACAGTGTCCCAGGGTCATGTGATCCCCTTTTGCAACCTTTTGACAAGCAAAGTCAAAGGCAGGGCTGCTGGTGGCCAAGTGCTAAGGCGGGACTTCCCTCCCTCCCTCTTTCGCATGCCCTCCTCCTTCTGAAGGAAGAATTTGAACCCCCCATATTTTCTCTCTTCCATATATTCATCAAACAAGGAAAAGCTGCCAGAGACAGAAAAGACAAACTGCTGAGTGAACTAGCTTAAAAAGGCACATTCCCCTTTAAGAATTAGCTACTGGCTAGAATGGAAAGTTAGGGAGCAGGCAGCCGGCACTTAAAGAAGAAGAAAAATGTAAATAAGTACTGGCTGCCGGCTAAGGCAGCCTCCCCAAATGGCTCCATTCATAAGTAAAGGAATGCTACAGGCAAAATCCATTCAGGAGAAAAATACTTCAAAATCCCTTGCAGCAAAACTTACAGCTAACAATAGCAGAGCAATAGAAGCTAACACGAGACATCAGCCATCAGCCAAATAGAAATTGCCAAACACTCCTTAAGAACACAAAGCCCACATTGCACATATCCCAGAATTTCAAAGTCACAAAAGCACATAAGAATCCTTCCACTCTCCATCTCCCTCCCTCCCTCGTGCCTCACCTCCAGCCATTGCTGCCTTTTTTCATTCCTCTTGGAGGGTGACCCCTCCCCCACTGCATTTCTTGCCTGTTTGCTGCTGCCAGCACAGGTGACTGTGTAGTTGTAGATCGGCTCATGGCCGGCCTGCTTGATCTCCTTTCCTCTCCCCCCATCCTCCTCCTCCTTCTTCTTCTTTCCCTTCGGTGCAGCTAGAGCTGACTCTGCCTCCTCCCAAGGCTGCTTCTTTTTTCCCCTCTCCCTCTCCCGCCCAAACTGCCTCCTTTTATAGCCTCTTCTGTCTCCGCCCCCCCTCCTCCTCCTTTCTCATGGGGGAGGGTGAGCCAGAAGTGAGCCTGGGGACTTTGCCTGCTGCAGCCAATCTGCAGCTGCAGAGTACTCTCTCACAGTAAGTTCTTGCCTGCACTGGCTCTTTCCCTCCCCCACTACACCTGGCTAGGCAGGGCTGCATACCACCTGCCACTCATTAATGTACCACAAGTAGTACACGTACCACTAGTTGAAAAGCCCTGTCCTAATGGACGTTCACTTGACTAGGAGCCAGCAATGTGCAGCAGCAGCCAAAAAAGCTAATACAATCCCGGGTTGTATAAACAGAGGCATAGAATCAAGATCATGTGAGTATTAGTACCACTTTATAAAACCCTAGTAAGACCACACCTGAAATACTGCAACCAATTTTGGTCACCATATCACAAAAAAGATGTTGAGAGATTGGAAAAATTCAGAGAAGAGCAATTAAGATGATCAAAGGCATGGAGACTAAAACATATGAAGAACGGCTGCAGGATTTGGGTTTGGCTAGTCTAAAGAAAAGAAGAAATAGGGGAGACATGATAGCAGTGTCTCCAATATTTAAGGGGCTGCCACAAAGAAGAGGGGGTCACGTTATTCTCCAAAGCACCAGAGGGCAGGACAAGAAACAATGGTTGGAAACTGATGAAAGAGAGAAGCAACCTGGAATTAAGGAGAAACTTCCTAACAGTGAGGACAATTAACAGTGGAACAGCTTGCCTCCAAAAATCGTGGGTGCTCCATCAGTGGAGATTTTTAAGAAGAGGCTAGACAGTCACTTGTCTGAGATGGTATAGGTCCTCCTGTTTGAGCAGGGCGTAGGACTAGAAAACCTCCAAGGTTCTTTCCAGCTCCTATTCTATTCTATTCTATTCTATTCTATTCTATTCTATTCTATTCTATTCTATTCTATTCTGTTCTGTTCTATTCTGTTCTGTTCTGTTCTGTTCTGTTCTGTTCTGTTCTATTATTTTTTTAAAATTTCTGATTTTTTAAAAATTTAAAAATTCTTTTTTTAGTTTTCAATTGTTTTTTTCAATTTTTAAATCTTTTTTCAACTTTTAAATTTCTCTAATTTAAAATTTTATTTTTAATTTTTAAATCTTCAATTTTAAAATTCTTATTTCAAGGGAAAAAATTAGAAAATCATGAAAAAAGAGACAAACACTTAAAACAAGGAAGATAGTGATGAATTTCTCAAGACAGAGAACAAAGGGTCAAGAACTTTTGTAAACTATTGTAAACTGACCTTTTGCAACAGGAAAAATATTTTTTTAGAAATTTTTAACAACAAAAATCATGGATATAGAGACTGACATTATAGTGACTTGCAAAATATGTCAATTTTTTTAGAAATTTTCAATTTTTAACAAAAAATATCATGGGCATAGAGACTGACATTATAGTGATTTGCAAAATATGTCATATATTTGAGCTTATGCCCACAGAAGACCCAAACTATATATGTATCAAATGTAAATCATATGAATTACTAGAAGAAAAAATAAAGGGTCTAGAGGCGACTCTAGCCACTCTGAAACTCAGTGAACAAAGCAAGAATCCCCAACCTAAACAAGACTACACCAAAATTAAACACAATAGATAGCAAACAGCTTCTAAGAAAATGACCCCATGTATGAATAAAAAGAAGAAAACAGATACACCCAAATTGAACACAATAGGGAAAAAACAGCTTCTGAAAAAAATGACCCTACATATGAACCTAAAGAGGAAGATAGATAGAAACATGTCCCTCTTAGAAGAAAACAGCAACCAAGAGCAAAGCCCCTACTATCTACCCTAGTGAAGCCCCTCTGGAACTGAATAATTGCCTTCCTAGCCTCCCCCTGGAAGAAAACATAGAAGAGCAGTCATCAATAGTTTTTAAAAATGAGACACAACCCAGCATTCCTGTGATAGGAAAAATAGTATCCCAGACTCCATGAGGGAAAAAAGATGAATATTGGTGATAGCAGATTCTATTCTTTGAGGAACAGAAACTATAGTCTGCAGACCAGGCAGTCAACAGTCAAACAGGGAAGTAAATTGTCTCCCTGGAGCAAAAATCAAAGATGTAACTGAGAAACTTACTAAAATAATCAACCCCATGGATTACTACCTCTTTCTTCTCCTACATGTAGGGACCAATGACACAACAATGAATCTAAAAACAATAACAAGAGATTACAAGCAACTAGGGAAAAAAGTTAAAGAATTAGGAGCTCAAGTGGTGTGTTCATCTATACTTCCAACAAAAGACCAACATACAATGAGGGAGCAAAGCATTTTAGAAACAAACCACTAGCTTAAAAACTGATATTGTCAAGAGAACTTTGGTTTCCTAGACCATTTGCTGCATCACCTACACCTAGACCATTTGCTGTATCACCTGCATCCTGGTAAGTAAACCTCACAAGAACTGGAAATAATATATTTGGGAAATGACTGGTTCATCTTATTAGAAGGGCTTTAAACTAAAATTGAGGGGGAGGGGGCAAGCTTCAAGATCTTTAGAACCTGATTCCAAGCAAAAACCACTAGATAACCAATCATATATGGAGGTAAAGAGAAAGAAGAAGAAGAAATAAAAGAAAAACACAGTGAAGTAGAAAGTGATGGAAAGGATGAAAAACCCAAATACAAAGTAGGAGATATAAGAAACATACCCAAGATCTATAAAGGACTCAAATGCCTATACATGAACACTCAAAGTTTGGGGAACAAACAGGGTGAACTTGAAATATCAGTACATGAAGTTAAATATGATATAGTTGCCATTATTAAAACATGGTGTAATAAAACTCATGACTGGAATGTACTGATGGAAGGATACAAATTTATCAAAAGAAACAGATCTAACAAAAGAGGAGGTGGAGTTGCATTATATATAAAAGATCACTACATCTCTACAGAAACCCATAAAATCAAGGAAGAAAATATCCTACAATCCATATGGGTCAATATAAAATGAAAAAAGAATGGCATTGCTATAGGCATATACTACAGGACACCCAACCAAACAGAAGAAATAGATGAACTTTTTGCTAAACAACTAACAAATGTATGTAGGAAATATACCACAGTCGTAATGGGAGACTTTATTTACCCTGACATCAACTGGGAAACAAACTCTGCAGAAAGTGGGAGATCAAACAGATCCCTAACCAACCTAGCTGACAACTTTGTCATCCAAAAGGTAAAGGAGGAAACTAGAGGAAAAGCTATACTAGACCTAATTCTTACTAATAGGGAACAAGTGATAGAGGGAGTTTAAATTACTGGAACTTTGGGTGAGAGTGACCACGTCATATTGGAATTCAATATAATGCAAACACAAAAATAGAACATAACCCAGCCAGTGTCTTAAACTTTAAAACAGCTGATTTTAACAAACTCAGAGAGAGCCTAAGAAAAATTCCAACAATGAAAATCCTAAAGGGGAAAACAACTCATGAAGCTTGGAAATTCTGAAAAACATAATCATAAAAGTGCACTCCAGCACAATTCCACTGAAAAAGAAAAAGAAGAAATCCAAGAAGAAAACAGCATGGTTGCACAAAGATTTCTTTGATAAACTGAAAGACAAAAAGGATAAGTACAAAAAATGGACAGACAGACACATAACTAAGGCAGAATACCAGCATATAGCCCAAATCTGCAAAGATGAGGTCAGGAAAGCTTAGGATCAGAATGAACAAAGACTTGCAACAAAAGTCAAAGATAATAAAAAAAAGTTTCTTTCAACATATAAATAACAAGAAAAATGTCAAAGAAACAGTAGGTCCACTTAAGAGAAAAAATGGCAAGGAAATAACAGGCAGTAGAGAGAAAGCAGAGCTGTTTAATTCATTCTTTGCATCAGTCTTCACACAAAAAGAAAGTATAACCCAACCTACAAAAACCTAACTGTAAAAGACAGACTAGAAATAAAAATTAAAATAAGAAGAAAATGGTTAGACATCTTGATGAATATAAATCACCAGGACTTGATGGTTTACATCCCAGAGTTCCAAAGGATCCAGCAGATGTTATCTCAGAAGCATTGTACCATATCTTTCAAAAATCTTAGAACACCAGGAATTACCGGAGGATTGGAAAAGAGCTAATGCAATTCCCATCTTCAAAAAAGGAGGGGGGAAAACAGACCCAGGAAACTACAGACCAATCAGCTTAACATCAATACTTGGGAAGATACTGGAAAAGATAATAAAAAAAGCTAATCAAAGAGAGAAGCAACCTGAAATTAAGGAGAAACTTCCTAACAGTGACGGCAATTAACCAGTGGAACAGCTTACCTTCAGAGGTTGTAGGTACTTCATCACTAGAGGTTTTAAAGAAGAGACTGAACAGTCTCTTGTCTGAAATGGTATAGGATCTCCTGCTTGAGCAGTCGGCTGGACTAGAAGATCTCCAAGGTCCCTATTCTGATTGACTGAACTTCACTATCACAGTATGACACTAGTTTCTTTTTTTTCTTTTTTTTTATATAACAAGTTTTATTGAATTTTTTTGTTTTACAACCAAGTGCTTGGAACTCATCGTGGAGATAGGGCACTCCATACAACAAAGTAAAAAATATAATCATACATGGACAATTTGAATTACTTCTTTAAAGGTTCCCTCTCTAAGCAAAGAAAGAAAAAACAAATAGAAAAAAAAACACACACAATATCAATAATATTTCCACCCGTTTTCAGGCTTAACTAATTCACAATTAACATATTCCAATTTGGCCTTATATAAACATATAGTATACAATTCGGGTACCCATATAGTATAGATTATTTTTAAGATATACATATTATTCCAATTATTCAATTTATACTTCTCTGTTTTAAAACCATTTTACATTCAAGCCTAAAATAATAAAACAATAATTATTTCTAAAATAGACTTATAATATGCCTATTATCTATCTATATATATATTAATATCTCTCAACTATATTCTATTTCTTGTACTCTATCAAATATTTTTATAAATCATAGTTAAATGTTTCACCAATCTCTATCCAACTCCTAATTTTAGATTTTCCAATTTTCCATCTTGCCATCCGGACCATAATCAAATCAATAATTTACATCAATATTAACTCAGATCAAAGTCTTAAACCTTAGGAATCTCAAGCATATTAGTTCAGTCAAAGTCTCTAAAAGCCATTTTTACCCATCCAATAAAATTTTAGCTCTAACTTTTAAACCTAATTCTAGCTTTCTTTTTGTGCCAAGCAGGTTTCTACAATAGGGCTTCTAATTCCTTCCATAGTATTTGACCATACACATTTTTCCACAATTGAATCCAGTCATAGTCTTCTTCTCTTTTCTCCAATGTTGTCTGCACTATGTAATCAGTCTTAATCAATATGGTGGTTGTTCGTTGTTTGTTCATGTTGTCAGCATTTTTAATGTCTCATATTTGAAAGTCTGTTCCTGTTGCTTTTAAAATTATAGATGTTTTAGTTGAACTCTGCCTTTGGTCATCCAAAGTCTCCGTCATTTGTGTATAAGATGTAGTATCTTCCTCTTCAATAGATTGTAGATGTGTTTCCTCCATATCGTTAAGTTGTAGACCTAGTTGTGTATCATATCCAATAAGTTGAATTTCAGTTTTTAACTCTGGAACATCCCTTTTCCAAAGCATTCTAAAATGTTCTTTTAATTCCTCCTTCGTTTCCAAGATTTTTTCTAATATAAATCCATAGTTAAGCTGTGAGTGGGATTCCATTCTTCATTTTTTTAGTAAAATTTCAACTTAAAAGCTGAGTTGCAATTTTATAAAATATAAAATCCAAACAAAAATAGGAAAAAGCAAGTACAAAAATAAAAACAGCAAAAGTCCCAATCAATGTTATGAATATCTAATTTATAATCCAAATAAATAATAGCAACTGGTGTCTCAATTATTATATTGTGATCCTAGAGCGAAAAAATCCATTTTTCAGGAGAGTATACTTTGTATTATAAAATCAAAAACAGCAGGCAGAAACTTAAACAAGTTCCAAAAGAAATGCAAGCGTCTGGGCGTCATGCTAAATACAGGGAGTAGAATTTCAAAATGGTTACAATGTTGCAGTGGTGCTTTCTGGGCTTCACACCAAATTCTGAATTACATTGTAACCATACAATCCACATAAATTCGCCCAGAAGCCGTAGCGTTTTTTTTTTTAAAGTAGATAGCACTGTTCAGAAGGGGGGGAAGAAGAAGAACACTCCAACCCCTTCCCTAAATGTTTCCACTTAAGCTGAAAACAAGCAAGCAGAGAAAGAGAGTCACAGTAAGAATTTTTTTCTTCTCTTTTTTTTTCTTCAGGGTCCCCCGAATTCCAGCCGCTCAAATAAACAATAAAAATTAGTTATTTTTTTTTTCGCAGCTCTTTCCCCAAGTGTTCAAACGCTGCTTTCTCAAGGGGGGGGAAGTAATTTCTAAGAGCTTTTCACAGGGAAATGAGTAAAATATCAAGAGGGAAGGAAAGGTCTCACCCGGATCTTCCACGGTGGTTCTTTTTGCTTAGATGTTGCTGTGATTTTCGGCTGGAGCAGCTGAGTGATCGGCCATGTTACTGGCCGATCTTTTCCCCGTCGGCCCAAAGCTGATTGCTCGGATCGCAGAGGGAGCTGCCGCTCCCTCTGCCATCAACGAGTGCCCTCCTCTACGGTGGTCACCTCTCCGGGGCGACTTTTGACCCTGTCCAGGGTCTACCGGCGGGGGGAAACCGGTCGGCAAAGAGAGCATACTCTTTGCCTGACCGCAGGCACTGCTACAGGAACCGGAAGTCGACACTAGTTTCTTAATGAGCTAATATTTAGTTATTTTCATTCTGTTACCTCCATCTCCATTGAAATGGTTTTTCATAGTGTCCTGTCCAGTCCACATGCACAAACTCATGGGGAGCTTTAAACTTTATTGAGACATCACAAGTCCCTTGTAATATTCCCCTGGTCCCATTCACACCAACTGCAAAGTTCCACTGAGTCCAAGCCTGCTTAGAGTTGCAAAGTCCACAGGCATATGCACATTCTGAAATCCAGGCACAGTCCACAATCCACACTATCCAAGCCAAGGTACAAGTACAAAGTCCAAGAAGAAGGTCCAAACATATAGTCACATGAAGCACAGATCCAAAGTCATAGGAACAGAAGTCACAGAGTTGGAGCACATGAATAGCAGAGAATTTTTCCAATGCTGTGCTGCTCCATGTATTGGGCTAAGTAGGTATGTGCCAGTATAATTTATTAAGAGGGGCTAGGCTGCCTGCTTGTGAGTAGCCTCACTGACCTCCATTGCACCTCCGTCTGTTCAGCCCTACACATTCTGGGATCTGGTGGAGGCAGCAGTTCCTCCTCATCCCTATTGATCAGTTGTAGCTGTGATCCTCCTCCACCCTGCATTTCTGACTGGATTTCTGAGGTCTCCAGCTGCAACTGCATCTCGCCCCTTTCCTCTCCAGCCAGACTCTCATCCAGTCATTCCCTTGATGGCCCTTCTGATGGCCCCTCTGAGGTTCCTGGCCTCTCCTCCTACTCTGGCCCATTCACTCCTCAGTATCTTCCTGATGCTCCTCTGGACCTGAAGTGTGAAGTCCCTGTTGTCAGCTCTTCCTCGTCATCTGAGCAGGCATCAGGGGAAGCCATTATACATAGTATTCTACTCTAGGTTTTGGTAATTTTTCTTTATTTTGGTTATTTCCAACTTATTATGGTTTATCACATGGTGTGTAATCTGATATAGTCCAACAGCATCTAGTTGAGAATAAACTTTTTCCACTTGAGTAGAAAGCAAACAGACCAAACAATACAGGAACAAATGATGAATTCCTAATTGAAAAGATGATTCTGGAAAACTGCAAGAAAAGAAAGACCAACTTGAATGTAGCATGGATTAGTTACAAGAAGGCATGTGAATCCCTGTCACTTGACTGGATAATCAAATCCTAGAAATAACAAGAGTCAGTAGAACTATCAGGAGCTCTGGGGACTTCTGTTTTTGCCTGGTAGTGCACGGTTGTGGGATTGTGAAGCTCCGTTTCCTGCGGCTCTTTTCGCCCTGCCAGGGGACCCTAAATGGGTCTAAAGCCGTCCCAAAGAGGCGGCAAAGAAAGAGGGGTGCCCCAGCAATCCGGGAATGATGGTGGTCATCCCGTTTGATTGGGAAATTCCCTCTAACCTGACAGGAGAAAGGTTGGCCCCATCTCGGTAACCAGCCCAAGCTACTTGCACCCGAAGTCCACAAGTACTGACCAGAACATCAGTGAACAGCGTGCTGAAGCTGGGTGAGAAATTTGATCTTCTCTCTCCTACTCTATATCCTGAACTTTTGGAAAAGATAACCCAAGAAGCAAAAAAGCCTCCAAAAGTGAAAAGGAGGGGGAGCTTTGCCCCACCCTCCCATGGAAGGAAGTGGTGAATTAAACTATTAAGGGGGACAGAAACATACAGTTGCTGACATCTAGTGGTGGAAGAGAATATATAACTTTAGCTGCTTTGTTATAATTATTGGCAGGATGCCCAGAATGAGATAACTTACTTCTTTGATTTTTAAAAAGAGCTAAACAAAACATTCTGGGCCAGCTATAAGCAAAGACTATAATTGAAAAAAACATAACTGACCTTCCTGGATGATAAACACCTATTGACGGTGACTTTAAAGCTGTTTTCAGAGAAAGAATTTTTTTTTAATTCTAGCTGTCATGGAATCTCAAGAGCTTGCAAAAAGAACTTGTCAAGAAAAACCAAATACTTTCCAGGAGGAAATGCTCACTATGTTGCAACTAATCCAAACAACAATAGCTGTAAACCACAATGAAATTAAAAACAACTTTGATGACATAAATGTACATATCTTTATGTTAACCTCACAACATAAGAATTTTCAGAAAATGAAAGAATCTACCAATGGAAGGGATTATGATTTAACGTAGATGGAGGAAAACACACAAGAAGTGACTGAAGTACCGGAACTGGAAGAGATAGTCCACATCCCAGAATCACAAAACAAAGCCGAAGATAAGAAGAAAAGTCTGACATGGATTACAGAGATACTAAAAAATCTATGACTTGAGAGACAAAAAAAGATAAAAGAAATCAACATCTTACCTGATTTGTTTCTCCCGTCCTTAACAACATCCACAACAAAATGCCAAGACTTTTTAAGTAAGTGGAATAGATGGATGAGAAAAGCCGTTTGGTGAAAGAAAAAGACTAAAATCAGATCCAGGGGATTAGAAGATTGGACCTATCAGAAGCAATTTTTAAAGATTAAGCATTTGTTTGAATATGGTTAAAATACAATATGGTCTGCTCAACCAGTAACTATTGAATGGAATAGAGTTTATATATATATGTATGTATGTATGTATATGTGTATATGTATATATGTATATATATGTATATATTTGTTTTCTGAGGTTTTCACGGGTGTTTGTATGTAGGTCTTTGGTAATTCGGGTTTTCTCCCGCGTAAAATTGAAAGTGTCTTGGCAACGTTTCGACGAAGTCTCATTCGTCATCTTCAGGCTGGTGTCTCTTCGGCCTCGTGCTTCTAGAAGCAATGTGTGATCGCAGCTGTTTCTTCCTTTTAACTGCCAGTGGAGGTATGAACTGATTGGATGGGAGCTTGGCTGTGTTCTGATTGGGTGGAGGTGTGTTCTGATTGGTTAGGGGCTTGGCTGTGCTCTGATTGGATGGGGGGTTGGCTGTGCTCTGATTGGCGGGGTGTGTGCTCTGCTTGGGTGGGGGCCCTGTTGTGCTCAGATTAGTCTGAGTTGCAGGGGGATTTGAGATGGAGAGCTGCATTGCTGTTGTTTGGCTTCGCGTTCGTGGTCGTGCCACATCTTCAAGGTGGGTGTCAGTTTGCTTCACGTATGAAATGGAGGGGTTTAAAATGGCCAATGATGCAGCTGTGGTCTGGTTTCTGGTCCGCGGTCGTGCCTCATCATCGGTGCGGGTTTGAGTCTGCTTTTTGCGTGGATGTGTGGTGGTGACATCATGTGTGGTAGACAACTTCCTCACACACCTCAACAGCCTACACCCAAAAATACAGTTCACCATGGAAACAGAAGCTAACAAGCAACTTCCCTTCCTGGATGTCTTAGTCTACAAGAAATCCAATGGCTCCCTAGGACACACCATCTACCAGAAGAAAACACACACAAACCGCTATCTGCACGCACTCTCACACCACCACCCAGCACAGATCAACTCCGTAGCCAAGACACTCATCTCGAGAACAAAACGCTTAGCTGACGAACAACACCTAAAAACCGAACCACACACTCTCACTAATGTACTAACATCCAACGGATTCCAAAGAAATAAGATTACCAACTTAATCCAAAAAGAAACCCCCACTAAAATCCAAGACATAGAACAAGAAAACGGCAAAGCCCTCCTCCCATACATAAAAGGCACCACAGACAAAATCAGCAAGATCCTCCACAAACATAACATCAAGACAGCATTCTGCACAAACCGAAAAATATCCACCATCCTAAGAAACCCCAAGGACAAAATTGAGTTAGAAAATCAAGGAGTATATGAAATCCCATGCACCGCCTGCCCCACCACATACATCGGACAAACCAACAGAAGAATAAGTGCACGCATTGAAGAACACAAGAACTCAGTTAGAAAAGAGGAACCCACTTCCTCCCTGGTCCAACACCTCAAAGCCACAGGACATAAAATTGACTTTAAAAATACCAGAACTATTGCCAAAACTGAACACTTTAACAACAGAATAATCAGAGAAGCCATCGAGATAGAAAAACGCCCACACAGCATGAATAAACGAGATGATACCTCCCGCCTACCAGCCATTTGGAAACCCAGCCTTATTGACAGACGAATCCCTAGTACAAGGAGCAACACTGGACCCACACTCACGAAGACCACACATGATGTCACCACCACACATCCACGCAAAAAGCAGACTCAAACCCGCACCGATGATGAGGCACGACCGCAGACCAGAAACCAGACCACAGCTGCATCATTGGCCATTTTAAACCCCTCCATTTCACACGTGAAGCAAACTGACACCCACCTTGAAGATGTGGCACGACCACGAACGCGAAGCCAAACAACAGCAATGCAGCTCTCCATCTCAAATTCCCCTGCAACTCAGACTAATCTGAGCACAACAGGGCCCCCACCCAAGCAGAGCACACACCCCGCCAATCAGAGCACAGCCAACCCCCCATCCAATCAGAGCACAGCCAAGCCCCTAACCAATCAGAACACACCTTCACCCAATCAGAACACAGCCAAGCTCCCATCCAATCAGTTCATACCTCCACTGGCAGTTAAAAGGAAGAAACAGCTGCGATCACACATTGCTTCTAGAAGCACGAGGCCGAAGAGACACCAGCCTGAAGATGATGAATGAGACTTCGTCGAAACGTCGCCAAGACACTTTCAATTTTACGCGGGAGAAAACCCGAATTACCAAAGACCTACATATGTATATATGTATATATATGTATATATCTCTGTGTGTGTGTGTGTGTTAAATTTGGATTGCTAACAAAGAATTAAAGGGAAACTGGTATAGCTATTTCGAGCTTTGTTATACCAGTTTCCCTTTAATTCTTTGTTAGCAATCCAAATTTAACACAAAAAAATGATTGTCACAGTAGCGACTGCCACCTATGGATAGTCCTAGTTGGGGCTGATATGGGCAAAAAGATTTCTTATATATATATATATATATATATATATATGTTTTCTGAGGTTTTCACGGGTGTTTATATGTAGGTCTTTGGTAATTCGGGTTTTCTCCCACGTAAAATTGGAAGTGTCTTGGCGACGTTTCGACGAAGTCTGCACAAATGGTTTCTGCACAAACCGAAAAATATCCACCATCATAAGAAACCCCAAAGACAAAATTGAGTTAGAAAATCAAGGAGTATATGAAATCCCATGCACCGCCTGCCCCACCACATACATCGGACAAACCAACAGAAGAATAAGTGCACGCATTGAAGAACACAAGAACTCAGTCAGAAAAGAGGAACCAACTTCTTCCCTGGTCCAACACCTTAAAGCCACAGGACATAAAATTGACTTTAAAAATACCAGAACTATCGCCAAAACTGAACACTTTAACAACAGAATAATCAGAAAAGCCATCGAGATAGAAAAATGCCCACACAGCATGAATAAACAAGATGATACCTCCCGCCTACCAGCCATTTGGAAACCCACCCTTATTGACAAACAAGTCCCTAACACAAAGAATGACACTAGACCCACACTCACGAAAACCACACAGGATGTCACCACCACACATCCATGGAAAAAGCAAACCCAAGCCCACACCAATGATGAGGCACAACCTCAAACCAGAAACCAGACCACAGCTGCATCATTAGCCATTTCAAACCCCTCCAATCCATACATGAAGCAAACTGACACCCACCTTGATGATATGGCACGACCACGAACGCGAAGCCAAACAACAGCAATGCAGCTCTCCATCTCAAATCCCGCTGCAACTCAGACTAATCCGAGCACAACAAAGCCCCCACCCAAACAGAACACACCCCCATCCAATCAGAGCACAGCCAACCCCCCATCCAATCAGAGCACAGCCAAGCCCCTAACCAATCAGAACACACCTCCACCCAATCAGAACACAGCCAAGCTCCCACCCAATCAGTTCATACCCCCACTGGCAGTTAAAAGGAAGAAACAGCTGCGATCACACATTGCTCCTAGAAGCACGAGGCCAAAGAGACACCAGCCTGAAGATGACGAATGAGACTTCGTCGAAACGTCGCCAAGACACTTCCAATTTTACGTGGGAGAAAACCCGAATTACCAAAGACCTACATATATATATATATATATATATCCTTGATTATCGTTTAATGATGGCAAAGGTGTCATTTTGGGTCAGGTATGTTGATGACACCTTTGCCATCATTAAACGATGTGACACTGTCAAATTTATGCAGAAGCTCAACTCAATTTATCCAGATATCCAGTTCACAGCAGAGGAGGAAAGCAATAACACCCTGCCTTTCCTAGACGTACTGGTTTGTCGCCATCCAGATGGTAACCTTTCAACCACTGTTTATCATAAGACCACCCACACTGATCGGATCCTACACTATCAAAGTAATCATCCTATGTCACACAAAACCAGCTGCATAAGAACGCTATTTAAAAGGGTTAGCATTCATTGCAGCACAGAGATAGCAAAAACCAAAGAAAAAGCATATCTCCACCATATATGCAAGCAAAATGGCTACACAGCTAACTTTGTCCAGCACTGTTGCAAAGATCAGGTGCCACATTCAGACTGTGAGTTGCCAACTACCACAACTTGGGCAACAATCCCATACATTAACGGGGTTTCTGAAGCAACCGTGAGAATACTCGCACCATATAACATCAACATTGCACACAGACCTAGTCAAACCCTACATTCCAGGTTAATGCGCCTCAAAGAACCATTACCCACCGGCGACATATCATCCATTATCTACAAAATCAACTGTAACAAATGCCATTGCAACTATGTTGGTGAAACATCTAAACGACTCAAAACCAGAATACATGAACACATATTGGCAGTCAAAAGACAGAAACAATGTTCCCAAGTGTGGGCGCACATGGCTGAACATGGCCATACTTTTGATTTCAAAGGAGCAAAGGTCATCTCCCAAGACTCCACTAAAGGTGGCCATTTACTAAAAGAGGCTTGGCTCTCTGACCACCACTCAATCAACAGACATATTGATTTACTACCATGATACCAAACTTTAAAGAGACATGAGCAACAACATAAAATATCTGAATGTTTTAATTTAATCAATAAGGACATGAAAACGCTACTGTAAGGACCCACCTCAATTTACATCTTAAGAAGATAGAACTCTTGGAACGTTTCTTCCAACAGGAATCTTTATTAAGAAAAACTGACTGAAGGCATGCTAGACAGGATCTGAGGGACCCCACTGACCATTCAATGTTTTAAAGTGTTCCCAGGCAGCCCCACTCCACATTCCTTCCGGTCAATTCAAATTGGCAGATGGTTGGGTGTTAATTCCATCAGATCCCAAGCGTTGCAATCTTTCCCCCCCTTTTTCCTTGCTGCCGGTAAAAGGAGGCTTCATAGGGAGTGAGATCAAAGGCTGATGGCCACATTGTTATGGTTAGTACTCTCGAATGGAATCCACAGAGGATGTTCCTTTGTAGTTGATATGGGAAATGCCAGTCATAAACACCCGTGTTTACTCTCCCCCAGAAGAGAGTAAGAATTGGGTTTTCTCAGAGTAGATAGCTAGAAATAAAATATAATTGGATTCTGACATCCGGCTCCCCTTAAAAATAAGAGAGGTCCACCTGTAGAGAAAACAAAACAGGTATAAAAGGATACTCTGTATGAAACTTCTTTAAAAGCTTCGGGGCTCTGACATGACGTTTATGGACCCACTCGTTTTGAGAGGCGGGGAGGTGCTTCCATGCTACTAGGTATTGAGTTTCCCCACGATATTTTCTAGAGTCCAGGATTTCCATTATTTCAAAATGTTGCTCTCCCTCTACCATGATTGGGGTTGGGGGGGGGGATGTTTGGCCGTAAGGGTGACTGTTGTTCTCTTTTCAGCAAACTGCAGTGGAAAATTGGGTGTATTTGCCTAAGATTCTTGGGTAATTCTAATTCTACTGTTACTGGGTTTATGATTCTTTTAATTGGAAAAGACCCTATATATTTTGGTCCACGTTTTTTACAGGGTTGTATGGATTTTAAGTATTTTGTAGACAAGTACACAATTTCTCCTATAATGAATGGTGTGAGCTCCACCCTTTTCTTATCTGCTTGTGCTTTGTATGCTTGCCTAGCTTCCTCTAGAGCTTTTCTAACTATTGGCCAGGTGTTTTGTAATTGTTCCATACATTCTTTCAGTGATGGGATTGCCGGTTCACTTGGGGTTAGTTCTGGCATGGGGTTCAAACTTTGACCGGTAGCTATTTGAAAGGGAGTGTAACCTGTGCTGGAGTGGACTGCATTATTGTAGGCAACCTCTGCGAAAGGCAACAGGTCTGTCCAATCTGACTGCTGGAAATTAAGAAAACATCTTAAATATTGCTCAAGTACTGAGTTACATTTTTCCGATTGACCATTTCCCTGAGGATGATGGCTCAACGTCAGTCCCTGGGTGGTCCCTAAAAGGGATAGAAATTCCTTCCAAAATGCAGACGTAAATTGCACTCCCCTATCAGATATGATGCGTTGGGGTGCCCCATGCAATCTGTAAATATGTTGCATGAAAAGTTTCGCTAAAGCTTTTGTGGTGGGGATCTTTTGGCAAGGAATAAAGTGAACCTGTTTGGAAAATAAGTCCGTGACCGTCCAAATAACAATATTCCCATTGCTTTCTGGTAATTCCACTATAAAATCCATGGCTATTTCCCTCCAGGGGGCTGAGGGATTTGCCACTGTTTGTAACAGTCCTGGCGATTTCCCTTGCAACCTTTTTGCAGTTGCACACTTTGGGCAGCTGGCCACATAACGTTCTATGTCTTTTTTCATGGATGGCCACCAAAATTGCCGTTTAATTAAGCGCACTGTTCTTACAAATCCAAAATGCCCTGCTGATTTTGTGTCGTGGCAAAGCTGCATGAATGTGATCCTTTGGGTGGTCGGTATATATAACTTCTCCCCCACCCAAGGCAGTTCATCTTTCATTGTGCACACGTCTTTATTTTTCTGGAACCATTCATCTGTTTCCAAACTTTTCCGGAATTCAATTCCGGTCTGGCTATCCAGCTGTGGTTTTAATTTAACTTGGGCTCTGGTAGTCACTGGCGCTGCCAGTTGTGATTCTCCCATGATCGGTTTAGAGTCAGTGGCTCATGTGCTGTTATATTGGGGCATGCGAGATAATGCTTCTGCCAGAAAGTTCTTTCCCCCGGCAAATGCTTGAGCTTAAAATTGAATTGGTGAAAATGCTGGGACCAGCGGGCTTGCTTGGGGTTGAGCTTCCTGGGTGTTTTCAAGGCTTCCAAATTTTTGTGGTCTGTCCACACCTGGAAAGGGATTTTATTGCCTTCAAGGAATTGGCGCCATGTAAGTAATGACCAACGTATCCCATATGCCTCTTTCTCCCACATGGGCCAGTGCTGTTCCGTTTCAGTGAGTTTCCTGGACGTATACGCGCAGGGTTGCAATATTCCTTCATCATTTTCTTGTAATAGTACAGCCCCCACTGCCACATCACTTGCATCCGTCTGTATTACGAAGGGTTTGTCCATGTCTGGGTGCCTCAGTACTAGTTCGGCAGAAAAAAGCCTCTTTAATCTCTCAAATGCCGCTTGGCATTCCATTGTCCATTTTAGTGGCTGGCTAGGTTTCACTGACGATTCTCCCTTCGTTTTTAGTAAGCTCGTGAGGGGCAGGGCTATCTGGGCAAATGAGGGGATGAATTGGCGGTAAAAGTTTGCAAAACCCAGGAAACTTTGCAGTTGCTTTCTTGTGCAAGGTGGTGCCCATTCTAATATTGCCCTGACCTTTTCTGGGTCCATTTCAATGCCCTGTGAGGATATGCGGTAACCTAGGTAGTCTATTCTTTCCTGGTGAAATTCGCATTTTGATAATTTGGCATATAGGTGGGTGGTTCTCAGTTTCTTTAAAACCGCTCTGAGTAGGTTGACATGTTCCTCTTTTGATTTGGTGAAGATAAGGATGTCGTCTAAATAAATCAGGACCCCCCTTAAATAGGTGCTCCCTTAGTACCTCATTGATTAATTGCATAAATACTGCGGGGGGCCCTTGTAATCCAAATGGCAAAACTTTGAATTTGTAGCACCTCATTGGGCAGTTAAATGCGGTTTTCCATTCATCCCCTTCCCTAATTCTCACACGGTAATAAGCTTCCCTTAGATCTAGTTTAGTAAAAAAATTTCCTTTCGAGAGGTGTGATAACATGTCCTTCATGAGGGGTAGGGGGTATAGGTTGCTTTCACTGATTGCATTCAATAGGCGGTAGTCCACGCATAAGCGTAGAGAGCCATCCTTCTCTCTAAAGATGACCGGAGCGGCCACCTTAGGCTTGGCTGGTTCAATGAACCCCCTTTCTAGGTTTTTCTTTATAAATCTCTCCATTTCCTCCTTCTCCTTTGGGCTCGTGGAGTATAATTTGGGCTTCGGGAATTTTGCCCCGGGCTTGAATTCTATGGCACAGTCCATGGGTCGGTGGGGGGGAAGCTCATCCGCCCTCTCCTTGCTGAAAACTTCAGCCAGATCTCTGTATTCCTCTGTAATTTCTGGTAGCCCCTTTTCTTCTCCCATGGATGCTATTTCCGTTTTTAATTTTAGTAGATCCCCTCAGGATTTTAAGTCTGTAGGGTCCTCTTTTGGGAAATTGATTTCTTTCGTCCTCCAATTTACCCAGGGGTTCCATTTTGTTAACCATTCCAGTCCTAGGATCATCGGGCATTCCATGCCTGGGGTCACTACAAACGTTATGTCTTCCTCATGATTTCCCAGGGATAGGTGGATTGGTAATGTGGCTAGGGTAGCTGGCACCCCCCCTGCTATGGACCCATCTAACTGGCCAAATTAGATTGGTTGTTCCAGCCTCCTCACCGGAATACCCATATTTCCCACTAGCGTCGGGCTAATGAGGCAGCGGGTGCAGCCAGAGTCTATTAAGGCTTTCACTTTGATAGATTTGGGCATGGAGGGGGCTAATATAGTCACTGTCTTGAGGATAGGTGGGATGGATCCACTTACCAGTGGTTCACCCTCCGAGCTGTCATCTGGGGCATCCACCAGCCCTGCGGTGTAGGCTGGAGCTTTTTCCCCATGATGGGCAGATGTATAGGATTCCACAGCCTCTATCCCTCTCATGGCAGATTCTTTTGACTTAGCTGGGAACTTCCCAGATTTGCTGGCCGGTGGTCTGTCTGGGTTGTGCTGGGGGGCTTTCGAGCAGCATTCTACAGCCTGATGCCCCTCTCTCCTGCATTTGAAACAGCCCATTGGCTTCTTGGCCATAGCCGATGGCTTCGCTGGTTCACGCGTTGGTTCAGGCGGTGAGCGGCTCCATTGTTTTCCTCGGCAGTGCCTCTTCAGTAGGTCGATCTCTGCTTCCTCTGCCAGGACGTACGATTCATCGAGTTGGTGTGGGTCCCCCCAGGGCAGGCAAGCATCATATAGGTCGTAATTCAGACCGTCTTTGAAATGGCTAAGGAGGATGTCTTCCGGCCAGTTCAGCTGGCTGGCAATGGTTCGGAATTCTTACGTCTATTCGACTACTGGCTGTCTGCCTTTCCTCATCGTTTTGATTCTTTCGTGTGCTTTGTGATCAGCAGGGGGGTCTTCAAATCGCCTTCTCAGAGAGGACATGAAACGGTTGAAGTCATTGAACTCTGGGACATTGGAATCATGCAAATTCACCACCCAATCGGCAGCCGGCCCATCCAGAGCAGATTGTATGATCTGGATACGGGCTTTGTTGCTAGGGATGTGCCGCCGGTGTTCCTCCATGTAGCCACGGACTTGGGTTAGAAAAAACCCCAAGCGTGTCGGCTCCCCCTTGAAGTTTGCGTCCAGCGGCGGGAGTCTTTGAATAGATCGTTGCCTTCTTTGTCGGTATTGTCTTCCATCCGGATCGCCATCTGCAGGTCGGCAGGGGGTGGGGATTACTGGATCAGCGGATGTCCCCAGGGCTGCAGGTTCCAATTTCACCTCAGTGTCTCTCCAGTTGCGGCTCCAGGATTTGGTGCGGCCATGGGGCTCAGGATCCTCCTCTCCTAGGGATCTGAGGGTTCTCTTCATCAAGTCGATAGCTTTCTCTAGGATCCAGTTCGAGTGCTGTGCCCAGCTTCCTTCATCTTCGCTTGTGTGCAGGGATCTCTCCATCTCCTGCTTCCATCCTGGTTGGTTGGCCCCCCGTCTCAGGGTCACCTTTCTTGATTTTTTTCCCCACTCGCCTTTCTTTCCAATACCCATTGACCACCAAGGCTTGTGGTTATGCGTCTCCACCACCTCTTCTCCTGAGGAATCTGACCCTTCAGATCTGGATATTTGGCAGGTTTCCAGTTGGGGCAACGGCTCCCTCTCCGGGGGGCTTTCCCCCTTCCCCCCTTCGTCATCTGACATGGTATTTTTTACAAAGGCCCCCCGCAAGGTTCTTCCTTCCAGGTTGACCAATTTTGCAGATTGTGTCTAATGTAAGGATCCACCTCAATTTACATCTTAAGAAGACAGAACTCTTGGAATGTTTCCTCCAACAGAAATCTTTATTAAGAAAAACTGACTGAAGGCATGCTTGACAGGATCTGAGGGACCCCACTGACCATTCAATGTTTTAAATTGTTCCCAAGGAGCCGCACTCCACATTCCTTCCAGTCAATTCAAATTGGCAGATGGCTGGGTGTTAATTCCATCGGATCCCAAGTGTTGCAATCTCCCCCCCCCTTTTCCCTTGCTGCCAGTTAAAGGAGGCTTCATAGGGAGTGAGATCAAAGGCTGATGGCCGCATTGTTATGATTAGTACTCTTGAAGGGAATCCACAGAGGATGTTCCTTTGTAGTTGATAGAGGAAATGCCAGTCATAAACACCCGTGTTTACTCCCCCCCTTTGTAGTATGACAGAATCCAGAAGAGAGTAAGAATTGGGTTTTCTCAGAGTAGATAGCTAGAAATAAAATATAATTGGTAGACACCATATTAGCACAACAGGTGAAATTACTTCAACACAGTCTATTTCTGTGGATTTAAATGAGAGACAGAGAGCTAACACAACCAGAAAAGTTTGCACAACCAACACATCACCATCTGACATTCTTGTACAACAAAACAGCACCGCATCTGACCACAACATCCAGAACATAAATCCTACAACACCGCAAAACAGCCACACGCAACAGAACGGACACACACAACATCTAAAGAATGACAGAGTATTGAGACCACGACGAAGACTGACTCTTACAATGGGACCTGATTCACTAAATCCAAACATGAGAGAACGAGGAACGACAGACCTTATTATACGTCCCACAAAGATATCAACAGCTGACAGGAATAAGAATGAGCTTTCTGCAAGGACACTGATCGTCCATGCACAGCGAGACGAGCACACGTAGCAGCCATATAGTGAAAGAACATTGAGATCTCTAAGAAGACCAACTCATGCAATGGAACCAGTTTTACGGCGACTGGGTAAGGGGGAATGAGGACGGGTGGGTTACTTACATGTCCCACGAGGACATCTACTGTCTCCCACGGCAGAACCAGACTCACGGCAACTGCACACGAGGGAGCAAGATGACCATGCTGACTACACATCGCACGAGGACACCAACAATTAATGTGTGGCTGCGCACAGCGAGACTTACATGCCGAACAGCTGAGAGGTGGGATTTTTGAATCTCAGCCAAAGACCGGCTTTTACATCGAAGCCGGAACTATTGGGACTAAATGCGAGCGAGCGGGTTGTGAGCATCCATATATACATTCTATATCTTGACCATTAAAACAGTCATACAAGTGTATGTATAGGTTCTCCTAATCCTCAGCCCTTACTCTGATGACGTCAACAGTTAGTTGACGAAAGCTCAGTAATAAAAAAGGCTATTTTATATCCTGGAGTTCATCAATTTTATTTTTTTATATATATACTTTACAAGGCAGAGGTGGTCTCTAAAGAAGGAATACAGGCTTATTTGAAAGAAACTGACTTGCCAAAAGTCTCGGAGAACATCCGAAATATATTAAATGGGAAAATAACAATGATGGAGATTATAGAAGCCATAAAAAGGCAAAAGAAAGATAAGACTCCGGGCCCGGATGGACTTCCTGCAGAATTTTATGTAGCATTACAAGATATATTAAGCCCGATTTTGAAGGAACTGTGTAATGAAATCTTTTCAGACACAAAAATACCAAACTCGTGGACAGAAGCTAATATCACCCTGATACCTAAAGAAGATATGGATTCCACACAAATAAAAAACTATAGACCAATATCGCTACTAAATGTGGACTATAAAATTTTTGCTTCGATTATGGCACAAAGAATGAAGAAATTCCTGATTGAATGTATCCATACAGACCAAAATGGTTTCTTACCTAAAAGACAGATAAAAAATAATTTAAGGATCATGGAATTTTGGAATACTATGAAAACCACCTAGGGAAACAGATGGCACTGATATTTCTTGATGCGCAAAAAGCTTTTGACAACTTAAATTGGCAATTTATGTTCCAACAGTTGATGGAAATGGACTGTGGCAACAATTCTATAAACGCAATTCGAG
Source organism: Azemiops feae (assembly GCA_023970755.1). Lineage (NCBI taxonomy): Eukaryota > Metazoa > Chordata > Lepidosauria > Squamata > Viperidae > Azemiops > Azemiops feae. The sequence continues at coordinate 201,178 of JALGBA010004270.1, read as the reverse complement.
CAATCTACAATAAACAAACAGCCAGGATACTTTTAAATGGAGATTATACGGAACGTTTTGAGATTTAAAAAGGTACAAGACAGGGATGCCCATTATCCCCCTTGTTATTTATCCTCACATTGGAAGTTCTGACTAGAAATATTAGGCAGGATACGGAAATTAAAGGATTGGAGATAAAAGAGCAGAAATATAAATTACAAGCCTTTGCAGATGACTTGGTTTTTATTTTGGAGGAGCCACTAGAAACAACTACTAAACTCTTGCAGAAAATAGAAAAATTTGGAGAAGTGGCCGGCTTGAAAATAAATAGAGAAAAGACTAAGGTATTAACAAAAAATTTAACAGACAAACAGAAAACCCAATTTACAAAAAAGACAAATTTGCAAATAGTTAAAAAAAGTTAAATACCTAGGTATCCATCTAACATCAAGATGCACAACACTAAAAAAAGATAATTATGAAAGACTATTGAAACAAATAAAATTAGATTTGGAATGGTGGAAAAAATCTTCAATTGTCATTGTTAGGAAGAATAGCGACAGTAAAGATGAGTGTCCTACCGAAATTACTTTTTCTATTTCAAACAGTTCCTGTAAAACTGGGAAAGACATTTTTTGATGACTTAAATGCAACAATATTGAGATTTATATGGCAAGGGGAAAAAGCACGAATCAAAGCTAAAATGTTACAAGAAGCTAAAGATAGTGGAGGTTTTGGATTCCCGGATTGGAGACTCTATTATCAAGCATCTATTTTACTATGGCTTAAAGAATGGATAATGTTGAGGAATAAAAGACTTCTCTATCTAGAGGGGCATGATTTACAATTGGGTTGGCATGCCTTTCTGTGGTATGGGAAAAATAAAGCACACAAATATTTCCAAAATCATGCTATAAGGAATGTACTCTTTTTAGAATGGGAGAGAACTAAGCAAAAAATCTATACTAAGATACCAGAGTGGCTCTCAACAATGGAAGCTTTTGCTTACCCAAATTTAATTAATTACGACAAACTCGTTACTTATAAAGACATTCTGGATAAGGATGCAAAACTTAAAGACAGGCAAGATTTACGACAATAAGGCATTGACTTAGCATTATTTGCAAATCCAAACAAGATACGAGAAAGATGTAAAGACAATGGGAGCAGACACAACTTGACCAAATTCTTTTGAAAACAGACGAAAATTTGATTAAGAAACTTTATAGATTTCTCCTAAAATGGAAGATGGAAGAAGAACAAGTTAAAGAAACAATAATAGTATGGGCAAAATTGTTTGGATATTCTATAGACTGGCAAAAGATTGGCAAAAGCTATGGGACAGGAATATCAAACTTACTAAAGCAGCTTCATATAAAGAAAATTTATATAAAATGTTTTATAAAATGTACTTATTATCATATCTGGTGGGTATGTCCTAGTACGAAAAATTTTTGGTTTAAGATTCATATATGGCTGGAAAAGATGGCTAAAATGCAGATAGAATTTAAGCCAGAACTGTTTTTGTTGGGAATATTAGGAGTAAACTACGGGAAAGAGAATGAGTATTTAATGTTACATGTATTGACAGCTGCGAGAATAGCATTTGCTCAGTATTGGAAAAATGAAAATACACCGTCTGATTAGGAAATAATTAGGAAAATCTTAGAATGTGCAGAAATGGACAGACTAACCTTAGAACTAAAGAGAAAGAAGGCTCAGTCTATTTTAAAACATGGGAAAATTTTTACCAATGGTTAGCAAAACGAAACAGTGAGAAATAATGGTGAAATTTAATAAGATGAATTATATTTACTGACTAATTAATACTTTTCATGATTACTGTTAGTTTAATTGATTATAGCTATTTACTATCACATTAATTATTGTTCTTGAATATTTGTGTCCGGACAACAGTCTGCTTGCTAAAGCATGAAAATGTTACTGGGGGCAACCCCATTTTTGTACCTACCCCTATCCTAACCCCATCCCTGAACCTTACCCTCAGCCCCGATACCTACATTGATCCTATCCCCTCCCTATTTTGAAAAAAATTAATAAAATATTGTTTAAAAAAAGAAGAAAGAAAATGCAGGTGCTGCTGTGCCCGCTTCACCAGTTTCTCACTGTTGAGTGACCAAGCCAGCCTACCCAGGAATTTGATGCTGGTAACCATCTCCACAAGTGAATCATTAATGCACAGAGAAGTATGGCTGTGCCTGCCTTTTCTGAAATCGACAATGATCTCTTTAGTTTTTCCGGTATTTAAAACTAGGCTGTTTTCCTTACACCAGTTCACCAACCCCTCAACCTCCTTGCGGTAAGCTTCCACCTTGTCATCCTGAATAAGGCCCACTACTGTTGTATCATCTGCGAACTTCACAATATGATTGGTGGCAAACTTAGCACAACAGTCATGGGTCAACAGAGTGAACAGCAGCGGAATTAAGACACAGCCCTGAGGAGAACCTGTGCTCAAGAAAATGGTGTTAGAAGTATTTGTTCCAACTCGCACATATTGGGGCCTGTTGTTAAGAAAATCAAGAATCCAGTTGCACAACGGAGTGTTTAAGCCTAAAAGGCCCAGTTTGTCTACTAGATGCTGGGGAATGATTGTGTTAAACGCCGAACTGAAGTTGACAAATAGCAAACGCACGTGAGTATTTCTTTCCTCTAAGTGCTTCAAGCTCAGATGGAGAATGGAAGAAATAGCATCCTCCGTAGAGCGATTTGGTCAGTAGGCAAATTGAAGCGGGTCAAATGCTGGTGGGAGGCTGGATACAATAATGTCCTTTATCAGCTTCTCAAAGCATTTCATGATGGTGGATGTCAGTGCAACCGGACGGTAATCATTGAGGCCTGTAATTGTGGACTTTTTGGCACTGGCAAGATGATGGCCATCTTACAACATGATGGGACCACTGCCTGATGCAATGAGAGGTTGAAAATATCTGTGAGAACACAAGCCAGCTCCTCTGCGCATTCCCTGAGGACACGTCCAGGGATGTTATCATTCAATGTTTCCGCATTACTCACATCGGTAGATCTGAAACTAGCAACTGATCTAATCAAATAACTACTGGGCAACATACAACCATCAAGAGGACACTCACAACAGAAAACACATGCAAACTCCTCCAGCTATGCTTAACCACCTACTTCAAATCTGATGAAGAGATCTATGAATAACTGAAGGGATCTCTTATGGGATCTCCTATATCTGTCCTGGTCACGGAAGTCATCATGCAGAAAATCAAAGAAGTTGTACTTCCACAAATAAACCCCAAGCTATGGGTATGTTATGTGAACAACACCTTCATGATAATCAAGCGCAACCAGGTCAACCAAACCTACCAAAGAATCAACAATGTCTTCGCAGACCTCCGCTTTACAATAGAAACTGAGAATAACAATGAACTGCAATTCCTGGATGTCCTTGTAATTAGAACCAGCAATGGCCAACTTCTAACATCCCTGTACAGGAAGGCAACACATACAGATCAAATCCTCAACTTCCACAGAAATCACCGCATCTGAACACTGTTGGGGAGAGCGTTGCAACATTATTGCAACACCATTGCAACACCATGGAAGCCAGATCAGCCGAACAAAAACACTTATACAAAGTCTTTGAGAGAAACAGATACCCACAAACTTCATCCAGAAATCGCTACACACAAACAATACAAACACCTGAAGCAACACAACAACTACAACAGGAACAACAAGAACCAGACGAATCACAATTCCCTACATACAGAATGTTTCAAAGATGACAGCAAGATTACTATGCCAACATGACTTCGCAGTAGCCCACAAACCAGCCTCAACTCTCAGATGGATCCTGTCAAACCTAAAGAGCAGACAGAAACAAACCAATGATCAGGCATCATTTACCAAATCCAATGCAGCAATTGTGAAAAGAACTATGTGGGCCAAACAGGAAAAAAGCTATCTACCAGACTGCATGAATACTTCCTGGCTACCAAAAGACACAACCCACTATCCCTCATGACCATCCATGAAGACTCAGAAGGATACAAGTTTGATCTAACCGGGACCACAGTTGTAACCCAAGCAAAATCAAGGAGAGAAAGAGAATTCCTTGAAGCCTGGTTCTCCACTAATAAGTCAATAAACAGACACATTGACATTGACCCAATCTACCAACCACTGAGAGTGAAAGAACAACTTCAACCACAATTCTGAAGGCAGCATTTAAAATGAACAAACAGGCACTCCACCACAAAGCAACAAAAATCACAACCCCCACAAAAAACAGGACCACATCTCAACAACAACAGGCAGCCAGCCAAAGAACCCGAAACCAGACCATGACTCAGAGGCAACCAAATGAACAAACACCATTTGCATCACACAGATGATACTTAAACACCGAAGATTATGGCCCAGCAACAACAACCAGCCAATCAAACAGCCCAAAACCAGACCATGACTCAGAAACATCCGGACAAATAACACCCATACCAATTTACATCACACAACAAGGTGTTTAAAGGCCAGTGCTCTGACAGATTAGCACAATTCAAAGCGCACTGAAGATGTCCCCCAAATGGAGAGTAAACATTTGCAGCCAAATTGCCAAGCTCAGAGATCAAACCAACAGCCCAACTATCAACCCGAGCTACTAATATTCAAACATATCTCAGCCTTATTGTTTCTTTATCTTTAACCCCCTGTGTATTTGCAATGGGTAAATACCTTTTCTTCCAGTAATCCTGCTGGCCCTACTTACTGAGCTAACAGTCCTGAGTCCTATAGGTCATTTGGTATCAGTTTCCAGGAATTCTAACACCTAGCATTGCCCTTGCTGAGCTGGGTAAGGACTGGTATGGGTTTCTGTAAATTACTCTCACCGTATTTTTTATGGGAGAAACATTCTTTATTTAGCTGCTCTGATGAAACTTCTGTAGTATCATGGAACCTCTGGCATAGCTCTTATTTTCTTTAAAGTACACAAGCCCCACAAACATGTCAAGATAGTGCCTCACTGGGGGATAATTATTATTATTCAAATTAAATGGAGTCATCTTAATTTCAAGAGATTCTAGGCAGCTTACAACAATATAAAAACAGAATAAAAATGATACAGTAAGAACATTAAAATATCAAAAACCTTCAGCATTAAGAATTAAAACAATATTAGCCAAGACTAGAAACATTATGACACATGAAAATGGATATTAAAGGTGCAGGCCTTTTACAATAATATATATCCAACATATGCTAACATAGATCAAAAATGTTCTAAGAAAATTAAGAATAAATCTACTTGCTTCCTCATAATTCAATCCATTTGGTGCTTGAACTCAAAGACATTTTTGCATCAGCTGTAGTCAAAAGATGCTACTATAGAATTTGATTCAGAACTCTGAAATGTAGCAGACAAATATGGGAAGAGGAAGTTCAAGGTATTTATAATACTCATTCCCTTAGCATCACCATCCATGGTTACTACATTCATCCCATAAAAATTTTGCTTATCCTTCCACTGATGAATTCCCCATGGAAACTGCAGAATTTTAAAATAGAATGACATTTATGAGTAGTGAGAAGAAGGGAGTAATTAATAGTAACAAGCACAAAAAATTATTAGCTTTCTACACACATGTCAAGGCTAAGTCTAGATTTTCACCTTTTCTGGTTTAGCACTGAAAAAGGTATAACTCATTCTCTACCTCAATTGTACCTCTTTAAACTAGCATGATGGAGTTTTACTGAAGAATATTTCAATAAGCAAGTAGAAAATTATCTGCAAAGTGGAGGGAGGTGCTTAATTTATTTATTATCATTGTGAGGATGAATGGAAAAATTACTGTTGCCACCAGAATTTTCTACTTTACCTACTTTACCATTTATCTGGAACTACACATCTGCAACTGGCTTGTCATTAAAATAATATTTAATTATCATTTTCTCATGTCAAGACTTAATAATATATCAGAAACAGTAGCTCATCTGCTAATGGAATGATAGTGAGAAATATATGTCAAATATAAGAGCTGTATAAGTGAGCTCAAATTTCCACAGTTTAAGCTCTTAAAATTGAACTCTGATATTGAAATTGTCAGCCTTGATAGATCTCTAATATTTTTGCAGACAGAGGAATTGTCTTAACATTCACTAGCAGCAAAAGGTAGCCTCTGATTAAAAATGAAAAAAAGGAAAGGAAAGGAAACTTGAAGTAGGTGAAATGATGGAGCCAAATGCTCAGGATGGAACTCAAATCTGTAATACAATAATACCAATAAGTGGTAACGTTTTTTAACCTGATAAACCTGTTTTACTGAAAGCCTGTAAATGAATGAAGCTGTAAGATGTCATCTGCTAATTAATTTGTTAAATCCGCTTCATCCTAGCTCTAGACATTTCATCAGGTACATATATGTTCTTTATTGTTTCTTCATTGTCACTTATTCAGAGCTTGCTGAGGGGCCCTGATGCTGTTGAACTGTTTAAATTATCAAGTCTGTTTGGGCTGAAGGGCATTTCCCCATGCCAGAAGACCTCAAGCTGAAAAATTGCAAAAGAACGATTTGGATGAACTTTGTTTCAATGCTTAGGATACTGTTTTCTGGATTCTCCTTTCTTTTGAAACTGAACTGCAGTGTGTATTTGTGTGTGCGTATGCATGTATGTGTGTGCATACATACCTACTGTACATATTTGTAGATATGTGTGCAAGTAAACAAGCAAGCCAGAGTTTTAGAAACCCAGCAATTCTAATCATAAATGAAATAACAGACAGCAAGTCGGTTGTGCAATTATTTTAATTAATTAATCAAGAACTTCTAAATTCCTACTTGTCTCTTAAATAGCTAATTTGTCCTGCACTGTAAAGATTACATGGTTTGCATGATACTTTTGCTGTTATTCTAAATTATAATGAATCTACCAATCAAGTGGATTGTTTTTAATTTTACAGAACAAAATAGCCCACAAAAATATATAACAATATAATCTGACCTATCTTGTCTGCCATTATAGCTACTTTGATGTTGACTGTAGCTTCATATTCTCTCTCTCTCTCTCTCTCTCTCTCTCTCTCTCTTTCCCCCTCCCTCCCTTTCCCCCCCTCCATCTATCTCAAGATTCAGCTTTAGTGGTTATACCCAGATAATTGGTTTGCCAGATTGTTTCTCAATTATCTGACATATAGCCTCAGAAACCATAGAACTACATACATCTCTATTAAGGAATAAGTTTGAAGGATCATACTTAAAGGGGTTTGAAACTTTAATTTTAAATTTTAAATTGGTTCTCACTAATAGAATACTAGCTCACCCCAAAAAGCCGGTTTTAAAGAATAAAAAATGGTTTGACAGGGATTGCGTGCAACTAAAAAAAACATATAATAAGGCAGTGGTGGCGAACCTATGGCACGGGTGCCAGAGGCAGCACTCAGAGCCCTTTCTGTGGGCATGCATGCTGTTGCCCCAATCCTAGGCCTTCAGCTGGGTTTTATAAAAACTTTTCGCTTTAGGCCTCCGCCGCCGTGTGCAAAAAAAAAAAAAGGTTCAATCGGTCAATTTCAACTTCTCGCGGGGAAAAAAAAGATCTTGCAAAGTTGGAATTGATTGATTGAACTTTTTAGTCCCACCCAGTCTGCTGTTACCACCACAGCCATGCCCACCCAATGGGCCACGCTCACCCAATGGGCCACACCTAGCCAATGGGCCACACCCACCCGGCACTCAACGATGCATAAGTGGGTTTTGGGTTGCAGTTTGGGCACTCGGTCTCTAAAAGGTTTGCCATCACTGTAATAAGGAATACAGAAAAAGTAAAAATGTCCCTTCTGAGGATCACACTCACTGCTTAAAGCAGTTGAAGGCACAATATAAGACTCTTCTAAAAGAAAAGAAAAGAAAAGGGCGGCTCAGATGGAGTCTTGGCATAGACTAATTGCATCAGTCAGGACAAAAAATACATCCCTTTTTTGGCACATCACCAGAGGATTGGGGAAATCCCCCCTACCTCCAACTAATCAGGTACCGATTCATGCCTGGGAAGAATATTTTAGAAAGCTTTATGCAGACCCCGACTATGTAACTAATGAGAGCCAAATTAATTTGGACCAAACCCCTTATTGGCCCCCTGTTACACCAGGCGAGATATTCCGATTGATTGGAGCCCTCAAGGCTAATAAGGCACCTGGTGCTGACAATGTCCTGCCAGAAATAATAAAAAATAATCCCAGTTGGTGGGCTCCACTTTTAGCATCTCTGTTTACATATATAGATAGAACGGGCCATATGCCAAGAGATTGGGGATTAGCAATTATTATACCAATCTATAAAAAAGGTAGTAGAAATGACCCAGGCAATTATAGACCCATTAGTCGTCTGAGTGTTATTAGTAAAATGTATGCCAAACATCTAAACTATAAACTTCAGGATTGGCTAATTTCGGGGGGGATAATTAAAGATGAACAAGCCGGTTTTAGAGAAGGAAGATCAACAGTGGATCATATCTTGGTATTTCACCATCTAGTACAAAAATACACATATAAAAAAAAATCCTCTCTTTTTGTGGCCTTCCTTGATTTTAAGCAGGCCTTCGACTCAATATCTAGGAACTCCCTATGAGAGAAATTAGAAGGCACTACTATCGATAAACGCCTCCTTTTCCTCATACAAAAATTGTATGCCAATTCCACCTTGAATGTGAGGTGTAATCCTCAAGGGACCTTAACCGGCTCAGTAAGGGTACAAAAAGGGGTATGGCAGGGTTGCATCCTGTCCCCCTCCCTTTTTAACTTCTATATCAACCCCCTGATCGATCTCTTACAGAACCCTGATCTGCATCTGCCCAACCTAGCACATCGCAAAATCCCGATCCTTCTATATGCCGACGATGCGGTCATTATTTCTCAAACTCCTGTAGGACTGAAGAGAGCAATTAGGGCAACACTCGGCTACTGCAGACAGAACAAGTTGCTCCTTAACTTTGATAAATCAAAAATTTTAGTTTTTGCTAAAAGACCCAGCCAATACTCCTGGAAAATAGAAGGACACAGTTTGGAACAGGTTAGAACATTTAGATACCTTGGGGTGGTTTTCCACTCACAGGGGACATGGAGGGCACACCTGGATCATGCATTGCAAGCAGCCAATAAGTCCTTGGAATGCAATCAGGCATTACTTTTACACAGCCGGAGGTCAATTGGTACCTGCTGCCTTAAAACATTTTGAGGCCAAAACATTGGCGCAAATGCTATATGGGGCACAAACAGGAATCCTTGCAAAGAAAAACTTGCTTGAAACCATACAAACCAAATTCCTGCGAGCCATCTTAGCTGCACCCAAAGGAACCCCAAATGCCCAATTAAGAATTGAGACAGGCATGCCCCAAATTCAGGTAAGAGCCTGGAAGATGATGATCATTCACTGGCTTAAAATGCATTTCTTTCCAGAGGGACTGTCCTCGTTAGTGCTGACTGAGAACTTCCCCTCCCCATGGAAGCAGGCGATAGATCATAAACTGGGCTCTTATCAGCTCTCTTCAGTATTCCTAATGTCACTAGGCTTTGATCAAGCAAAGCAAGTAGTATTCAATAGAATAAAGGACATGGAATTCCAAGAAGAACTAAATAGATTGCCTCGCCACAGTAGGGATAGAATCAAACAGGGTGTGTGGGAACCGGCAAGATTTCTGAATGATCTGACCTTCCTAAAACAAAGAATAGCTTTCTTCAGAGCCAGATTTAACATTCTTCCCTCAGCACTCCTCCAGGGCAGGAATAAGAGAACACCAATAGCAGAACGGGTATGTATATGTGGTAAAGGAGAAGTTGAAGACATCTCACATGTTTTATTGTACTGTGAGTTATACCGAGTTTATAGGTCAGCATATATTCTTCCCTTATTAGAGAGATTGCCAGGGAGGGCAGACAATTTTTATGTAGGCTTTCTCCTCCAGGACTCAAATCCTTCTATCACGCATGCAGTGGCAAAATACTGTGTTGCAGCAATGTCCACAAGAAAAAAATTGGTTACAGATTTATAGCCGTCAACTTGTGCCAATTTTTTGGAGATATCTCTAATAATTTTTGGAACATTACATTTACTTACACACTTATTGGCTTTCCACTTATGTAAACTAGGGAGTGACCCTAACATTTTGAGAACATGTATTTTTTAAAAAAAAAACAGGGATGTTATTATTTATTATTAAATAATATCTTTATTTTATTTTTTTCTTAATATATTGTAAAAAGTGATGTCTATTGCTGGTCTATGACCGTAATAAAGTTATTATTATTATTAATTATCTGACATATGAAGTTGAACTGTAATGATAAATTCTGATTCATTTATTGCACAGTTCTGATGAAACCTTTCTAACATAACTTTTCCTGTTGGTTGATACTCTACTTATAAAAATATCCATAAAATATGTCTAAATTATTCTATTTTTATTTTTCTGCCCACCATCTTTGATAAAATATCTGCTATATTTTTCAGTGTTTCTTTGACAGAAAACCATCAAATTTTCCATATAGCATTTCTAATTTCAATTCCTTAACAAAACACAAGAATGACAGTTTAACTAAACACCTTAATACATTTCAGAATATACAGCCACCTGTGTTTAGAATGTTAGCAACCCCACTTGTAAATCACTTAGATTACTTATTATCTTCTACAGTAATTTTCAGTGCTTCCCAAGCACTCTACAAATCAAATTGGGATATACAAATCAAAAAGTTATTCAATTAGCATAAAAATATCAGATGTCACCGCAAAATGTCACTTAATGTCAGCCTCAAAATGAGCAAATAATTTGCTTCATCAGTTTAATTAACAAAATAGGAAACCAAGTAAAATTAATATGCTCCAAATGTGTTTTGGATCCAGTTTAAAATAAATTATCATAGTAGAATTTTAATAATCAAATCATGTTTAAAAGTAAAAGACAGTTTGTCTAGAATTATGGAACAATATAGCCAGCACTGAATCATGAACAATAAACCATAACTTTAAAACCTTAATCATCTAATAGGATGCCAAAAATATTTGGAATTCTACTGAGTCTCAATGGCTTCCCTCTACATATGTGAACATCTATGTCAATGGTAGATTTAGACTTGCCAGCTCTACTCTGGTCTTTTATTAAAGCCTCAAAATAATATTGGGGCAAATGCAAATAAGAATCAACACACTTTTGAGCACATGATCAATCTAGGCATCCAAAAGCAATACCAGAATTAAGTCTTTTCACATCAAAGTCCATTCCTGATTTTTTTTAAAGCACATTATCAAAGGAGGTAGAGTACTACTTGAGAGAATGCCTCTCACTGTATTGCCATTTGCTCAGTTTCTACTATTTCATAGTGAGTTCTCTTGAACCTTCTCTTTAATTTGTTCATCTTCAGATATATATGTACATATACATATAAAGGCAGGATAAAAATCTAATTATTATGGTTGGTTACATAGTCAACAAGATATTTAGATTGGATTTGACATTTTTATACACCTAAAGAGTGCTTCCTAAGGACTTGAGCTTGACAGAGTTTGTCTTATGATGTTAAAGTATTGCAGGATGTAAACTGGTGCAAATAAAGCTACCTTCTACTGATGGTGATTTATTATTATGGTTCATTGCATAGTCAGCCAAATGTTCATAGTGGATTTGGCATCTTTATCCACCTATTAAGTCTTTCCCAAGGATCTGAGATAGGCAGATATTGATGTTTGATAGTTTAAAGGTATCATTTCAGGATATACTGTAAGCTATTCCAAGTAAATTTGCCTTTTGCAATTAACTGGTGGTGATTTTGTCAATGCCAATGGTGTTCAAGTAATGTTCTAGTTGTTTTGGGATTGCACCCAAGGTGCCTATTACTATTGGTGCTACCTTTGCTTTCTTTTGCCATAGCCATTCTATTTCTTTGTCTTTGTATGTTGTTATATTCTCCAGTTCTTTCTCTTTTATTCTGCTGCCTCCAGGTACTGCCAAATCCACTATCCAGACTTCCTTTGTCTTTCTTATTTGACATTGGTTAAGTCTGGAGTGTTATGTGGAGTTGCCTGTCTGTTTGAATTCTTAAGTCCCAAAGCACTTTAGCATCTTCATTTTCTATGACTTTCTCTATTTTATGTTCCACCAGTTATTGCTTGCAGAAATATGGTATTTCTTGCAGATCTTCCAGTGCACCATTGTTGCTACTTTGTCCTACCATTTTTTGTAGTTAGTGCATTTTTCTTGCAGCAGATAACCAATAGTCCAATGTTTCTTCAGCTTCTTTGCAGAGGTGGCACTTGCTATCCATTTCTGTCTTCTCAACTCTGGCTTTCTATGCATTTGTTCTTAAGGCTTGGTCTTGTGCAGCCAGAATTAGCCCTTCTGTTTCTTTCTTCAACTTTCCTGCTCTTAGTCAGTTCTTGTTATCTGCTTTGCCTGCTATTTTTTTTAATGTATTGATCATGTAATACTTTGTCTTTTCATTTCTCTTTTTTGTTCTTTATTTGTTTTTTCTTACACGTCAGTTTGCTCTCTCCAATTCTCAGTAAGCCTTCCTAGTATACTAGTTTCTTTGCTGTCCTTCAGATGTTCTTCCTATGCTTTTTTTTCTTTTCTTTCTTTCTTCAATCATTGCATCAAGTTCCAAATTTCTTTATTTGCTTTTAAAAGACTATAAAATCACACCATATTATCAAAAGCTTGTTGATCTCAATGCTGTTTTGTTGTGCTAATATATATGGTTTTAATCGGGATGTTATGATCAATTGTAAATTACCAAAAGATAAAGAAATTCCCTAATTTTTCATATATATATAACCCCACAGGTAAAGGAGAAACTACACAGATTTGCCTGATGGATCTCATAATTGAAACTGTGAATCTGTTCAAAGAACTTTATGCTATGAATGTATCTGTAATGATATTGAATATCTTGAAAACAGTTCTACAAATAAATATGCTAAATAATAAATGCATTATTTTTCTGTTGAGTTCTACAAATTGATTATCTCTTATAAAGATGTGCAATTGTTAAAACTTAAAATGCTTAAAGACATAAGAGACACTTGGAATTACATCTACCATGTTCCAGCAGTCACCTAATTGAGAGGTACAGTATATCACTCAGCTGGAAAGGAATAACTGAGAAGATTTCACATTTGTAAAAAAAAAAAATTGGATGATCTATACATACTGAGAAAACCTTGAAATTTCATTTCTGATTTCTTTTACAGGTGAAGTCTAATATTTATTCTAGAGTCTGATGACAGGATTGAAAGAATGCCCAAAGTCCAAGATAGGAACTGGGATCCACTTAATTTTCCCCTTTGTTATTTTACATATGGTTCTTTAATAAACAAATATTTTTTTCAAACACTGAAACATATATATGAACTCAGAAAATTTTAAAATCTAATTTAAAAAACCCAACAGATTTGGCTAGGCAATTTGATTAGCAATTTCTGAATGGTGGTCTGTGGCAAATGAATGCCAGTTCCTTAAAAAAGGAAGGATACAGTTACAAACAGTGCTGAGGAGAAAAGAAATGGAACATAACTGTTAAAGCAAGTGGCTACACAAAAAGAGTTTTGATGAAAAAAAAATGAATCATATACAAGGTGAGAAAAGGGGCAACTCATCAAAGAAAAGTATTCAGAGATAGTCCAGAATTGTGAAGATGGTATCTGAAGGTTAAAACTCAAAATGAACTGAAATTGGCAAAGGATGCTGAGAACAATAAAAGAGCTCCTTCAAATATGTTCAAAAAAAAAGGAAGAGAAAGAAATTAATGTAGTAACATCAGAATTGGGTAATTCAGCCCTGATTTGATTTGAATTGGAGATTCAGGATTAGAAGAGGATGAGATTTTATACAAGTTTGCAGTTCAGACTTCAAAGCAAATGAATTTTATTGGACCCTCTTTCAGATTCAATTTAAAAAAGATTCATATATAGCACTGGCTCCCACCCTTTTCTATACCCCGCACCCGTAGAACGCTTTTGATATATTCTTGCACCCCTTACAAAACTCCGAAATAACGAATTATGCATATACACTATAATTTTGAAACTTCTAAACCCAAGTTTTTGCATCCACTGGAATAACATCTCGCACCCCTGGTTGGGAACTCCTGATATATAGTCTATAATGGGAAAGGGATCAGAGAGAATTCTCCATCTGAACTGTAAGGGTTGATGCCAGGACTCGCCTGCAGCTGATTTTTTCACTCTTTTTCCTTGGAAATTACTAAAGCTAGGACAAGAAAGAGGGCAGCTGCTCTCATGAATCATCCTCCCACCCTTAATGCCTTGCTCTGAGAAAACTAGAGAATGATATTGAGGAGGCCCTTACAGTTCTTAGAATTGTTGTTCTCGCTAATGATTCAATGATTCAATCTGCAAATCTTCAGACTAAAGCATTGTGAAGGCAACCATTCCCAAGCCATAGAATATCCTCAATGTCTCACTCTAAGAGCTCCTCAAAATGAAGAATTGAAACTGACAACTTGTATACATAACAGTGGAGAAAAGCAACAGGAAAAGCCAACACCATTCTTCTGGGCCTTTTGAAATGTCCACTCTGACTCTTAAGGAGATTATTTGTGCAAGTGGATATTAAAGAGAAAGAATTGCAAGAGAATACTTTCTACAATCTTCTACTTAGTTTATAATCTAGATCAGAGTTTCTCAACCTTGGAAATTTTAGGATGTATGAATGAAGTTCCAGAATTTTTTCCAACCAGCATGCTGCCTGGGGAATTCTAGGAATTAAAGTCCACACACCTTAAAGTAGCTAAGATTGAGACATACTGATTTAAATTTTTAATCGAATCAGTGATCACCCCAAACACAATGTCTTGGATGGGTAATGACAGTGGTCCCCAATCTTTCTGACTCTGTGGACTGGCAGCAGCAGTGGTGATGGGAGAGGGATGCTTTAGTGCATGCACCCACTTCTTGCACAAATGGAGCTTTGCACGCTTGAGTGCTCAGCTACTGCTTGCATGGCCCGGGTTGCAATGGACTGTGGCCCAGTACTGGGCCATGGACTGGGGGTTGGTGACCCCTGGGTAATGGGATGATGATAGGATGGAGAAAAAGAGTTCTCTCTGACAGCCAAAGAAACTATATTTCTCTATTCTCATTGATTGAGGAAAGGGGGGGAAGGGGGGAATTGGGCAGGTCTCAGACAGATTGTAGATATTTGTTAAGATTATGAGACAATGTTGGCGTAGTAAACCAAGTAAGCGGCTTCTAAACTCTTAAGATTAAAAATGACAAATCATTTCAGAAGCTGCCATGATATGTCAAATTAAAATATTGCAATCCAGCTTGGGAGATACTAAGATCACTACTGGCATAATGGTTAAGGGAGAGATCAAAAGGCACTTAAGGAGAGGCAGATAGATATATCTCTTTTTCTTTATGCACAGAGTCCATCTGTTTGTATTTTTAGAGAAGTGGGGCAGGGCTTGCACAGCTATTTTTTGGGAGTATATATGCAGTAAAATGCATGCATATCTGGGCCTGTGAACAGAGCTCTGCAGCATAAGTTAGCGATATCTGCAGTAGGGGGATAAAAGTCATTATATTAGCTATAATCATATGATCAAAGCCCTATTTTTTATATAAAGATTGGGTCTTTTTTTTATCTTCCTCCCTGTGGAGACACCTGAGGTTAGTTTATAAAAGTCCAGGCTAAAGCATGGTACACTTAAAATGACTTTTGAAAAGAGAAGACTTATTGTATCAGTGTATCTTCTAGACATATCACAAAGGATTACGGTGAGTAATCGGAATGCAATTCACAGTTAAGAATACAGACAGAAATAATCACTTTTGCAGGAAGTGGCTTAAAATATTATCTTTAATTTTTTTACAATTGAATAAATCCCCAGTGAATAACAAACAATATTTTAGTGAATTGTTCGTAGATGTGTGAAGTTGATTATTCTTTTACTTAGATGGCCTTCTCTTGTACTCCAGATTTGGTCCTGGAAGCAAATTGGATAGTACAAACCCAAGTTACTTAAGAGTTTTGAACTTCAAACATTATATAGTTTTGATTATCCATAATGCTCCACATACATCCTGCTCTAGAATTTAATTCACTGTATTAACCAAATTAGTTTTCCTAACAGTTAAAAGTAATACAAGATACCTTCCACCATCAATAAAAATAGAATATATACTTGAAATTTCAAAATACTTGAAATAATATCTGTGATATTATTACAGAATAAAAGCAGGGAAACAGACTCCTGTGAAAGGCAATATTTCAATTATCTTGAGCTTTCCTCATTCAGGGTTATGACTTAAGAGACACTCAAATCATTAAAAAGTGGTTTCTGTTTTTTTAATGAACTGTGTGATTACGTGTTTATATATTTATCTGAGGAAATGTACCTTCAAATGTTAAAATGGTCCTGTCTTTGTGAGAGGAACTGAATTCACTAGAGTAAAAATTTAAATTTCACACTTGTCCTTTTTTCCCCACCTTTTGTTTTCCAACTACAACAAGCTAACCTAGACTGCTGATTTACAGAGATCAAATGTTCAACATGTATTTTTTTCCTAACCTATTGTGAAACAGTGCTCTAATATTACAATTTCTTTATATTAGCTATCTAAAATCAGCAAAAGCTTGAATTTCTCAAAATTATGTTTCAGAGACCTATCTTCTGTCCTCAAATTCCCTCCATGTTACCTAGTTGAAGCAAACTTCAATACCATAATAGAGAATAAAACAGAATGTTTTCAGCACTGTTAACTTTATTGGAATTTGTATCTTTCAAACCTGAATTAATTGCTGCATCATTTGTAGACTTTGATCTCAGGATTTCATCATTCTTGTCTTGGTATTTAAAGAACTGAGGTTTAAAGACCCATGTTATTATGTTACTGATTAAATCTTTAAATAAAATAATTACAAATTAACATACTTCCCCCTCAATACTCTAAAATTAAAAAGCAGAAAGATAGTTTGCCAGATTCATTAAAGTTCTCAAAGTTTATAGATTCTCAGGTGAATGTATTAAGCAAGGAGATTGAATCTGATTTGCAAATCTGAAATGCCCTATTTGTGTCAAATCTATTAGACTTCAGAAATAAATTATTACAAGGGAAAAAGTTGTCTTCTAACTATATATGACATCATAGTTGATGTGTGAAGAGAGTTAAAGTGAAATTCAGAGTTATCAGTCCAAAACTGTGCTTTGGTTTTTTCTTCTGTTTTAAAAAGTGTCAAGAGGTAGATAATAAGGATGGAAATGATTTTACACACATAATCTTTGAGTGAAAATTGAAGTAACTAATTGGATGGATGATGGTTTAGATTACATCTTTTTATCCATGTAGAATGCTTAATATCAAGGCATCTTCTTCTATGCCCTCTAAAGTATATCTTGGAAATTTGATCCTTAAAGAAAAGATAGGAAAGCATTTATTTATTTATTCAAATTATTGGGTGGGCAATCCAATGGACTCTGGAGATCAGAATATTGCAAAACTGATATAATAGTTTCTTTGCTATTTTATTCCAGTGCCGCCGCCTCCACTCACCTGAAATTATTCATTGGCTAAAGCATGGATAAATAAGGACTTGGATTCATGCAAGCCATAGTTAATGGGTTTTTTCATTTCATTTCATTTGTTCTCATTTACTGTGATTGCCTATTTCCAGAAACAAATATAAGTGAAAATAAAAGCTCAAAGCAGAAAATTATTTGACCTCTCCCCTAAATCTTCCCATGGAAACTGCACTTTAGATTTTAAAAGCCTAGAGTCTCAGTTATAGTGTTTTTTTAAAAAAATCAGTTATACCTGAATATTTACAAGTATAAATATATGAATTCCAATAATAATATGCATCAGTTTAGTTACATTCATTTGAATATTTATTTTTCCCCATAAACTCAAATGAACTTTTAAGCATTTCTTTATCATAACAATAATCTTAAATAAGCAATCTAAACTTAACTAATTCTAAGACAGTTAAAGGAATTCAAACAATGTAATTATTTTCTTATTTACAATTTTTATAGAAACCTCTGTTCAAATAGTAAATATATTAGTCTTACATCATTTAACAGAATAATTTGATAATTGTTCACAATACTATACTATGCACATTTATTTTGAGAAAGAATGTTCATAATTACCAAGAAAATACCAATTATTACCAGCATATGTTAATTTATGTGCACTCCACTTGTCTTAATACTAAATAATTCCCAAATCAAGTTAAATTTGAGAACTAAAAGTGGGTATCCTGATAAATGAAATGCATAATAAATAAATGCATTTGTGATATTCCTAGGTAACAGATGAGAATAATATATTTTATTTCAATCAATATGCTACAAGCAGATCTACATTTATTCAAGGTATGCTCTAACTTTTAAAGTACCATTTTAAACTCTGTTTCCATGGGGAAAATTATTTTTTTTACTTTGTATAACAAGTTTTATTGAATTTTTTTAATTTTACAGCCAAGTGCTTAAGACTCATCGTGGAGATAGGGCACTCCATAAAACAAAATAGAACATACAATCATACATAAACAATTTACACTTTTTTAAATCTTCCCTCTCTATTTTATCAATCAAAAGAGCAAGAACAAACAAACAAAACCAAACTATCAACGATATTTCCACCCATTTTAAGCTTAATTAACTATTAGCATATTCCAACTAGCATTACATAGACATATAGAATACGGTTCGAGTATCCATATAATAAAGACCATATTATTCCAAATATTCAGTTTATATTTCTCAATTAAGTTCTATCTTTTATTCTATCTCACGTACATATTTTATCAGTGAATATAACTTTACGTTTCCAAATCATTTTGGATTAGCTTAAATTGTTTCTAATTATTTCTAAGCTAAACATATATAAGTATATTTTAAAATTTCTCCACTATATTCTATTTCCTATATTCTAAACATTTTTATAAATCAATCCATTCTTCAATCATTGCATGTAAAGATATCATTAGTATTTCACCGGTCTCAATACAACTCCTAATTTTAACTTTCCCAGTTTTCCATAGTTACCATTCCAAACCATTCCAAATATTCAGTTTATATTTCTCAATTAAGTTCTATCTCTTATTCTATCTCACATACATATTTTATAAGTAAATATAACTTTACGTTTTTAAACCATTTTGGATTAGCTTAAATTATTTCTAAATTATTTCTAAGCTAAACATATATAAGTATATTTTAAAAGTTCTCCACTGTATTCTATTTCCTATTTTCTAAGCATTTTTATAAGTCAATCCATTCTTCAATCATTGCATGTAAAAATATCATTAGTATTTCACCAGTCTCAATACAACTCCTGATTTTCGCTTTTCCAGTTTTCCATAGTTACCATTCCAGACCATAATCAAATCCATAATTCAAATCAATATTGGTCAGACTAAAATCTTAAACCTTAAAGATCTCAAAAATATTAGCTCACTTAAAGTCTTTAAAAATCATTTTACCCATCAAATAAATTTTAACACTCATTTTAAACCTAATTCTAGCTTTCTTTTTATGCCAAGCAGGTTTCCACAGTACGGCTTTCAGCTCCTCCCATCTTGGTATTTGGTTATACACATTTTCCCACAGTTGCGTCTGATCATAGTCTTCTTCTCTTTTTCCCAATATTGTCTGCACTATATACTCAGTCTTAGCCAGTGTGGTGATTATTCGTTGTTTATATGTACTATCAACATTTTTAATGTCTCGTATTAGAGAGTCCATTTCTGTTGTTTTTACATCTATAGATGTTTCAATTAAGTTCTGCTTTTGGTCTTCAGAAGTCTCCATCCTTTGTGTATAAGGTATAACATCTTCCTCTTCAGTAGATTGTAAATATAGATCCTCCATCTCATTAAATTGTAAATCCAATTGTATATCATGCTCAGTTAGAGTTTGAAATCCAGTTTTTAGCTCTAAACCATCCTCATTCCTTAGTGTCCTAAAATGATCTTTTAGTTCTTCTCTTGTTTCCAAAATTTTTGCTAATATCAATCCATAATTGAGCTGTGAATAAGCTTCCATCCTTCTTCTCTCCTTTTTTTTTTTTCTATAATAAGAAAACAGCAGTGTCTGGGCGTAGCACCAGGTTCAAAAGTTCAGCTACCATGGCAACGTTACGATAAGACTTTCTGGGCTTCACGCCAGTTTCCAAGATACAATGTAGCCCTCCAATCCACATAACTCCACCCGGTAGCCAAGGTAGTTTTTTTTTTTTCCTTTTTAAAGTGGATAAAAATGTTCAGAAGGGGGGGGGAGGAAGAAAAAACACTCCACCCCCCTCCCTAAAATTTCCACTTAAATTTAAAACAAGCAAGCAGAGAGGAAGAGTCACAGTAAGGCTTTTTTCTTCTTTTTTTTTTCAGGGTCCCCCGAATTCCAACAGCTCAAATACACAATAGCAAAGTCACTTTTTTCCCCAAGTATTCAAACGCTGCTTTTTTAAGGAAGGGAGTAGTTTCTAAAAGCTTTTCATAGGGAAGTAAGGAAGGTAACAAGAGGGAAGGAAAGTTCTCACCCGGATCTTCCACGGTGGTTCTTTGTGCTTAGATGTTGCTGTGATTTTCGGCTGGAGCAGCTGAGTGATCGGCCATGTTACTGGCCGATCTTTTCCCCGTCGGCCCAAAGGTGATTTTCTCGGATCTCAGAGGGAGCCGCCGCTCCCTCCGTGATCAACGAGTGCCCTCCTCTACGGTGGTCGCCCCTACAGGGCGACTTTCGACCCTATCCAGGGTCTACCAGCGGGGGGAAACCAGACGGCCAAGAGAACGAGTTCTCTGCACGTCCGCGGGCGCTGCCACCGGATCCGGA
The DNA here is from genome assembly GCA_023970755.1 of Azemiops feae. Classification (NCBI taxonomy): domain Eukaryota; kingdom Metazoa; phylum Chordata; class Lepidosauria; order Squamata; family Viperidae; genus Azemiops; species Azemiops feae. Next base: position 180,366 of record JALGBA010004270.1, on the reverse strand, counting down.
AGTCCATGGGGAAAATTATTAATGAATCCAAATTATTTGATTGTACTTCAAATATACCCAGTCATGCTCTAACAAATACTGTACGGGCCTGTACAAATATTGTACAAATTATAACATAGTTCATGTTTTTGAGCCAGAATGACTGACAAAAATTTAGCATCCATTTTAGCAAATAGCAAAATTTAAATATCACTTCTTCTTCTTCTTCTTGTGCCATATCCGTTATCGGACATTGGCGATCATTTTGGCAATCCTGTTTTTATCAGCAGCCGCACGAAAAAGTGCTGCTGAGTTTTGTCCAAACCAGTCCCTTAGATTTTGAAGCCATGATGTTCTTCTTCTGCCTGGACCTCGTTTGCCTTCAACCTTTCCCTGGAGGATTAAATGGAGTATGCCGTATTTTTCTGGGTGTCGCATCACATGTCCGAAATATTCTAACTTTCGTTTTTTAATTGTTTTGATGATTTCCCTTGGCTTTCCCAGGTGGCTTAAAACCTCCTCATTTCTGATCTTGTCCACCCAGCTTATACGTAACAGCCACCTGTAAATCCACATTTCAAATGCTTCTAGTCTCTTCAGGTGGCCTTCTGTCAGAGACCAACTCTCTACTCCATAGAGCAGGATAGAAAAAATATAGCATCTGACAAGCCTGATTTTCAGTCTTCTGCGTGTCATGACTGCAGAAGACCTTTTTCATTTTGAAGAATGCTGTTCGAGCTTTCTCTATCCTTGTCTTTACTTCAGCGGTCATGTCCCAGCTTTCATGTAACTTAGAACCGAGGTGCGTGATCCTTTCAACTTTTTCTAGTGGTATTCCTTCTGAATTTATTGGTGGTATGTTAACGGGTTGTTTGCTGACGACCATGATGTTGGTTTTTGAGGTGTTAAGCTTCAAGCCATATTTTCCAGATATTTTGGTGACTCTCTTGATGAGGAGCTGAAGGTCTTCATGCTTACTGGCAAGCAGAACTGTATCATCAGCATATCTTAAGTTGTTGATCCAAACACCGTTTACTTTGATGCCAGCATCGATGTTCTCCAGTGCCTCGTTGAAGATTGACTCAGAGTAGATATTGAACAACAGTGGAGACAGAATACATCCCTGTCTGACCCCTCTTCTTATTTCTGCATCAGCTGAGTATTTTTGGCCTAGTCTCACATTTGCTACCTGATGCCAATACAGATTCTTTATTATTTGGATGTCTTTGTCATCTAGTCCCCCTTGTTTCAGGATTTCTAATAGTTTGCTGTGTCTTATTTTATCAAAAGCTTTTTCAAAATCAATGAAGCACATGTAAACACTGTGATTGACATCTCTACAACGCTGTACAAGAACTTGAATGCTGAATAGTGCATCTCGTGTACCAAGATTGTTTCTGAAACCAAATTGTGTGTTACCTAGACGCTCTTCAATTTTGTTGTATATTCTTTTGTGAATTATTCTCAGGAATATTTTCAGGGCATGACTCATTAAGCTTATTGTTCTGTATTCGGTACACTTCTTTGCATTTATTTTTTGGGGGATTGTCACAAAGGTTGATTTTAGCCAATCATTTGGTATCTTTCCTGTTTCGTATATCTGATTGAAGAGCTGCAGTAAAAAATTTTTTTAAATATCACTGTAAACCTTTAATAAAAAGGGAGCAAGAAAATAAGTAAATATTTGATCACAATTTATAGGAAATCATATGGGATCTAGAGCTTATCTAATTTCATTGATTTAATGATGTTCATTATTTCTTACACAGACATGTTTAAAACTTCATTTTAAATAATCTTAAGAGGGCTTCTACAAAAAAGTTAATTTGAATGTCTAAAACCATTGAATCTGCAAACAACATTAACTCCATCAAGTTTAACCCTGGTAACTTCAAGGGCTCACCACAATAAAATATTTCCACAGCATTTCTTTGAAGACACAGATGGTAGAGATAAGAAAAAAGCAGCTCAGCAACCTTCAATAAACTTAAATTGTGCTGAACCAATGTATCAAGTATTCTGTCCCAACTTTAAAACAAAAACTTTCAACAGTGGTTAAAAACCTATGCTCTTACTTTGCCATTTCCTTTTTTGGAATTCTCAGCTTGACATGACACTGAAAAATGAGCACTGATTTGCATTTGTGAGATGTGATTTGCTAAGGCTACCATATGGCTGTGAAAGTTGGACCATAAGAAAGGCTGAGCGCCAAAGAATTGAGGCCTTTGAACTATGGTGCTGGAGAAGACTCCTGCAAATCCCCTGGACTGCAAGGTGATCAAACCGGTCAGTCCTAGAGGAGATCAACCCTGACTGCTCTTTAGAAGGCCAGATCCTGAAGTTGAAACTCAAATACTTTGGCCACTAATGAGAAGGAAGGACTCACTGGAGAAGAGTTTAATGCTGGAAAAGATTGAGGGCAATAGAAGAAGGAGACGACAGAGAATGAAGTAGCTGGATGGAGTCACTGAAGCAGTAGGCATGAGCTTAAATGGACTCCAGAAGATGGTAGAGGACAGGAAGGCCTGGAGGAACATTGTCCATGGAGGTCGTGATGGGTCGAACACGACTTCGCAACTAAAAACAAGGCTACCATATCTCAGCTATAAAAATCTAGTCAGCCATCAGAATATAATATCTAGTGTTCATTCAGAGTCAAGATCTGGTACTCTAGCCTTGCTATACCTAACCACTAGATTTTTTTTATTGTGTTAGAAGAGCTAGCAGGGGTGGCTGGTAAGCTCCATCCCACATGGAAATGACTTCCTCGTCACTGGCTTTATGGGTGCCATCTTGGACAGGGAACATTTGTAAACTGTAATATATTTGGTACCTAATTTGGATCTTATGGGGTAGTATAGGTGTCTGGTGACCAAGTTTTCTTAGGTGCCAGGAAGAATGGCTTTTATTGATAGAACTCTATTCCAGGGGGCTTGCTAGCTATTAATTAGCAGGACCCAGAACTAGCAGCAGCAGTCCAACAAAGAAAAATGCAGTGCCACAAAGAAAAAGGCCGGAGACTTACAACAGGGTAAGCAGCCTTGTTAGTCCCCTTCTTTAAAAAGATAACTGTCAGAATAAGACAAGTTCACTCATTTTCAAGTGGCTATGGGCAGATCCAGACTTTCTACTTGATCCATGATTAATATCCATTATTCATTAGTTTAGGAATGAATGACATTGTTTTCTTACCACTCCCAGCCAATTGCAAGTACATGCCATACCTGTGTTTTCCAACTTCAATTCAGAACTTTTGTTTTCCGACCTGAATTATTTTAAGGTTATGTTCTTTGCTGGTTGGCAGTTGCTGGTTTTTGTTGTTTTTGTTTTTTAAAATAATCTTATGAAAACTTTATATTTAATTCAATAATGGTTCATTAGATCAATGAATTATCCTCATGCTTCATTCAACAGCTGACAATGCAGAGGAGTCAATTGCAATTTTGGAATATCAATTTTGACACCAATTTTTATTATGATGGTTTAAATATAAACTTTCCGACACAATTGAAAGAAGAGCTCCAAAAAATCTGCACCTTTTAAAAGTTTGGGACTTTTTCCTCATGGACATTAACAAGATTGAGAAATCCTTGAGAAAAAGAAAAGCTTTTAACTATATGGCAAACATTCACGAAAAGAAAAAGATTTTATTCCATGAAGACAAGCTGGAAGGAGTGACTTAACTTAATGAGTCAATTGGAATTTGGATGGATTTTTATTGGTCTGATATTTCCTCTATATTTAATGCTTAAGTAATTCCTAAAGTTTGTCAAATATTATTGAAAGTGTATTTGAAAATATCTATGTTAAGAGAAAGTTAAAGAAAAAGATGTATTAATTTAAAGAAAAGTTTAGAGTTTTAAAAAGTATGTATACAAGAAGAAAAAAATATGAGGGTAATTTGAAGGGAGTGATCTAAATTTAATTGGAGTTAGTTGGAATTTTATTGGTCTGAAAGTGAACTTTAAAGTATGTATGTTAAGAGGAAATTTAAAAAGATGTATGAAAATGTTTTGATTTTAGAAATGTTTTTAAAGAAAAGCGTAGTGTTTTAAAATGGATGAAAAAGTATTTTTTTCTTTTAAGATTAAAGAATCTGAAAGAATACAATAAATTTTGTTAATATAACTGATAATAGTTTATAAAGATTATTAAGTTAATAGAAATACATACTATTTCCACAGCAAAGAAGATAAAGCAGAAAAGGTTAAATTGATTGTTTTATACAAAGAGGAGAATATATTTTTTATTTTAATTTAGATATCACTTCTGGATTTTGTGCTTGTGATGAAAAAAATGAAACTTTGACTTTGGTTTTGCTGATTAGATAGATTTGTTAGTATATAACAAGCCATTTCTATAACAATGTTTAAAAGTAAAAAGTTGAGGCTGTAATGTTATTTTGTACTGTGCTAAAAAAAAGTCAGAAGTCAATGCTTTTTTTTCTTTCTTCTCTTGTACCTCACATTTTCTTTCTCCCCCTCTTTTTCCTTCCCCTAATTTCCTTTTTTCCCCTTTTATTGTTTTATCAATGCATACAATACAAAGTCATATAAAAAAAGATGTTGAAATCAGAGTTGAATTCCTAGTATAAGATTATAATGTTTAAAAAAACTACATTAGAAAAATATATTTAAGGCTTTTGCAGACCAGATTACAGAAACTGAAAGCTGAAAGAATGAATGTTACGGAAAGTCATGTTAGATTTATATGCCAAACAGAGCTCTGATGAGCAAAAATTTTAATGAGAAGATAAAACATATTGGCTAAATACTGAGGTCAGTGGTAGCAAACCCAGCATATCACTTAATACATGCAATCACAGCCAAGATCTGCCATATATGGAAGTGAAATTGCAATTACATTACCTTGATTCAACCCAAGAAGCAGCAGAAAATCTATTAAAAAAATTTTAAACAAGTTTTATTAATTTTCCATTTTTACAAGACTTCAGGTATTTAAGGAAGCAACATGGTGGTTGGGTAATACATAGTCCAATAACATGCTTATCCATACATATATCAGTTTACATCATCAAAAATTTCCTCTCTGTTTCCCTTAGTTATTATATCAAATTCAAATTAATAAATTGCTAGTTATAACTCAATCATTTAAAACATTTATAAACAACTTTTAAATTATATGTCTCCAGATCCTGTTTTTGATTTTTGTCTGGTTTCAATTACAATATTCCAGTTGGCTTAGTGTCCAATAATGTTTAAGTTTCGGATAACTCACGGTTTCCTTAGTTCATGCAAAATAATATCATGTCTAAAATACACTTATTATTTATTCCAGTAGATTCTTAATTTATTTCACAGTCATATTCTAATTCTCATTCTAATATCATCGCTTACTCATAAAATAACCTTTATCCTCTAAATCCATCTTCCATTTATAATTCAAAACAATTATTTGAATAACTAATTTATTTCCCTTATAGATATAAATCCTAAATGTTAAATCAAATAACATCTTTTAAAATCTTCTTATCTCATTACGTAGAATTTAAAGCTCTTCCATTAAATATCACATAAAGAAAACCATTTTAAGTCTAACTCTGGCCTTCCTTTTGTGCCAAGCCGGCTTCCATAAAAAAGCTTTTAGATCCTCAAGTGGCTCTCCCTTCATTCCTGCATATATCATTTGAATCAGGGGAGACCATCTAATCATCAGCCTATCAAGGAAGCCAGTCCCTTCACAATCATTGAATTGTTGGCCAAATGGTTTAGGTCTCCATATTTGAGTTAATGCATTTATCATACGTTCAGGCTGGTCTTCTTGTTCTTCTGGTTTTGGCTGGTTTAGATGAAAGGTCATGTTCAGTGTTGCAGTTGTTTTTGGATCATCTGGGTTGTCTAGAATCTCAGTATATTGTATATGTAAGTCCTCTGCACATTCCATCTTAGCATTGCTTTGTTGAGTTTCTGTTGTTGTAGTTGTAAAGTCTTTAAGTGAGGTCAAAATTTGAGTGTCAGAATTCTGAGTAGATTGTAGCTGGCAATCTTTAAAATCCACTTTGTTATTAATTCCATCTTCTTCTATTGCTTTTTGGGATGTAGATTCATCTAATGAGGTTGAAGCTGCATTTTGTAGCTTTAAAGTGGCACATAAGTCTTTCATTCTAGAATTCACTAGCTCAGTGGCCTCTAGGATTTTTTTCAAGTATAAGTTTGACATTAAGCTGTGGGTGGTGTTCCTCCATTTCTGTAGTGTTTACAAATAGTCCTTTAGTGGAGGCTATTTTTAATAAAAGTCAATAACTGTCCACCTCCACTGTAAAGAGATATTTTCTCCACCCAGCTGTTTCAAGTTCTTATCTTTTGTTGCTGTCAAGGACAAGTTTTAGTCTCAGGAGTTTCCCAGTCAAAAAAAAAAATTATTATTTTAACTTGCTGTACCACATTTCAAGATGTCCCCAGTAACATACAGAATGGAGGTTTTATCCAGTTCAAGAGAAGAAAAAGAAAAAAAACTGAATATTCCCCCCCTTTTTTTTCCAGCTTAGCAAAAAGGTAAAACAATAAGTTTTTATAGAAGTACAGAGCTTTTAGGGAGCCCAGGTATCCAGATATTACAAGTCCAGGTATGTGGTCATTTTATCTTATTGTTCTTTTTTTTTCTTGGCTTTGTGTTCCCGGAGTAAGCAGAAGCCGCGGAATTAAGCTGGGGGGAAAGGGTATTTTAAGGATTTTTACAGGAAAGTAGTTGGGAAAGAAAGCAGGAAAGATAAGGTCTCACCCAACTCCTCCAGTTGCTTCATCAGGCTTATTAGTGCTTTGGGCTTTCGGCTGGTGCCGAAGTGAGCGGCCATGTTAATGGCTGCTCTTTTCTTCTTCGGTCCTGAGGAGTTGCCGCAGATCAAACGGAGAGGCTGCCACCCCTCTGCAATCTGGCAAAAGTCCTCCCCAATGGTGGTCGCCCCTCCAGGGTGTCTTTCAACCCTTTCCAGGGTCTCCCGAAGAAGGAAAACTGGACAGCGGGGAGAGCGATCTCACTGCGCGTCCGCTAGTGCCGCAAACCAGAACCGGAAGCCAGAAAATCTATTAAATTTGATGCCCTTTAAAAGGCTTTTTGATTCTATTTGCTGCTTCAGAGCAGATCCCTGCTTTGATTCATGCATTTACTTTAATGGGGTGATTTGATCCAAGCATTCTTGAACCAAAAGACTCTTTTGAAGCTTTGTACAGGCTTAACAATACAAAAGGAACAGGGTTGGATTACATGGTTGTGATGATTTGCAACTGAATATAATTTTAAATGAATAACTTCTATTTTAATTATGATATGTCAGGCATGAGGAAACCCAACCTAAAGTAGATACTCCCAAATAACAAACAACAGACAATGATGCTAACATGGGAACCAAATTCTGTCATCATCCCAGATGCTACACTAACATTATTATAGACTCCAACAAGTACATACAAAAAATTAGAAACCATATGCTGTTTCTCTAATATGATACCTGTCATCAGCTGTCAGAAAAACAAGGCAAACTTTGTGCAAATATATTAGTGGACAAAAATTGGGCATAAGATATGAAAAGGACAGCATGTTAATCTCCCAGCACATTGTATAGTAGATCTCAAAACAACTCTTCCATGAGTAAGTGGCTGCTGACCACTCATAAATCAAATTGTTGCAGGCAAACAGAATGGTTTTTTTTTAAAAGCATGACAATTGTTAATTGATAATATACTGCTAATCTGTCTGCTGTATAACCTGCACCTGCATGATAAAATGTCTTTCCCTTCCCCTCTTCCAAACTTAAATCCCACCTCAGTCTAGCCACTCTATGGATCTAATGAGCTGCCACTCATATAAGCTTATGCCCATAGTAAAATGTGTTTGCCAGAAAAGGTGTTACCAGATACCTGATGAGAAAAGCAGTTTTACTCCAGCCTCTTAGCGGTCCTCTTTTCTTGGTTATGGAGCCATGTGCAAAACTGGAATCAAAATAAAGGAAGGTTTTTCAAGTTGCCTGGAATTCTAACTTTGTGGTTTAGAAACTGAGTTTGATTATGATTATTCCTATTTAATCCTTACTCATAACAAAGTAACTTTATATTGGGTGCAGAATCTGAATTGTTTGAATGTTTGTTTGTTTTCTGATATATGGAAAGATGAATTAGCTTCCAGCTTCAATATTAGTTGCTTTAATTGTTCTCATTATGTGGTCAGTTAAATTAATGAAGTCCCCCCCAGACTTCCGGTTCCAGGTCGCGGCACTGGAGGTCGTGCAAAGAGTCTTTTCTCTTCGCTGGCTGGTTTCCCTCCGCCGGTAGACCCTGGACAGGATCAAAAGTCACCCTGGAGGGGCGAATACTGCTGGAGAGGACTCTTGTTGACTGTGGCAGGCGCGGCAGTGCCTTGCGCGGTCTGAGACAGCTCTTCGGGGCCAACGGGGAAAAGATTGGCCATTAACATGGCTGATCATCTAGCTGCACCAACCACAAGTCAAACAACATCTAAGCGTCAAAGAACCACCGTGGAAGATCCGGGTGAGACCTTTCCTTTCCTCTCTCTAGCCTAATTATTCTTCTGTGAAAGCCTCTGAACTATTTCCCCAATTTTATGAAGCAGCGTTTGTGCATGTGGGACTATAAGCCTTGAAACCATAACTAATCTATTTTGATTATTTTTTATATTTACTTTTGGGTACTCTGGTTCCCAAAAAAATTCTCTTATTGAACCTTTTTTTAAATCTACTTATTAAACTGAACATTTTTTTTTTATTATTATTGCTCTTGTTCTCTTAATTGGAAAAAAATACCATCTGGAGAAATACTTTACAGCCTACTGGGGACATCTTGTGGTGAAAATTGACATTACAACTGTACTATTTTTTTATTATGACTATAACTTGGCCTTAAAATTATCACAAAAAAGCAGCTGTGTGGAGGTGGACTGCTGATTGTTATTAAACACAGCCTCCACTAAAATACTAAAAGACTACTTGATCATGGAAATGGAGGATTTTTCCCCACAGCCTGACTACAACCTTATATTGGAAAAAATCTTGGAATTTACTGAGAATATATACTTCAGGAGGGAAACTAAAGATGACTCCCCAGAATTACAAACTGAGGAACAGATCAATACCATAGAGGTTTGTGTTCAACCCTATGTACAACATGAGACTGAGGAATTTTATTTACAACTTAACTATGAAAAAGCCTTTGCCTCAAAATCACAAATTGACAATTCTATCTACAATCCATCGAATATCAGAACTATGACATCCTGGACAACCAACTAATAACTATAACACTAGATAAAATTGACTAGATGACAATGGAAGAAGGACAACAGACACAAGACCAGTTTGAATTGAGGATGAATATCGTAAACAAAACAACGAGATCTATTGACATAGTGGCCCTTTTATGGAAACCGGCCTGGCTCAAAAAGAAAGCTAGAGTCAGATTTAAAAATGGGACTTAAATCTATACTTGATGGCTAAAAAAGGTTTTTTTTAGAGATATGGTCTGAATTAATAGTAACAGATGAAAAATAAAACTGGGACTGATCTAGCTTAGGACTTAGATTTATACACTGTGAGGGAATTATTGGTTAGATTATAATTTGGAATTTTGAAATGAAAAATGTTTTAAATGTATTCCTATCTTGATTATATATGGTTGAAATAGAGTAAGAAGGTATATATTTTCTCTTTTATTTTATTTTATTTTTTATCCCTTCTTTTTTATGGAGATAATATGTTTACCATAGGTGTATCTATTTTGTAATGGAATGAAAATAACGGAATGGATGTTGGGATTGATTTAATAGTTAGGATTCAGATTTATAATTGAGAATATAGTTTGGAATGGTGAAATGAAAAATGTTTTAAATGTGTACCTATTAAAATTATACATGGTAGAAATAGTGTGAAGATATATATTTTCTTTTTTACCTTATTTTTATTTTTTATTCCTTTTTTGGAAGATAAGAGGTTTATGTTAGATATGATATTTATCTTCTAATGGAATGGAAACAATAGAATGAGAAGGTAATTGTTGGAATATTATTGTAGACATGATAATGGTTATGTTATGTAATTAGGGAAATTAGGGATGCCTGAAATATAAATAGTATGTTTAATTAATGTTAAATTGGAATGTGGTAATTGGAATGTAGTTAAACTTAAAAACAGGACTTGGAATTTTTATAGGTAAAATGTGATTGAAAATTTTTTATGGATGGATTGAAATTTACCTAGAAATGTATTAACCTGAATATGTTATATTAATGGAGGGAAAGAGAGAGGGAACCTCCAAGCAGTTAACCTTAGTAAATGTATGTTTTTGATTTTAGACAATTGCTAATTTGTGAATGTATGCTTTTGATTTAAGATGATTGATTACCCTATCCCCACGTTGTTTCCTAAATATTTTGTTCAAGAAAAAATGGAAAAATTAATAAAACTTGTTATAATAATAATAATAAAAAATAATGAAGTCCCTCCCAATGAAAATCAACAGTCCAACTGAAGCAGAAACCCCTCACAATATATTAGGTACAAAGATGTGTGACTCAGTCAGTGAGAGAAGCAATCAAATAGTTTGGAATATTCTCTTTTGAACTATTGAGTAATAAATGCTTTATATAATCAAATTATATTACTCTTGTTTGCTCTTCAGCTTCTTATGTACTTTCATACTTGTTCAGAATCACTTTCTTCAAATGTTTCAATTGTTCAAATGCTAAGAAGAAAAATACCCAGTAAATGCACAAATACATGGTATGGGAAAATTAATTTATGCCCTATAGTTTGATGCTGGTTACCTGTGACAAATATTCTTTCTAGATAATTTGGATTTACTCACTTAATTTTTTTTTTACTATGCAAGCATACTTTTTGCTTTAGTCCAAACAGAGGATCAGTTCTAAACAAAGGCGTGAAAAATATCAGACTGAATAATTATCCCCCTAGAGCTCATATTTAAAATCCTATAAAATATTATGGATATTATGCTTTTAGGAACTTAAATTTCATGACAAAAGAAAAAATCATTTCAAGTCAAGCTTATTTTCTGGTGAATTCATGGCTATACCATATTTGCCAATGCTTCCTTTTGGAATGTTGTTTTGATTTTCTACTCTAACTTCCAGTTCTGGGATTTCTTCATAGTTTTCTACTATACTATAAACAAATTAACTATATAAAAATGTGCTAAACAGGAAGAACAACTTAGGCAATTGTACATACAATAAAGTCCAACTATAGAAAAAGAGAGCTGATTTCTAATGTAGCAGGTCCTGGGGCAAAGGACATTTAAAGATTTTGAAAAACAGAATTCTAACTATTTTTAGCCTGATGCTTTAACCACTGTATCAAACAGGCTTTCGTGTGTGTGTGTGTGTGTGTTTGTGTGTGTGTGTGTGTGTGTATAATAAGTATATTCTGGATTTCCTTCCTTATATTTCATTTTAAGAAGTTGATTCATACACAAAAAATTAAGATTAGTTTGTTAAGTTTGGAGTAATAGTAATAGTTAAAAATTAATAATTTCCATTCAAGAGGTTCATTATCTTAAAACAGTCTTTGCATTCTTTAATATAATTCCAAATATTGCTACCTGAATGAAGCTTGGAAAATTGCCAGTGTCTGCTCTCAAACTGTAAAATGGATGAGGTCCTTCAAAGTGAGAACAGTAAGTTAAATGAATAACTACAACTTTATATCTTTAAAGGAGAAGAAATTAAATATCCTTACTGAAGGCTGCTAGATATTATATAAAAATTGAATGATAGTAAAAATGTTGATTACATGGGGATACTCCTCAGGGAACTGGGTTGCTTTATGACTGGTTCTTGCATGAAAGAACCATTTTTATCATTCTAGGCTGCCTTCTTATAATATGTGAAATAGCCCTCAGACAAATGTTTATCTTTTAAAATACAGTAATAATTTCACAGCTATTGTTCAGTCGACTGATCTATCTTTTTTTCTTAATTTGAAAGGTTACAGGTATAAGGAAACTTAGATTTTTCCAAAGGACTTGAGTCAAGTCCACACAAAGTAACGAAGAGCCCTTTTTTCTTCTAACATGGCTTTTGATTTAGTTCTTAGTTCGCAAAAAAAAAAATCAAATTCTAAAATGGTATACTTTCTCCAGGCTTTAAAAACATGATTAGTAGCTCAAATTATTATTTTTTTCTTTTCTTCCCCTTCATCTATATACTATTAAAACTTTCTTACTGTGAGCCAGCATGCACGATCGTGGCGTTTGCGGATGTGTGGGGCGATCGCTCTCTCCACCGTGTGGTTTTCTCCCGCCAGGGGGCCCTGAAGAGGGTCGGAAGTTGCCCTGTAGGGGTGATGAGCATGAAGAGGACCCCCGAGTGATCGCAGAAGGGCAGCAGCCCTCCCGTTTGATTTGGGGCAGCTCTTCAAACTGACAGGGAAAGGATCGGCCACCAATATGGCCCATCACCAAGCTGCTGACAGCCGAGGACAAATCTACTAACAAGCACTTCAAAAGCAATGTGGAGGAATTGGGTGGGATTTTACCTTTTCTGTACCCCAAGTACTTTTCCTGTTAAAAGCTTCTTGAAAATTGTCTCCCCCTGTGAGGAGAGAGGGAAGGGAGCTTTTTTCCCCACCCTCTAAAATGGCGGCGCCTGATCACCCAGGGGAAACAAAGCATTAAAAAGATCAACTTAACATAATTGGATACTTACTTTTTCTTGGAATTTGGGGACCCAAAAAGTTCCTATTCTCACTGGAACCTGCTATTTTATTTTATTTGCAAAATAGAACTTAAATCGGATAAGAACCTAGCCCGGGATTTGAAAAGAACTCTAAATGCTATCGGGGACATCTTGTGGTGAAGCTTGGTACAGCAGTCTATTGCTCCTGACAAAGAGACTTGCTCACAGCTCAGACCTGACCTTGGTATTATCTATGAACTTTGAGAGAGCAGCTGGGCAGTGAAATTGGTTTCTAGGAATGGTGGAGGTGAACATTTACTGACTTTGATTAATGAATAGCCTTCACTAGAAAGACCGTTTATAACTACGTCAGAAATGGAGGAGGGTCAGCAAAAAACCCCTGGCTATGTTAAAATCCTTACTTGAAAGCATTCTTGCAAACACTGAGAAACTCAAAGCTAAACTGAAAAATAAAGGTGCCAGCCTAGAGCCAGAAAACAAAACTTTGATTGCAGTTAAAAAATTACTAATCCAAAAAACAACAGGAGTGGAAGAAGTGAATACCAAGACAGAGGGCTTTACAGATCAACAAGTACAGTTCACTGAAAATCCAGACAATGAAACAATCACTTTAAAATTGGAAATGACTTTATATACAAACCAGAAGAAATCTGAGAAAGAAGAAGACCAGATCGAATTGAACCATACCAGAACAAATACGGGGATCTGGTCTAACAGGGTGACAACCTAATGATTATAAATGGGCCAGATCTTTCAGAAAATTGGCAATTAGATGGTCTCCCTCAATCCAAGTAACATACACAAGAATGAAGGGAGATCTATTCGACAAATTAAAAGCATTGGTATGGAAGCTTGGTTGGCAGAAGAAGAAAGCTAGAATTAGGTTGAAAAATTGGGGCTTTTTGGCTTACTAGAGAGGATCCTAAACTGTCAACTAGTGGGCTAAAGGGAGATTTTGAGACAAAGGGAAATGTGATTACTAGATTTAAAATAGTTGTAAAATAGTAAAAAATAAGGGATTAATTTGTTTAATACTGAGGATTTAGATTTACAAGGGAAAGGTAAACTAACTATTAGGAAATAGCCTTGAATTATTGACTAGCCCAGATAATATAGATGATGGATTTGAACTAATAAAAGATATTCTACTATTAAGGTGATGATGTATTAGGATGAGAAATAGAAAATGTTTACAAAATAGAATAAGACTATATTTAAGTAATTAATATGTGTACTTTAGATCAGGGCTTTTCAACCTTTTCACCGATTGTACCACTTTTAGGATATGGCAATATTCGAGTACCACCTAGCAAGGTGTCAAAAACTTGATGACCAAAAAAAACAAATCCTGTTCAATGTTGCAATTGCACTGAAAAGACTTATGACCATTTTTCACACTTATGACCATTGTAGCATGCCCAGGGTCATGTGATTTATATTTGGATGCTTGGCAACTGATTCATATTTATGATGGTCACAGTGTCCCAGGGTCATGTGATCCCCTTTTGCAACCTTTTGACAAGCAAAGTCAATGGCAGGGCTGCTGGTGGCCAAGTGCTAAGGCGGGATTTCCCTCCCTCCCTCCCTCCTTCCCTGCCTCCCTCTCTCTCATGCCACCTCCTTCTGAAGGAAGAATTTGAAACCCTCCCCCATATTTTCTCTCTTCCATATATTCATCAAACAAGGAAAAGTCGCCAGAGACAGAAAAGACAAACTGCTGAGTGAACTAGCTTAAAAAGGCACATTCCCCTTTAAGAATTAACTACTGGCTAGAAAGGAAAGTTAAGGAGCAGGCACTTAAGGAAGAAAAAATGTAAATAGGTACTGGCTGCCGGCTAAGGCAGCCTCCCCAAATGGCTCCATTCATAAGTAAAGGAATGCTACAGGCAAAATCCATTCAGGAGAAAAATACTTCAAAATCCCTTGCAGCAAAACTTACAGCTAACAATAGCAGAGCAATAGAAGCTAACATGAGACATCAGCCATCAGCCAAATAGAAATTGCCAAACACTCCTTAAGAACACAAAGCCCACATTGCACAAATCCCAGAATTTCAAAGTCACAAAAGCACATAAGAATCCTTCCACTCTCCATCTCCCTCCCTCCCTCCGTGCCTCACATCCAGCCATTGCTGCCTTTTTTCATTCCTCTTGGAGGGCGACCCCTCCCCCACTGCATTTCTTGCCTGTTTGCTGCTGCCAGCACAGGTGACTGCCACAGCAGTTGTAGATCGGCTCATGGCCGGCCTGGTTGATCTCCTCTCCCCCCACCCTCCTCCTCCTCCTTCTTCTTCTTTCCCTTCGGTGCAGCTAGAGCTGACTCCGCCTCCTCCCAAGGCTGCTGCTTTTTCTCTCTCTCCCTCTCCCGCCCAAACTGCCTCCTTTTATAGCCTCTCCTGTCTCCGCCCCCCTCCTCCTCCTCCTCCTTTCTCATGGGGAAGGGTGAGCCAGACGTGCAGCTCTCATAGTAAGTCCTTGCCTGCGCTGGCTCTTTCTCTCCCCCACTACACTTGGCTAGGCAGGGCTGCGTACCACCTGCCACTTGTTAATGTTCCACAAGTGGTACGCGTACCACCGGTTGAAAAGCCCTGCTTTAGACATTATAATTTTTATGAAGTGAGATAAAGGAAATTTGGGTTACCTGAAAGTTAAATACTATGGATATTAAAGGTTAAATTGGAATAATGTAATTAAAAACTAAAAATTAGGTAAAATTTAACAACAGGACATGAATTGTTTATTGAGATTTATTAAGATATGTATAAGCAAAAAAATGTATTTATAAAAGCGATAATGAAGTTTTTACTGAGTTTGATACAATTAGAAATTTACTAGCTTAAATATGAAATAGCAAATGTTAAGGGAAACAGAGAAGAAATATTTGATGATGTAACCCGAGATGCCTACTAAAGGTTTTGTTATTGAACTATTGTTTAACCCAATCACCACATTGCTTTCTAAATACTCAAATGTAAAACTGGAAAACTAATAAAAAAAACTTAAAAAAAAACTTTCTTACTGTAATATTTAATTGGGAGAAAAGGTAAATCTTAAGGCAAAACATTTTCAACCAAACTACTTCAAATGGGTTTGTAGTAGAATCCCTCGATATTGATTCAGAAGACAAGACCACGAAGGGTTGGAGAAACAGGTTTATTTGCGCAAAGGTTCAGAGCATTAGCATGGCAAATTCTGAACCCCGGGTTACGCCCAGGGTGTCACTTTTATACAACCTGTCACCCTCGCTTCACCCACGGGGTGAATTCTTATCTACCTTTAACACAGCAAAAGAAGAAGTTTATATCCAGCTTTAACATGACAGAAAAGGAGAAGTACATGTAACTGGGCATCTTACCACATCTACGGACGTTATCTTACACCATCGGTTACTTTCAGTTGCCACTTCTTGGAATATGTTTCACAACAGAGTTTATCTAGCACATAGGTCATCACATTTAGCAAGTAAATAATATGTGTCTAAAGCTTGCAATATATGACTTCTGCTAAGTCGAATTATTATTTTTCGTGGTACCTCACTCCCCCCTTTGAAACTTCACTTAAATCTTTATGATTACTGGGTAGTTTCATATAACGGGTTGTTGTCTTCCACTGTGCTTAATGTCTCATATTCCCACAGGGCCATTACCTGGGCAGTGGCCCTTTTTTCCACAAGCATACAGAGGCTGTTCGTAACTGCACGGATACAAAACAGGAGAATACATTGCAATATTATACATCCTACTGCTATTAGTCCAACAAGTGCTACAATAGCTTGAAGCCCAGGAAGTTTGGGAAACCAGGATCCGAAGATTTGGCCAAAATCAAAACCTTTCCATTGTTGGACTGGAACATGGGCTAACACATCCATGTGACGGGCACTATGTTCAATGATGTCTCCAACACCATCAAACTCCAAACAACAGTTAGTGAAATTGAACTTTGCACATACCCCTCCCTCTGTTGCTAAAAGATAGTCTAACGCTAGCCGGTGTCAGAATCCAATTATATTTTATTTCTAACTAATCTACTCTGGGAAAACCCAATTCTTACTCTCTTTTGGATTCTGTCATACTACAAAGGGAGGGGAGTAAACACGGGTGTTTATGACTGGCATTCCTCCAAAGAAACATCCTTTGTGGATTCCCTCTCTGGAGTACTAACCATAACAATACGGCAATCAGCCTTTGATCTCACTCCCTATGAAGCTTCCTCTTACCGGCAGAAAGGGAAAAGGGGGGGAAGATTGCAACGTTTGGGATCCGATGGATTTAACACCCAGCCATCTGCCAATTTGGATTGACCGGAAGGAATGTGGGGTGGGACTACTTGGGAACACTTTAAAACATTGAATGATCAGGGGGGTCCCCCAGATCCTGTCTAGCACGCCTTCAGTCAGTTTTTCTTAATAAAGATTGGAAAACCCGTTCCAAGAGTTCTGTCTTCTTAAGATGTAAATTGAGGTGGGTCCTTACATTAGACAGGATCTGAAAAATTAGTCAACCTGGAAGGAAGAACCTTGCTGGGGGACTTTTCAAAAAATACCATGTCAGACGACGAAGCAGGGAAGGGGGAAAGCCCCCCGGAGAGGGAGCCGTTGCACCGACTGGAAACCTGCCAAATATCCGGATCTGAAGGGTCAGATTCCTCAGGAGAAGAGGTGGTGGAGACGCGTAACCACAAGCCTTGGTGGTCAATGGGTGTTGGAAAGAAAGACGAGTGGGAAAAGAAATCAAGAAAGGTGACCCTGAGACGGGGGGCCAACCAGCCAGGATGGAAGCAGGAGATGGAGAGATCCCTGCACACAAGCGAAGATGAAGGAAGCTGGGCACAGCACTCGAACTGGATCTTAGAGAAAGCTATCGACTTGATGAAGAGGACCCTCAGCTCCCTAGGAGAGGAGAATCCTGAGCCCCATGGCCGCACCAACTCCTCGAGCCGCAACTGGAGAGACACTGAGGGGGAATTGGAACCTGCAGCCATGGGAACATCCGCTGATCCAGTAGTCCCCACCCCCCGCCGACCTGCAGATGGCGATCCGGATGGAAGACAATACCGATGAAGAAGGCACCGATCCATTCAAAGACTTCCGCTGTTGGACGCAAAATTAAAGGGGGAGCCGAAACGCTTGCGGTTTTTCCTAACCCAAGTCCTTGGCTACATGGAGGAACACGGGCGACACATCCCTAGCGACAAAGCCCGTATTTGGATCGTGCAATCTGCTCTGGATGGACTGGCCGCCGATTGGGTGGTGAATTTGCATGATTCCAATGCTCCAGACCTCAACGACTTCAACCGTTTCATGTCCTCTCTGAGAAGACCACCTGGCTGATCGCAAAGCACGCAAAAGAATCAAACCAATGAGGCAAGGCAGATGGCCAGTTGCCGAATATACGCAAGAATTCCGAACCATTGCCAGCAAGCTGAACTGGCCGGAAGACATCCTCCTTAGCCATTTCAAAGATGGTCTGAATTACGACCTATATGACGCTTGCCTGCCCCGGGGGGACCCACACCAACTCGACGAATGGTACATCCTGGCAGAGGAAGCAGAGATCGACCTACTGAAGAGGCACCACCGAGGAAAACAATGGAGCCACTCACCACCTGAACCAACGCGCGAACCAGCGAAGCCATCGGCTATGGCCAAGAAACCAATGGGCTGTTTCAAATGCGGGAGAGAGGGGCATCGGGCTGTAGAATGCCACTCGAAAGCCCCCCAGCACAACCCAGACAGACCACCAGCCAGCAAATCTGGGAAGTCCCCAGCTAAGTCAAAAGAATCTGCCATGAGAGGAATAGAGGCTGTGGAATCCCCTACCTCCGCCCATCTTGGGGAAAGAGCCCCACCCTACACTGCAGGGCCGGTGGACGCCCCAGATGACAGCTCGGAGGGCGAACCACTGGTAAGTGGATCCATCCCACCCATCCTCAAGACAGTGACTATATTAGCCCCCTCCATGCCCGAAGCTGTCAAAGTGAAAGCTTTAATAGACTCTGGCTGCACCCGCTGCCTAATTAGTCCGACCCTAGTGGGAAATCTGGGCATACCAGTGAGGAGGCTGGAACAACCAATCTCATTTGGCCAGTTAGATGGGTCCATAGCAGGGGGAGTGCCAGCTACCCTAGCCACATTACCAATCCACCTATCCCTTGGAAATCATGAGGAAGACATAACATTTGTAGTGACCCCAGGCATGGAATGCCCGATGATCCTAGGGCTGGAATGGTTAACAAAATGGAACCCCTGGGTAAATTGGAGGACGAAAGAAATCAATTTCCTGAAAGAGGACCCTACAGACTTAAAACCCCAAGGGGATCTATCAAAATTAAAAATGGAAATAGCATCCATGGGTGAAGAAAAGGGAGTACCAGAAATACTAGAGGAATACAGAGACCTGGCTGAAGTTTTCAGCGAGGAGAGGGCAGATGAGCTTCCCCCCCACCGACCCACGGACTGTGCCATAGAGTTCAAGCCCGGGGCAAAACTCCCAAAGCCCAGATTATACTCCATGAGCCCAAAGGAGAAGGAGGAAATGGAGAGATTTATAAAGAAAAACCTAGAAAGGGGGTTCATTGAACAAGCCAAACCTAAGGTGGCCGCTCCGGTCCTCCTTAGAGAGAAGAAGGACGGCTCTTTACGCTTATGCATGGATTATAGGCTCCTGAATGCGATCAGTGAAAGCAACCTATACCCCCTACCCCTCATGAAGGACATGTTATCACACCTCTCGAAAGGAAAAAAAAATACTAAACTAGATCTAAGGGAAGCGTATTACTGCGTGAGAATTAGGGAAGGAGATGAATGGAAAACCGCATTTAATTGCCCAATGGGGTGCTACAAATTCAAAGTTTTGCCTTTTGGATTACAAGGGCCACCCACAGTATTTATACAATTAATCAATGAGGTACTAAGGGAGCACCTATTTAAGGGGGTCCTGGTTTATCTAGATGACATCCTTATCTTCACCGAATCAAAAGAGGAACATGTCAACCTAGTCAGAGCGGTTTTAAAGAAACTGCGAGCCGCCCACCTATATGCCAAATTATCAAAATGCAAATTTCACCAGGAAAGAATAGACTACCTAGGTTACCGCATATCCCCACAAGTCATTGAAATGGACCCAGAAAAGGTCAGGACAGTATTAGAATGGGCACCACCTCGCACAAGAAAGCAACTGCAAAGTTTCCTGGGTTTCGCAAACTTTTACCGCCAATTCATCCCCTCATTTGCCCAGAAAGCCCTGCCCCTCATGAGCTTACTAAAAATGAAGGGAGAATCCTCAGTGAAACCTAGCCAGCCACTAAAATGGACAATGGAATGCCAAGCGGCATTTGAGAGATTAAAGAGGCTTTTTTCTGCCGAACCAGTACTGGGGCACCCAGACATGGACAAACCCTTCGTAATACAGACGGATGCAAGTGATGTGGCAGTGGGGGCTGTACTATTACAAGAAACTGATGAAGGAATGTTGCAACCCTGCACGTATACATCCAGGAAACTCACTGAAATGGAACAGCGCTGGCCCGTGTGGGAGAAAGAGGCATATGGGATACGTTGGTCATTACTTACATGGCGCCAATTCCTTGAAGGCAATAAAATCCCTTTCCAGGTGTGGACAGACCACAAAAATTTGGAAGCCTTGAAAACACCCAGAAAACTCAGCCCCAAGCAAGCCCGCTGGTCCCAGCATTTTCACCAATTCAATTTTAAGCTCAAGCATTTGCCGGGGGGAAAGAACTTTCTGGCAGAAGCATTATCTCGCATGCCCCAATATAACAGCACGCGAGCCACTGACTCTAAACCGATCATGGGAGAATCACAACTGGCAGCGCCAGTGACTACCAGAGCCCAAGTTAAATTAAAACCACAGCTGGATAGCCAGACCGGAATTGAATTCCGGAAAAGTTTGGAAACAGATGAATGGTGCCAGAAAAATTAACACGTCTGCACAATGAAAGACGGATTGCCTTGGGTGGGGGAGAAGTTATATATACCGACCACCCAAAGGATCACATTCATGCAACTTTGCCATGACACAAAATCAGCAGGGCATTTTTGATTTGTAAAAACATTACACTTAATTAAACAGCAATTTTGGTGGCCATCCATGAAAAAAGACATAGAAAGTTACGTGGCCAGCTGCCCAAAGTGTGCAACTGCAAAAAGGTTGCAAGGGAAATCGCCAGGACTGTTACAAACAGTGGCAAATCCCTCAGCCCCCTGGAGGGAAATAGCCATGGATTTAATAGTGGAATTTCCAGAAAGCAATGGGAATACTGTCATTTGGACGGTCACGGACCTATTTTCCAAACAGGTTCACTTTATTCCTTGCCAAAAGATCCC
The DNA here is from genome assembly GCA_023970755.1 of Azemiops feae. NCBI lineage: Eukaryota > Metazoa > Chordata > Lepidosauria > Squamata > Viperidae > Azemiops > Azemiops feae. The sequence continues at coordinate 159,363 of JALGBA010004270.1, read as the reverse complement.
CACCGCAAAAGCTTTAGCGAAACATTTCATGCAACATATTTACAGATTGCATGGGGCACCCCAACGCATCATGTCTGATAGGGGAGTGCAATTTACATCTGCATTTTGGAAGGAATTTCTATCACTTTTAGAAATTCAGTCACCCAGGGACTGACGTCTAGCCATCATCCTCAGGGAAATGGTCAATCAGAAAAATGTAATGCAATAGTTAGAAAAGCTCTAGAGGAAGCTAGGCAAGCATACAAAGCACAAGCAGATAACAAAAGGGTGGAGCCCACACCATTCATTATAGGAGAAATGGTGTATTTGTCTACAAAATACTTAAAATCCATACAACCCTGTAAAAAACTTGGACCAAAATATATAGGGCCTTTTCCAATTAAAAGAATCATAAACCCAGTAACAGTAGAATTAGAATTACCCAAGAATCTTAGGCAAATACACCCAATTTTCCACTGCAGTTTGCTGAAAAGAGAACAACAGTCACCCTTACGGCCAAAAATCCCCCCCCCACCAACACCAATCATGATAGAAGGCGAACAACACTTCGAAATAAGGGAAATCCTGGACTCTAGAAAATATCATGGGTCAACTCAATACCTAGTAGCATGGAAGCACCTCCCCGCCTCTCACAATGAGTGGGTCCATAAACATCATATCAAAGCCCCGAAGCTTTTAAAGAAGTTTCATACAGAGTATCCTAACAAGCCAGACTAACTTTTATTCCTGTTTTGTTTTCTCTACAGGTGGACCTCTCTTATTTTTAAGGGGAGCCGGATGTCAGAATCCAATTATATTTTATTTCTAACTAATCTACTCTGGGAAAACCCAATTCTTACTCTCTTTCGGATTCTGTCATACTACAAAGGGGGGGGAGTAAACACGGATGTTTATGACTGGCATTCCTCCAAAGAAACATCCTCTGTGGATTCCCTCTCTGGAGTACTAACCATAACAATACGGCAATCAGCCTTTGATCTCACTCCCTATGAAGATTCCTTTTACCGGCAGCAAGGGAAAAGGGGGGGAAGATTGCAACGTTTGGGATCCGATGGATTTAACACCCAGCCATCTGCCAATTTGGATTGACCGGAAGGAATGTGGGGTGGGACTGCTTGGGAACACTTTAAAACATTGAATGATCAGGGGGGTCCCCCAGATCCTGTCTAGCACGCCTTCAGTCAGTTTTTCTTAATAAAGATTCCTGTTGGAAAACCCGTTCCAAGAGTTCTGTCTTCTTAAGATGTAAATTGAGGTGGGTCCTTACAGCCGGTTTTGGTAGATTGCATCCCTGAACTTTCTCTGTTGTCGTGCTAATGTTCGTAAAAACTGAGCGGTTTCATTGGCTATGAGCTCTACCACAGCCTGTAACCTTATAATACGATTCAACATTTATATAGGGGTATGGTAGCCATAACTTCCATCATTAGCCCATGAGGCAGGGTCATAATACTGAATCACCCTTTCTGGGGGCCACTCGTCATCCTTCCAACTTCCTATTTTAAGGTTAGCCTTTAGCTGTCACCCCCCCCCAATGATCCGCGTCCAGTACCTGTGGGTGATCCAGAGGCAACATGAAGAAAGCAGGATTTATTATTCCTAATGTGCATGCACCTTTCCATCCCCATGGTAAGTTACTGTAAGCAACCATCCCACAAATCCAATGTACTCCAGGAGGGGCTGCCATGATGTTTTCTAAAGAGAAGTTTGCCCAAAAAGCATTAGTGTGATTAGGCCAATAATACCAGCTTTTAGTGGTTATATAGTGCGTTTCCAGACAACTGGTTTCTCCTACCTGTGGCCCAGTTCCCTGGGAGCTGGTTAGACACCATTGCGCAACCATCGATGTCCTCAATTTCCATTGTGATTCCGGTTGGTGTTTTGGCATACCAGAAATATTATACGGATTAGAATAGTTCCACTCCTGTGCTTCCCAGGGCCACTGGTCCCCAATCTTTGTTCCCCCACACACATAACAGTTGGACACATTCAGGGTAATGGCAATAGTGGAGGCCAATTCCATAAATAAATTTCGAGCCCGTGATGATGGTTGGAATTCAACGTCTACCTCCTCCCAGAATTCAGAAAAGTACCTGACATAGTTATCTATAGGGTGAAATCTTGTTTCCAAAGATAAGTGAATAACACCACCCGGATCAACCCCTGATGCCCATAGTCTAATGCCCATAGTGGACTCATACCTGGATATCCATACCTGAGGATTGGGTATGGTTATGTTTACGAAGTTACATTGGTAGGGGAGGCATGTGGTGAGGGCTGGCACCCTTGCAATTTGGTTCCCTTTCCCTGGTTGGAGTGATATGTGGCCCACGCCACACAACTCCAAGTAGGACAGAATCTCTCCCCTGCGTTACTGCAATCCCATTTCCCCGAGCTGGTTGGGTGACTATAGGGGCATATGTAAATGTCATTCTGGGCATATGTCCTATGCCACGCCACAGTGGTTCCACATGAGGTAGGCCATTGAGCCACTTTACAAACATCAAACTGTATGGTTCCAGGGCTTGTGGCGGATAATATCTGTGTCTGTGAAATTATTGGCCCATTACTGGACCCACGACTCCTAGCTACCAACCATGTTTGAGCCGGATTAATCTTTGGGTCATAACATTCAGCCTTTCCCTGTTGCCTACATATGGTGTACCATGTGCCATTATAACAGCACGGGGTACGTGTTCCAGAACACTGATAATGGGTATGGTACACCAAAGTAGTAGTAATTGTTCTTCCTTTTAACACAGTTTTTATACACAGAATGCAATTGTTAGGACATAATGGATCTGGGTGTGTTTTTGAAGGGCTCCTCATGGAGCGCCTGGGGGGGGTGTCTAGGGATAGAAGGGGAGTGGGTGGAGGTTCAGTGTAGCACAGAATTCCCTCTGTCCCATTACGTCTCTTGTACATCTCTGGTCGTCGGTGACCATAAACACAAGAGGGCAAGTCAAACTGATTACATGTCTCAGGCTTTCCATTCCTAGACAGTATAGCCCCATCTTCGGTTAAACAGTGAGTGCAGGGTCCCTTCCCATTGTCCAGGTGGCGTGGTGTTCTGGTCGTGTGGCATGTTACATGACCCCGTTTAACTGGAGTCTCCAGAGCACGCAAAAGATGACACCGTATAGTGTAATTATAGATACATTGCCAATATCGGGTCCCTTCATGTTCACAAGGAGGGAGATTCTGGGCGACACAATTAGGGAATTGGGTCATACTATACATGAAATGCCTTCCTGTGGGTTGGGTCACAAAGCATTCGTTGCACAAGGGAACCTCCTCCTCCCCCCTTGGAGTAATTGTTGGGGTCCCTAGGTACCAAGGGGTCTCCAGACTTCGGTCTTCCCTTTGCACCAACCCTGGATGGTATATAGTGGGCACAGGGGTAGGTGCCTTTTCTCCATCCTGTCCATCAAGCGCGGCTTGACACCAGTCCATTATTTCAGCTTCGAAAGGGGTTGACCCCTCCTCTCCTGACCCCTCCTCCCTTCTAGTTTTGTCAGCAAACAACACCTTGTATAGGTACAGAGAATTAATGACAATACTAATCAGCAATAGCACTACTACCACCCAAATAGTTGGCATAAGGCCCTTCCTAATACAGGCGGTTTCCCTCATTCTATGGCTAGTTTCCATATCGCCCCGCACCATAACTATGGCCAAGGATATCTAAGATAGAAAAGCAAGAAAGCTTCAAATACTACAAATTGTTACACAGAATAGCTTAGGATCTATGGCTATGCGAGCATAGCTTCCAAGGCAGGGTCTTTTTGTTGCCCGTGCATTGGGTGTTAGCTTCCGGGGTAACACTTGCAGGGGTTTTCTTCCCCTTTCCCATTGGTAGAGGGACAGCTTCCGGAGTGTCACCAGAAAGGGAGAGGCTCCTTCCTATCTTTTGGAACGTCAATTTCAGTGGTTGCGCCAAGTTGCTTCTTACTTTCCACCGGGTAAGGGCAGCCAATTTAACTTGGGACCAATGGAGCCACGATTTGATTTCAGCTACCTTAATAGCAAGTGGAGAACACATGACAACAGTATACGGCCCTTTCCACTTTGGGCTTAAAACTTCCCTTTTCCAGTCCTTCACCCAGACCTCCTGCCCCGGTTGTATATTATGCGTAGGTGTAACCAAGATATGGGGCCTTTGGGTTAAGACATACTGTTGTAAACGCTGGACTACTGTGTTAAGTGCCCTCAACTGTTTTAATTTGACAGTATCTGCCACCTGTTTGGTGTTCGGGACATGCGGCCTAATCAAATTAGGGACTCTACCATACAATAACTCAAACGGTGACACAAGTAATCCCCTTCGTGGGGCACACCGTACTGCAATCAGGGCCATGCTTAACGCGTCTGACCACTTGAGCTGGGTTTCCTGACATATTTTCGCCAGCTTTTCCTTAATGGTTCTATTCATTCTCTCCACCATTCCTCCCAACTGCACATGGAAACTACAGTGAAGCTTCCATGTTATCCCTAACATAGTAGCTATCTTTTGAGTGGCTCTATGGATGAACTCAGGACCATTGTCTGAAGAGATTCTAGATGGTAGTCCATACCGGGGAATAACAATGTGGAGCAAGGATTTTGCGACCTCAGTTGCCTTTTTTGTCCTTGTTGGTATGCACTCCGGCCATCCAGTGTATGTGCATACTATAACTAGCATTGCTCTATAGGGTCCTGATCGTGGCATGTCAGTAAAATCAATCATCAAAAAATCAAAAGGGTAACTTCCTCTGGGTTGGTGTCCTTGAGGCAGTCGGGGTCCTTGCCTTGGGTTGTTGGCTGCACAAATTTCACACCTAGCACAAACATTTGCAGCAATGCTGTGTATATTGTCAGTGTAGACCTCCCACTGCAAGGCATTCTCCAATGCCGTCTTCCCTAGGTGTAGTTGCCTATGGACCTGTTGCACTGCCTCCCATGCCATATAGCCTGGAATAAAGACCCGTTGGTCTGGCAGGATCCACCAACCATCTTCATATTGCGCTTCCAGTGCCTCTATTTGCTCCAAATCATCTTGGGGGGGGGGTATGGCTTAACCTGCTCTTGGTGTTTTGTGACCCTCGCAGCTAGGTAGTTTGCCTGTACCGCTAGTGTCTTTTGAGCTGCTATACGAGCTTCCCGGTCTGCCTTATTGTTTCCCTGCTGAATGTCTGATACTCTCTTCTGATGCCCTTTACAGTGCATTACAGCTATTTCCCTGGGTGCCCACACGCTGTCCAGTAAACGCAATATCTGAGATCCATGCTTAATGTCCTTTCCTCCTACAGTTATCAGACCTCTTTCTTTATACAAAGCTCCATGGACCTGCACTGTCAAAAAGGCATATTTGGAGTCTGTGTAAATGTTAACCCGTTTTCCTTCTGCCAACTCCAGGGCTCTAGTTAAAGCGTGCAATTCAGCCAACTGAGCACTTGTCCTGGGGGGGAGGGGCTCAGCTTCCCAAACATCCTCCAAGATTACCACGGCATATCCGGCCTTTCTAGTTCCTTCCTGCACAAAACTAGTTCCATCAGTATAGATTGTGAAATCGGGATCAGAAAGGGGAACATCCTTCATATCCGGGCGGCTGGCATAAGTTTCTTCAATGGTCTGTATGCAACTATGTGTGGTTTCCAGGTCTGGTTCAGGCAGTAACGTAGCTGGATTCAGTGTGCTTGATTGTATTAATGTAATCATTGGGTTATGTGTTATCAGGGCTTGATACTTTAACATGCGTGGGTTGGTCAGCCATAAATGTCCCTTTGCTTCCAAAACAGCCTTAAGGGCATGTGGTGTATAAATATCTAGTTCCTGCCCAAAAGTTAATTTATTAGCTTCCTGCATTAACAATGCTGTTCCTGCAATCGCTTTAAGGCAAGCAGGCCAGCCCTTGGCTACATTATCAAGCTGCTTAGACAGATAAGCAACAGGACGATGCCATGTTCCTAACTTCTGGGTGAGAACTCCTACAGCCACATTTTTCTTTGTATCTACAAACAGCTGAAACGGCTTTTCCAAATCCGGTAGCCCTAAACTCGGAGCGCGCATTAGCGCTTCTTTGAGAGCGGTGAAACTGTTATTTTCTTGCCTTTCCCATCGTAACGGCTCTTTATCACCCCCCTTTGTTGCCTCATACAGAGGTTTTGCTATTAAACTAAAATTAGGGATCCATATTCGGCAGAAGCCAGCAGCGCCCAAAAATCCTCTTAACTCTTTCCTATTCTTTCGTACAAGCAGCTGGCAAACGGCCCCCTTCCTCTCATGCCCAAGGGTCCTCCTTCCTTTCTCTAGGTCGTATCCCAAATATCTAACTTTCATCGCTACCAATTGGGCCTTCTTCCGGGATGCCTTGTAACCCCGGTCTTGCAGAAGATGAAGCAACTCATAGGTATTCTGCCAACAGTCATCTTCCGTCTGGCCAGTGACTAATAAATCATCAACATACTGCAACACAACATCTGGGTAAGGGATGTTCAGGGCCTCCAAGTCTCTTCCCAGTGCAGCCCCGAAAAGAGTTGGAGAGTTTTTAAATCCCTGGGGCAACCGCGTCCAGGCATACTGGTGTTTTCTTCCCGATACTGGATTTTCCCACTCAAAAGCAAATAAATGTTGGCTCTTCTCATGTATAGGGATTGTGAAGAAAGCATCTTTCAAATCGATCACTGAGAACCACTTAGCTGTTTGAGGAATCAGTCCTAGAATAACGTAGGGGTTTGGTACCACTGGGTGAATAGTGACTGTGGCCTCATTCACAACCCTCAAGTCTTGTACGGGGCGGTATTTGCCTTCCCCCTTCGGAATTGGCAGGATTGGAGTATTCCATTTTGATTCTGTAGGGACTAGAATGTGATGGGTTAAATATAGGTCTTTCACTTCCTGGATGGCTTGGGCCACGGATTGGGGATATGTACGTTGTCTGATTCTGATTGGCACTTTCGCTGGAATTTCTTCTACTATGATTGGGGGATGATGCCGGGCAAACCCAGGAGGGTTGTCTTCGGCCCACAAGTATGGTACATCAAATTCTTCCCATGCAACATTCTGCTCTACTGTTCGTGCCATCATCATTCTCCATTCCTCTTCACGAAGTACTTCCATTAGTACCTTTCCATAGTTCATTTCCATGGTGCCATCCTCCTCAAAGGAGATCTGCGCCCTTAGTTTACACAGCAGATCTCTTCCTAATAAAGGGATGGGGCAATCTGGCATATATACAAACTGGTGAGTTATGGTCTTGCCTCCAGTAGTACAAATTAGGGGTTCCAGAAATGGTCGCTGTAATATTTTTCCTGTCGCTCCCTGTATATTTATGGTGTGGAGGAAGGCTTGGCTCAGGGGATGGGTTAGGACTGATCGGGTGGCTCCCATATCCACAAGGAAGGGAATAGGTTTGCCTCCTACTGTTAGACTGACCACAGGTTCTGGGAGGCGGGCTGAACCCGGTCGGTCTCAGTCCCTTTCCTCCATTTCTGCCAGACCTATGAGGGGAGGTCTTGAAAATCCTCCTCTTCTTCCTCTCCCTCTCTGGCCCCTGCCTAGGCTGCCTCTGTAGCTTGTCACAAACCTTCCTCTTCCCCCTCCTTGTTCTTCATCCTGATCTCTTTCCGGACATTCACCCTTCCAGTGCCCTTTCTTTTTATATATGGCACACTGGTTCCATCCTAAGGTCATGCCAATCCCCCTATTCCAGCTAACTCCCCTTCCTCTTGGTCCCCCCATCATAGCGACAGCCAGCAGTTCAGCCTTCCTCTGCATTTTCTGGTCCTTTTTCTTCTCCTCCTCCTTTTCCCTATTAACAAATGTCTTTCTGGCCACCTCCATCAATTCACTCATAGGCTTTCCCAGGGCTCCTTCCAGTCTTTGCAACTTTCTACGAATATCAGGGGCACTTTGTGAGATAAAGGCCATGGCAAGCATTCGAGCATTTGCAGGCTCTGTTGGATCAATAGAAGTATACATTTGGTAGGCATCAAGCAACCGAGCATAGAAAGCTTCCGGGCTCTCGGTGGCTTCTTGCACTACCAAGGATGGTTTGGACATATTAACGGATGGTTTCCCTGCTGCATGAACTGCCTGCACCACTAATTGTTGATAGGCCTGTAGATCGCGGAGATCGCTATATGGATTCCATGAGGGGTCCTTGGAAGGGAACATTTCTTCAACATATTCGTCGATATTATGAAGCCTGGGCATGTTGGGCTTCACTATTTTTGACACTGCTATCCTAATCTTCTCCCTTTCCTCAGGACTAAATAGGGTTCCCATGAGCTGTTGCAGATCCATCCAGGTAGGGTTGTGGGTGTCCACAATGGTCTTCACTAAATCTGCCACTTCAGTTGGTTTTTCACTAAATGGGCCGTAATGGAACTTCCAATTAAGGAGGTCTGATGTGGTAAAAGGCACATGTTGGAATAGAGGAGCGGTTGCTGTGTCTGCCGGATTGTCCTTGCTGACAAACAATTGATCAACCTGTCTAAGGGGGGTGTTCAACGACGCCTGCTCAGTCTTTGCCCTTGTCCATTTGGCTATCAGTTCCTCTACTCCTCTATCCTTGGTATGTGGTCCTGCCTGCTTCTCCTCTGCCTCGGCCCCCCCTTCAGCACCTCTTGGCGAAGGTCCGGCCTGGGTCCCTTGATCTCAGGCGTCTTGTTGGGTTATGGCTGGACCCTGGCTCTTCCTATCTTTGGGACTTTTCAACATAGGAGATAGCTGGTCCAAGCGCCACATGGACCCGGAGGCCGATGACGAGGCTGGTGTTAAAGAATCCCCCCCCAGTCCCTGCGGGGGTACATATGGCGGTGGATGTGACAGTTCTTCCGGGCAACTGGGTAGAACTGGGATGGACCTCTTAGCCTTCTGGGGTGGCAAGGTGCGTGATACTAGGAGCCTACACTGTTCTGTTTTGCACTTCTGGATCCAAGGCGGAGGTTTTTGCAACAAGCCGAGCCACACATCGATATAGGGTGCTTGGTCTGGGTGGCCTAACATGGGGTGAAACACTTGCTGATGTACCCTTAAAGCGACAGAGGGATCTAATGTCCCCGTGTCTGGCCAGCCTAAGTTAAAGCTTGGCCACTCTACCTCGCAGAGGATTCTCAGCCTCTGCCTGCTCCATTTAATACCATAGTCCTGAGTCACATAAGTTTCAACATACACCCCAACGGAGTAAGGGGTACACTTCCACCACCCCCCATGAGCCTCCCAGGGCACCAGACAAGACAATATAGGAGAAAGGGATGAGCGGTAGGTAAGGGGTCCTTCCACTCGGGATAACACTAGGGGTTCCACACGTTCACGCTCGACCCAGGGAGCCGGATGCGCACGGTCTCCGATGGGAACTACGAACGGCACTCACACTCTACTGGCCCAGGGTGCTGGACACTCACAGTTACCTTTGGGAACCGCAGTAGCCTTTCACATCAAGCACTCATAACATTTCTCCCACCTTATTCCAAAGAGAGGGTGATCAATCCTCTCCTCCATCCCTGCTTACAGGGAGGGACCTTTCCACACCCAATACTTGCCTGCAGGCGAATCCTCCATCCTGTGGCCAGCTAGAAAGTCTCCTGGTCTCCTTTCCCTTTACCTGTGGTTCTTGGGGAGGCCGACCACCGTGGCTGGAGCCCTGCGCCACAGGGAAGTCCCTTGGAATAAAAGGTCCGATGGCGCCTGGGATGTTCCCCCTAACACGACAGGCCCCTGGCATCGGGGTGGGCCCTCCAGAGAGCCCCAAGACTCCTTATCTCCTGGCTGGCTCGTCAGTTAACTGTAGTAGAATCCCTCGATATTGATTCAGAAGACAAGACCACGAAGGGTTGGAGAAACAGGTTTATTTGCGCAAAGGTTCAGAGCATTAGCATGGCAAATTCTGAACCCCGGGTTACGCCCAGGGTGTCACTTTTATACAACCTGTCACCCTCGCTTCACCCACGGGGTGAATTCTTATCTACCTTTAACACAGCAAAAGAAGAAGTTTATATCCAGCTTTAACATGACAGAAAAGGAGAAGTACATGTAACTGGGCATCTTACCACATCTACGGATGTTATCTTACACCATCTGTTACTTTCAGTTGCCACTTCTTGGAATATGTTTCACAACAGAGTTTATCTAGCACATAGGTCATCACATTTAGCAAGTAAATAATATGTGTCTAAAGCTTGCAATATATGACTTCTGCTAAGTTGAATTATTATTTTTCATGGTACTTTTCCATCTACCTCAGGTTAACTTAAAGTTCGCATCCAAAATCTGAGACTCATTACACCCTTGAAATTGAAATTTGGCAAATTTTATAAAAGATTTTATGACATAAAAATTATCATAAAACATTTTGTGACATAATACAAAATATCATAAAACATTTCCTATAATCGATTCCTGATGGTTGATTGTGCTATACAGTTCAATCTGGGCTACTTTCAAGGCAGGCATCTTTCTAATTAACTCCTCAAATTTTAAGAAATGTTCAGGTACATTAGAAACTCTGCTGAAGGTGCTAGAAAATCTGATGAAGAAACATCTCTGAAACGATTATCAAGGGATCATAAATTTTCTAGTCATTTCTTAAATACATCATAATAAAATACTTCCCAACTATTGAACACTTTGAAACACAAAAACATTCATTTTTGTTTCAATTTCTTTGCATATTTATATTAAGGCTTTGCAAACCTTGTAATATAATTCATTTGGATCATTGGATCCAGAGCTAAGAAATAGTCTGACCTAATATCTTACTTGTTTGTTCCCAGGCTGCAATCTAATTTGATAAACAGGATCACAGGAAAGACTTTCTGCATGACATTAAAAACAACTCTCCAAAGTGTGTCTTTCTTTTCTGACTTTTAACTGAAAATGCTTCCCTCCTTTTAGTCTGGCTTTCTGTATGTATCTAAGAGAGAGAAGATCCCATTTTGCTCAAATGCATCTGTTTAAAAAGATTAGTTCAGTACTGAAAGCTGAGATTCAGCATTAGTCATCTAATCATAGCTACCGTTTTATGTGGCCCTTTCTTCCAACTCATAAATACAGAAACAATGAATACATATACTAGCCATAATTATAGCAAGTGGCAGACAATTTTACCACTTGATTTATAAAGGATCATTGTTTAAACTATTGTAGCTTTAACTGTTGCACTGGGCTGAACAATTGCCTCAGAGCATCAGTGAAGAATTTGGAAATTCTCAGATTCTCAACTAAAATAAAAGACAAAAACAATAAAGCAAAAATGGAGCTTCATAATTTATAATTTGTAATTGGTTAATTTCTAAACTTCTCTCATAAAACTTAAGAACTCCCTATAGCTTTTCCCATAGTGCATAATCAATAAAGAAAAATGAATTGTTTGCTGAAGGAAAGCACAGTCTAAACTCAAACAATATTTAATTTAATTAGTGGGAGAGAAAATATTGAAATATTAAGTATAAACACAACCAGACAATATGATCACATTTTGAGCCTCTGACTTTTCAGTATTCAATGGCTTATACTTTAATATGGTAAAGTATATACATAATATGCAGAAAATAAGTTGTAATATGAAGATACTTTAAATAATGTTGCATATAGAGGAAAAAGATTCTATGAGATAAATGCATTTTTAATAATAGTTTAGATTAGCAATAGGCTTGAATTAAATATGCAAAATATATATGTTGGATATAATGGTACAAAATGGATTGTAAATAATATGTATTCTTTTTATCTTTTTAAAAATGTATTACATCAATTTTATTCTCTATTACTATTGGTTATTTTCACAGATAAGACTGCCTGTGAATAAGTCAACCCTTGAATTTTTAACCAAAATATCATTAAAAATGCATCACTCATGGATAAGCTGAGTCATAAAAATTTTGTATGTTTTAATTTTCACAACTGGCTTATCTATGAGTGACATATTTTTTGTGGTATTTGCTTGAAAAATTTAATAATAATAGTAATAGTAATAATAATAATAATAATAATAATAATAATAATAATAATAATAATAATAATAATAATAATAATAATAATAATAATAATAATAATAATAATAATAATAATAATAATAATAATAATAATAATAATAATAAAGTTGGAAGGGACCTTCGAGGTCATCTAGTCCAACCCCCTGCTTATCCACAAGTATTTATAGACTCTTTAAAAAAGCATTACTGTATGAATAAATCTGCAGATAATCTGAACCCAAGTTTGGTGGTATATTTTTAAGCCTAAAATTATCTACTTATCCATAAATATATATAGTAAGGGGCAATGGCTGAATGATGTAAGATGACTTGTGTCAAGCCCCTGCAGGCTTGCCACTAATGGGAGGGGGAGGGGTCACGGGTGCAACCGGAGCGACAGTGGCAGCTGGAGGCAGCAGCTGGAGGCAGTGGCAGCGACAGCCCTTCCCCCTGTACCTGTGTGATGACCGGGGGCCATTTGGAGTGTAGCTGGGAGGCGATCGTGGTCGGATGGCTGGGAGCTGGCTGATGCCAGGCTGTCATGCCGGAGGATGACTGCCGGTCGAACTTCCGGGTTTGCCGGCTCAGCTGTTCGGTGCTCCGCTGAACAGCTGGTTGGTGTAGAGAAATGGCAGGGAATTTGAAACCAGCTCTCGCTTGCCCTGCTGCCTTGCTGCCATGGACCAGAGCCCAAGTCAGGCTGATTGCTGAGGGCAGAGGACTGCTGCTGTGAGCTGGGCGCTCACGATTGTTGTTCCAGATGCTGGTTAGGTGGGTGGGGGCGGGCCCAGGTGGGATCTGTTTATTTAGCATGCTGGGAGGCAGTTGCTCACAGCGCTGACTTTGTTTGCATTTGCTTTGAGCTCGCAAACCAGAGTGTACCCAAATAAACCAGATTTCCTTTGAACCCAATGTCCTGTTTTTTGTTGGACCCAGGTCTGTGGTTGAGACCTCTGATAGAAAGTCAGTGCTACCCTCATTCCTATCCCTACCTGTATCCCCTGGTGTTTCCTGACTGTGCTCTGTACAGGTACAGGGGGATGGCTGAGGGCACAGAGGCAATGGTGAATGTAGGAGGGGGGAAGCCAGCTACGGCTGGTGTGGCAGCACCGGAGGCTGTGGACAGTGACACGCAGCCGATGATATGGCCCAAGGTGCGAGAGGCCAGATCAGAAGAGCTGGCAATCAATGCACGTCAGGCCCCGAGACAGTGCAGGAGGCAGGAGCCTCAGGAGAGTGGTGGCATAGCTCGGCTGTGACTGGTCTTGCAGCCCACCAACCACACACGCAAGGTGTTCTGGGTCCCCAGTTGATGGAGTGGTGAGAGAGGCAATTAACCGATGAGGATGAAGGGGAGTGGAGCTATTCCACGGCACCAGGATGGCACACAATGAATGTGTTGTGGGAAAGGTTCAGAGAGGCTGGGTTCCAGGATCCCCCTGTATGGCCACATTGGGAGGTTGGAGCTGAGATGGTGGCCTGGCAACGAACAGGACCCCAGCCAACCCAGACATCACAGACCCGGTTCCGGTTGGCTAGCCCGAAACCTAAATTGGATGCCAGTCCCAGTCATGTATGCGACACTCCGCAGGTGAAAGCCCCCAAACAGAGTGCATCCCTGGCTATCTCAGCAGGGTGACCACAGGTTGCATGGGAAGGAAGTTCACTGCTGGGTCCAGGTGGAGGCTGCGCCAGGGCCCCGGTTCCGACAGCCTGGTCATCAGCTCGGCGGGGTACCGGTGTCAGGAATCAACGCCCTCAGCAGGCTATTGCTGACCTGCAGGGTCCTGGATGGCCCATGGGGTTTTGGCCCCAGGCTATGTCCTGGGGTCCTCCGCCTTTGCAGGCGACATTCAACGGGAATCCAGACTGCCTGGCGCTGTTTCTAAGCCAGGTCATCTGGACCAATAGCCCACTTTTACCCATCCCAAGGGCTATGGTGGTGGCAGTGACTGCGGTGCTGCAGGGTGAAGCTGCGGAATGGGTGGCGGACCTGCACAGTGACCAGGCTAGGGAGTTGGCAGATGCCGGACTCTTTCTGGAGGCCCTATGTGCCCATTTCAAAGATGTGTCCAGTGTTCAACGAGCAGAAGGAGAGTTGATGGCACTGAAACAACGGGGCCAGTCCGTGGTCGAATATGTATGGGAGTTCCGGTGAGTAGCCAGCAGGTTGAAGACCTGGCCGGAATGCCTTCTGATCCACCAGTTCCAGGCGGGTTTGGACCGTGACCTGCGCCAAGCTTGTGTATACCGTGGCATCCCAAGCAGGCTACACGATGCTTCCAGGCGGTAGTTGACTTGGATGCAGGGCTGCGTGAGTTCCGTCCCAAAGGGGATGGGGCCTCAGGCCCTCATAGGCCCGTGGAGAACCTGAGGGGTGAAGGCCGGGTAACCCCAGTCCCAATTGTGGCTCCTACTGCTGGTACTCCTCACCCTTTGCTCCGATGCTTTAGGTGCAATCAGCCTGGACATCGGGTAGCCGAGTGTCCAGTTCCTATTCCTCAAGGGAAACCAGGGACTCCTGGAAGAGTCGGAACCACACCCAAGAAAACCCCAGAGAAATCAAGAGCTATGCACCAGGCAGAGACTCCTACCCTCTGGGGTGGCCCTAAGGAGGATGAGGTGATAACAGCAATGAGATACCAGTTGGTTGCATATGATAGCGAGGACGATGCAGCGGAGGATCCGATGGTGAGTGAACCCGTACATCCCTTTGTCATCCCCATTGCTTTAACGGGGCCACAAATAGGTCACCATGGTGAGTACAGGACCCTGATTGATTCTGGCTGCCCCCGGTGTCTCCTCAGTAGGACCGTAGTTGCTGAGTTGGGGATACGGATGAGGGAACTATCCAGTCCCGTGAAATTTGAGCAGGTGGATGGTTCCCTGTTGGGTGGGGCCCCTGCTACGCGTGTAGCGGAGCCGGGACAGCTGGAGATGGGACCCCATTGGGAGGTACTCCGGTTCATAGTGGTACCATCTATGACCAAGGCCGTTATTCTGGGATTAACATGGTTGGATAAGTGGGGCCCTACAATCTGGTGGGAGGGCAGCTACCGGAAGTTGTGGATAGGAATTGGTCCTCAGCCACCCCCCCATGAGAAGGCTCAGAAAGGTATGGAGAGCAAGGGAGAGGGAGAGTCTGGAGAGGGGAGAGCAGTGTCCAAACCTCCTTTTCCGTCAGTGTATTCTGACCTTGCTGAGGTCTTCAGCGAATGGGAGTGCGATGTTTTACCCCCCCCATCACCCGGCCGACTGAGCAATTGAAATCCTACCGGGCGCTAAACTCCCAAAGTCTAAAATGTATGCAATGATGCCCAAGGAGATGGAAGAATTGCGCAGCTACATCGATAAGAACCTGGCTCGGGGGTTTATACAACCTGCATGGGGGCCATTTGGAGCGCAGCTGGGAGGCGATCGTGGTCGGACGGCTGAGAACCGGCTGTTGCCAGGCCATCATGCCAGAGGATGGCTGCCAGTCAAACTTCCAGGTTTGCCAGCTTAGCTGTTCGGCGCTCCGCTAAACAGCTGGTCGGCACAGAGAAATGGCGGGGAATTTGAAACTGGCCCTCGCTTGCCCTGCTGCCTTGCTGCCATGGACCAGAGCCCAAGTCAAGCTGATTGCTGAGGGCAGAGGACTGCTGCTGTGAGCTGGGCACTCACGATCGTCGTTCCGAATGCTGGTTAGGTGGGTGGGGGCAGGCCCGGGCAGGATCCATCTATTTAGCGTGCTGGGAGGTGGTTACTCCCAGCACTGACTTTGCATTTGCTTTGAGCTCATAAGCCAGAGTGTACCTAAATAAACCAGGTTTCCTTTGAACCCAATGTCCTGTTTTCTGTTGGGCCTAGGTCTGTGGTTGGGACCTCTGACAACTTGTTTTATTAGATTTGGAATACCTTCCAGGAACATCTGCATGTTATTGGATGTATTTTAATAAAATATGAAAGCCTCAGTTATTTATTTCATAGCACATCATAACATTGTTTGTTATGTTTAATTATATTATATTCTTTACTCATTTCATTTACCAGATCACGTATCCAGTTTTCATCAGATAATAACATTATTTCTGTTTGTTTCATTGTTTTTTTATTTATTTATTGTGTTGTACCTAATTGAAAATATATTAAGTTATGCAGGCAGAGACTGTTTTGAAAAGCCAGTGGTAGGGTTTTTTGTGGGGATAGGTAAAGACTATGAGGCTGGTATCTTAGCTATTCCTATTCAGCTATTCAGGATGTTTTAGAATATATTTTATAGATTATAGAATATTTTTTTCTAATATACAAGCCTTTGGGCATCCACTTTGTGTCCTAGAACTATTGGCCAAAAAAATGCCAGAGGCCAGAAAGTTGTGCTATTCAGCTGCACTTTATCCACATCTGATTAAAGCCCTGCATTTTATGTGTGTGTGTGTGTGTGTATGAGAGAGAGAGAGAGAGAGAGAGAGAGAGAGAGAGAGAGAGAGAGAGAGAGATGAATAAATCAAAGGGAAGCTAGAAAATGGAATACCAACAGGGAGAGAGTGAAAAATCAAGTTGGTGACCTCATATACCTCACAATGCATGTAAAAAGGCTTTGTACAGTTATGGCTATCCCCTTTTTTCACTTCATGTTGATTCCCCTGGTAAAAATAAATAAAACTAACTGCCAAAACTGAAAAAAATGGTTTTCAGCCCTAGAATTTATTTCTATCCATTTACCATTTTTGTTTAGATCCTGGAAAAATGTCACATCCATATATTAATTTCACTATATAAACTACTTTCTAAAGTGCATCATTTTCCAATATTTCAATCTGGCTTTCCTCTCATGGTATTAGATCCACATCAGCCAAGTTCCTGAATGTATCCCTCTACCCAACAAGCTTGAGCTGGCAAAGGCCCACCAGCTTTGGGCTTTGCTCCCATTTCATTCAGAGCTGAAAGGAAGATTACTAGATGACTTGGCCAATGCACTTGATTTATCTGGATTGTATTTTAGAAGCCAACATAGGGGAAACCACCCATCATCATTTCCAAAGACTAAGAAGAGATCACAGGGAAATATATCTCTGTATTTGAGGGTAGAAAAGGAAAGAAAAATGCACTTATGTCTGATAGGAATTTATATTTTATTACTAAATCTGCCTATTTCTAATCTTGGAGTTATTACCTTAGTTGCTGGATGGAATCTGGAAAAGTTAGAGGATTGGAGAGATCCTATTTTTCTTGCAGCAAAGAATTAAATAAGGAATCTTCAGTTTGGCTGTTAAATCTAAATGAGGGCCTTCTTCATTGCTTAGTGCTGAAGCTGTCGGTCATTGCATGGTGACATGATTTCGAGCAGCGGGACCAGCATCCAGGAGAGTCCATCACAGAATTCATCGCCGCTCTCCAACAGGAAGCGAGGCCATGTGAATTCAAGGACTTAGAGGAACGGTTACAAGACCGCTTAGTTTGTGGACTGAGGAGCAGAGATCTACAGCAGAAGATCTTTGAGAAGGAGACCGTCTCATTCCAAGATGCGTTGCGAGAGGTCACACAGAAGAAGCAGCCGGCAGAGCTGTAAGGGCCTTGCGGCTCTCAAGGAACCCTCAGCCATCGCAAACCGTCCACCATGAGGACGTCAAACCAGAGGAAGAGGCCGAGTTGGACCAGGAAGTTGACCTGGTGCAACAACCCCCAGCAAAAGGACTCCCTAGACCTCTTGAGAAGGCAGATTTCTTCCCTAGGTGCATGGGGTGTGGGGGACGGCACAAACGAGCCGACTGCCGGTTCTGGACAGCAACTTGCCGAGCATGTGGCAAGCAAGGCCACATTGCTGCAGTTTATTTAGGTTGTGGAAAAGAAATTTCCAAGAAAGAGTTGCCTCGGAAAGGTACCAGGGTCCCCAGCCAGAACAGGGTGGGGTTCTGTGCCAGCAGGTGCGGCGTCCATAGAACCGGGGGACATAGGCCCTTAAAGAAAAAGTTGCAAATCGAAGTCAGGTTGCAAGGAGTTCCATTGAGGATGGAACTGGACACAGGGTCCGCCCTGTCCATCATTTCCCAGAGCACTCTTAACCGGATTTGTGGCAGAAGCGGCCAACGGGTGAAACTCAGGCCATCAAATTTAATATTGACCGATTTTCAGAATTCCCCGGTCAGAGTTAAGGGGGAGGCCACACTAAGGGTGCAATTCTGGAAATTCATAGGAATGTTGAACATTGAACAGTTGAATGTTGTGGTCGATGGGGACAGGACAAGCCTAATTGGGCTTGATTGGTTCGAGGCCCTGGGAATTCAGGTAACGGGGCTGAACAGTCTAACAACGGCCAGCCTGGACCAGGTCTGCAAAGAATTTGCAGACGTGTTCACCACAGAGTTAGGGGAATACAAGGGACCCCCAATTGCCTTGAAGTTAGATCCTTCTGTCACACCGATTAGGATCAAGCCTCGTTGGGTGCCGTTTGCTCTCAAGCATAAAATTAACGCGGAATTGGACAAACTTTTGCAGCAAGGCATCTTAGAGCCTGTGGATAGTAGTCCATGGGAAACCCCCATAGTTACGCCACTTAAGGCTAATGGAGAGGTCAGAATTTGCGCTGATTATAAATGCATGCTGAATAAAGCTCTGCAGCAACACTCCTATCCCGTGCCAGTAGTCAGCCATATTCTGGCATCTCTACAAGGGGGTTGCATTTTTGCAAAACTTGATTTGGCCCAGGCCTACCAACAGCTGCCGATGGATGATGCCACGGCAGAGGCACAAACGATAGTGACCCATCGGGGGGCTTTCAAGGTGCAAAGGCTACAGTTTGGAATTAACGTAGCACCAGGTATTTTTCAGAGTGTCATGGAGCGAACGCTCACAGACCTTCTGGGCGTAAGCCCCTACTTCGATGATGTCCTCATCGCAGGAGAATCAGTGGAAAATTTGGCTGAGAGACTCAGGGCCGTTTTGCTGCGGTTTCGCAAAGCGGGCCTGAAGCTCAGGGAAGGACAAGTGTAAAATTGGAGTCACATCCACAGAGTTTCTGGGGTTTTGCATAGACACAGAAGGCATACATCCTGCTCAGTCCAAGCTGGAAGCGATTCAGCAGGCACCCAGTCCTAAAACAAAAGCAGAACTTCAAGCGTTCTTGGGACTGCTAAATTTCTATCATGCCTTCCTTCCCCACAAGGCAGCCGTGGCGGAGCCATTACACCGGCTCCTGGACAAACAAGCTCTATGCTCGTGGACATGTGTCCACGAGAAGAGTTTTGCTGCAGTTAAATCATTACTTTCTTCAAATGCGGTGCTGGCTCATTTTGATGAGCGACTCCCTGTCAGCATAGCATGCGACGCTTCCCCTTACAGGATCGGAGCTGTTTTAAGTCACCTTAAAGCAGATGGAACTCAGGTCCCTATAGCATATTATTCCAGAACTCTGTCTGCCACGGAGCGTAATTACGCGCAGATAGATCGAGAAGCACTGGCAATCGTAGTGGGCATCAAGAAGTTCCATGACTTCTTGTATGGTCGCCGTTTTATGGTCTTTACAGACCACAAGCCACTTCTGGGGTTGTTCACAATGAACAAGCAGACACCCCACATAATATCTCCTAGAATGTTGAGATGGTCAATATTTCTCTCTGCGTATGAGTTTTGCCTGATTCACAAGCCAGGCAAAGAGATGGGCCATGCAGATGGCCTCAGCAGATTGCCTTTAAGGAACATAGAGCCTGACCCTGCACTGGCAAACCATGTCCTGTCTATTCAGGATTTGCCTGAGTCCCCTCTCCACGCAGGGGATATAGCTGCTGACACGCGTGTTGAACTGGGTGTTATCAGGATGGCCGGACACGTGTCCAGGCATGGAATTTCAGGGGTTTTGGAAGCTTATCACTAACCTGGATAGGTTACACCCAGACCGGGTTGCATCACAGGTGTCACAACCACGGGCATCGAGGCGGCTGAACTTGGGCGATCCGGTTTGGGCCTGAAACTACGGCCCTGGTAACTTGTGGGTGGTAGCTGTGGTTTGTAGGGTCACCGGCCCTCTTTCTTACAAAGTGGCATTGGAAGACGGTCGCGTGCTGCGCCGGCACATTGATCAGCTTCGTTGGAGGTTGCCGAGCCACTCTTCCACTCCTTGCTCTGCTCTCGGGGGGGAGGGGGCCCTCGATCCGGATCGAGACAATCAACCTGAAGGGGTTGACAGCAAAGCGGTCCCTGTTCCGGGCAACCCATCATGGGGACATTACTCGCAATCGGCTGTCCAAGCCTCTCCTACGGCGGGGTTTGCACCTGCGGGACATTGCTCCCAACCACAGGCTAACGCAGACCAGGGAAGTTCTACTCTACAGAGGGACTTCCAAATGGCTACTTATGCCAATCAGGGGAATTCCACCCCACAGCGGAACACTAACCAGGGGAATACCACCCCTCAAGGGAATACCACCCTTCCGGGGAATTCCACCCCAAACCGGCATGCAGAGCTGGGCCAACCGGCCAGCCTGCATGCCTCACTCCCAACCGCAATTCGCGGGTCCCCAAGCCCCGGTCTGCTGAGCCCAGTGGGCAAGCTTGCAGACCGGGCATCTGCTGCAGCTCCGAGGAGATCGGAAAGGGCCAGAAGGCCGCCGAAATTCCTACAGGAATACGTGAGGGTTTTGTCTGCGCTAGCCTAGTGTTCAGAACATGCCCAAAGGAATCTTGCTAGCTGAGCATGCGGCATGATCTCAAAAGAACAACCTTGCTTCTTTTCAATGCCTGCCCAATGGCAGCATCGCCACGTCCTAAGAGGTCCCAGGCTGGGGCCAAGGTTAGTGGAAGTGATTTTGGAGAGCCTCCATGGGGAGGCAGAAATTATTTGAGTGCATTATGCTTTCAACCCAGGGGGGAGGGGTGTAATGTACTGAGTTGCAAAGACAGCAGGTGCAGGGCAGGAACCAGGCGAAGCTAGCAGCCACATGGCTGCTGCGGAGACTGGATGTCTGGAGACCCGGGCATGCTTGCTCTTTTAGCATGGGAGAAACTCGTGCAATGATTGGTTACAGTTACCCAGAGCTCCTTGTATAAAAGGGCGGAGCCAGTTTCATTTTCTGTTCTCTGTTTCCTGTGTGTGATGAATAAATCTTGTTGTTGTATTTGCAAGTCTCTTCAATGTCTACCACCCTAAGGACAGAACAAAGGTCATTGAGAGATCAAGTAGAGTGAGGAAGAACACACTATTCCCATCTTGCTCCCACCAAAGATCATCAAAAAGTGCAGTCAATCCTGATTGGAAAAGATGTAGATAATCCATTTTATCCAAGAACCTCTGGAGCTGCTGCTCAAACACCTTCTCAATACCTTCCCTTCCTCAGAAAGGGAAGATATGAAACAGGATGAAAATTATCCAATAAGGTGGAGTCTAGTGATAGTTCATTAAAAAGAAGATAGACCACAGCCTCCTTAGAATGCTGGGGCACCATCTCTTCCCCACAGGGAAGCATAAATCACCACCAAAACATACTTGCATGTTACCTCTTAAGAAGCTTTCACAAGCCAGGAAGGTCATGGGTGTAAAACACAGATGCTTGTGCTATATTTCCTAGGATTCTATCCACTTCCTCAGGAACAACAGGGTCAAACTGTTCCCAAATAAATGGATACGAATCTACCCCAGATGCCTCCAGGTAGATCTCTACATCCTACTTCATTTCATCTCTTATAATCCTACAGTCACACTCAAAATGGTTTCAACATGTGTTTTTGCTTCCTTTATGAAGTATACGTTTTCATGTTAGATCATATAGAGATCTACCTGGAGGGATAGATCTACCTGAAGAACTGCCTATTTTCCTGGAAGACAAAATTCTCATATTCATTCCCAGTTAGATGCTTGAATGGTTGCTGGTCTGGTGGAGGCATCTGGGGTAGGTTCGTATCCAGTTATCTGGGAACGGTTTGACCCTGTTGTTCCTGAGGAAGTGTATAGAATTATGATCACTACTTGAGATAGAAGTAGGCATATAATCATGCCATCTGGTCATTCAGGTCCACCATAGGGCAATGATATTGTAGTTGGTATTAATATTCTTCCTTTCCCTTTCTCTAAAGAATCCAACTTTCAATGATGCATACTTGTGGAAGATACTATGCTGTTTAGAAAAGTAATATAATCTTCTGAACAACACTAACAGTAAGAACATTGATCTCTTTGAATTCTTAAGTTTAAACTCTTCCCTTACATATGAAATTTATTTTGTATCTGTCAGCTACCACAAAACCTGTTAGAAATCTGAGAAATGTCAAAGTTTCTGTCATGGATGGGAACATGTAAAATATTTGGGTAGCCATTAACAATCATTCTGTGGATTCATTTTGATATATAAATTGGAAGATAAAGAGATAATTCTAGGTCAATGGTCAGAAGCTTTTGACTTAATTGAGAAAATATATCCTCTTGCTGGCATTGCTCCACCTAAGATCAGGAAGGAAGAAGAGCAGATGCCAAGAGAACTAAGCAAGAGAATGATCCTCGACAACTTCTAAATGGATATAGGCCCCACACCCATGGACTCAGATTTAGGAATAGCTTTATGGCAAGAACAATCATTATTGAGGGTTCACAAGAATTATTGAGGGTACACAAAAATTAAAAGATAGAGCAATGAATAACATGGCTGAAAGATCTGACTTCCCTTATACTATCTGGATGACTCTGAATAGGTTGAGAGTTGAAGTGCCTAAATGTAAAATCAATATGCTCAAGTAGAGGCTCTTAATGGATAACAACATGCTATGTGAATATGGAGAGACATAGTCCATCTACTGGTATGTCAGCTACTACCAGAACCATGTATTGATAATGACTTATTTTTGGCCAACGACAAGGCCAAAAAGGTGGCTTCATTTTTTAAAGTTTGATCTAGACATGGAAGAAGCAGCTTTGACTGAAATTTTAGAAAAATTATCACAGCATAGTTAAAATCAGAGAAGAGCTCTCAGTAGAAATAACAATTGTAAAGGAGAGCATAATATGAAGCTTTTAAAAAACTAATTCTTCCTGATATTTGGCCACAGAATGGGACATCTTGCCGTGGCCAACTCACTACAGCCCACTCATCATGGGACAACTTGCTGTGGAACAATTCCATGCAGGATAACTCAATGTGATAAATATTATCCATCACTGTTTCTTCGACATTATTTTCTTTGAGAAAAATTAAAATAATGTAGAAGAAAGAGTAACAGATAACATTTATTGCTTTGATTTATCCCACATGGATTATCCCATGGCAAGTTGTCCCATGACAAGTTGGCCATGGCAAGATGGCCATGTCAGATTGGCTACAGCAAGATGGCTGCAATGAGTTGGCTGTGGCAAAATGACCACATCAAGATCGCTGTGATGAGATGGCCGCACTGAGTTGTCCTTGACCTGTCTGGCCAAGTAACATCAAAAATAGTTCAAAGGTGAAACAAATTTTGCATTTTATGGAAATATTTTAGTACTCTTTTCTCTGACCAAAGTAAAATTGAAGAAAACTTATCCTGACAAAAACATTAATGTAAAGATTTTCAGGATCTATCAGAAGTACCAGATCAGCAACTTTATGAAAACTTGTATTATTTCAGGGAAAAGATAATTTACTCAGGAAAATTAATGCGTTTTAGGATATAAAGTTTTCCTAAGGTGATAATACATTTAAATTGTAAAATAATTATTAATATTTTCTTGATAATTATTTAACATAGATAAATACATTAATACAATATTATCTTTTAAATCTATATTTGTTTATTCCATGGCTAACATTTAATATCTTGTATTAATATTGATGGTGTACTAAGGGGAAAATGTTATTATCATTCTTATAGTGACAATGGGATTTAAAAGATTATGAAATAAATTTAACTATGCTCTGGAGCAGGATTGGTTATCCAAATTCTTCATACTGTATCTTAATGATAATTTCGGTACAATAAAATATATCTAATTACAAACATTTCATAACTGGTTATTTTTCTTTTTTCCAGTCAGCTTTGACTCCAATATGGACAAATCCCTACATTTCCTCACAAAATTTTAAGAAGCATTTTGCCACTGCTTTCTTCTTAAGGCTTAGAGAAAGTGACTGGCCCAAAGTCTACTAGCCTAGCTTCATGCCCATTGTAGGACAAAAACTATCTCCTAGTTTTTAGCCCAGGGCCACTAACCACTAAATCAAAATGGCTTTCTGTACTTAATGGTAGAGATGGGAAATATAAGACACATTTTTCCATAAACTTAATTAATTCTTCTAATTTTTATATATTTTAAAAGAGGATATGACCTACTTTTTCTTATATTTCATCCCATTCTTTATATTGGGGCAATTACATTGTTCTTTTCTTCATAAATAGACTATGATCAATGTCCATGTCACTAGTCACTAACTAGGATCAAATTTTCATGGGTATGACAAAAATAAGAATTCCTATTCTCTCCAGAGCATTAAGGGAACCTAAAAAAATGAACAGTGCCCCAACTGCAGAAATGAAGCCTGTTGCCTTTGATGTTAGTCCTTCTGGGGTAGAGATTCAACTGAGTGGATGTGCGTCCCTTGATCTTGTGGTGTTGGGGAAGGAGTGCCAAATAGTCAGTCTTGTCAGGTTTGAGCCAAAAATTGTTCCATTTGATCCAAATCCAAACAGCCTCCAGATGCTGGGTCACTACACAAGTAGGTTCAATAACATAGCCTGAGATACAAATCTGGATTTTGCCATTATATCACTTCTGAAATGTTGGAAGCTAATGTTTGAAATAATTGCTTGCCAGATCAGCATCATCGACAGTACTATCTATGACAAAACAGGATACATGTTAAGCTTGGAATTGATTGTAACTCTTTTTGTAATAGAATGGCTTTGTTAGTGTGATCATATGTGTTATTATGTTGAATTATATTATTCTATACCTTAAGGTCTTTTGATCCCTTTGAATGGATTCACTTTAAATACTCATTTTTATT
Organism: Azemiops feae; assembly: GCA_023970755.1. NCBI lineage: Eukaryota > Metazoa > Chordata > Lepidosauria > Squamata > Viperidae > Azemiops > Azemiops feae. The sequence goes on along the minus strand of JALGBA010004270.1, from coordinate 134,465 downwards.
TATATATTTATTAAACCCATCACATTGTTACAGACATAATGTATATAGTATATGGATAATGTTCCATGGGTTGGTTGCTTTCTGCTGCAGTCCTTGAATTTTTTTTAAAGATATGTTTATACAAGACTTTAATGATCCTGTGATGAACTAAATGCTTAGTCTGTTGATTAAAAGACCCTTAGGGTAGATACAATTAACAAGTTGGATAAAGGTTTTGTTGTGGAAGATACAGGAAAATTATTGAACAAAGTATCTGAGGAACTTAATTCAATTTTAATGCTAGTCACAGTCGCTCAGAGGAAAAGCTGCCTATATATGTTTTTTCTGCATTGCAAGTACATAACCATCCTTATGGCATTAAAATAATTTCCCCCTTAAGGAACCCGTAAAGGTTAAAAGCCTATAGATGTGACTGGGAAGAGAGATCAGATATATTTTAAATGTTAATTTTCTTATGGTCCCTTTAAAATAAATTCTTCAATGTATTTATATTCCCAAATCTGTTTTAAATTAAGTTGTAGTTCTTAATTTTGTTAAAGTATCTATTTTTTGTAGACTTTCTTAAAGGCACAATATAAGAAACAGGATTAAGACTGCATACACCAGGACTCATTTGTGTATATAGAATCAGCAAACTCAAAGGTTTACATTCAGCTAGAGAACTAGTTTACACTCAGCTACAAAACTTTACAAATAAAGTAGTTGCGGTTTTTTTAATAAGATTTTATTAGTTTTTCCCATACATACAATAATATTTTTTCAACCAACGTGCTGTCTGAGTTTAAATACTGTAAGGACCCACCTCAATTTACATCTTAAGAAGACAGAACTCTTGGAACGGGTTTTCCAACAGGAATCTTTATTAAGAAAAACTGACTGAAGGCGTGCTAGACAGGATCTGGGGGACCCCCCTGATCATTCAATGTTTTAAAGCGTTCCCAAGCAGTCCCACCCCATATTCCTTCCGGTCAATCCAAATTGGCAGATGGCTGGGTGTTAAATCCATCGGATCCCAAATGTTGCAATCTTCCCCCCTTTTTTCCTTGCTGCCGGTAAAAGGAGGCTTCATAGGAAGTGAGATCAAAGGCTGATTGCCTATTGTTATGGTTAGTACTCCAGAGAGGGAATCCACAGAGGATGTTTATTTGTAGATGATAGAAGGAATGCCAGTCATAAACACCTGTGTTTACTCCCCCCCCTTTGTAGTATGACAGAATCCAAAAGAGAGTAAGAATTGGGTTTTCCCAGAGTAGATTAGTTAGAAATAAAATATAATTGGGTTCTGACATCTGGCTCCCCTTAAAAATAAGAGAGGTCCACCTGTAAAGGAAACAAAACAGGTATAAAAGTTAGTCTGGCTTGTTAGGATACTCTGTATGAAACTTCTTTAAAAGCTTCGGGGCTTTGACATCATGTTTATGGACCCACTCGTTGTGAGAGGCGGGGAGGTGCTTCCATGCTACTAGGTATTGAGTTGACCCATGATATTTTCTAGAGTCCAGGATTTCCCTTATTTCAAAATGTTGTTCCCCTTCTATCATGATTGGTGTTGGTGGGGGGGGGGAATTTTTGGCCGTAAGGGTGACTGTTGTTCTCTTTTCAGCAAACTGCAGTGGAAAATTGGGTGTATTTGCCTAAGATTCTTGGGTAAATCTAATTCTACTGTTACCGGGTTTATGATTCTTTTAATTGGAAAAGGCCCTAAGTTTTTTACAGGGTTGTATGGATTTTAAATATTTTGTAGACAGATAGACCATTTCTCCTATAATGAATGGTGTGGGCTCCACCCTTTTCTTATCTGCTTGTGCTTTGTATGCTTGCCTAGCTTCCTCTAGAGCTTTTCTCACTATTGGCCAGGTGTTTTGTAATTGTTCCATCCATTCTTTCAGTGATGGGATTGCTGGTTCATTTGGGGTTAGTTCTGGCATGGGGTTGAAACTTTGGCCGGTAGCTATTTGAAAAGGAGTGTAACCTGTGCTGGAGTGGACTGCATTATTGTAGGTAACTTCTGCAAACGGCAACAGGTCCGTCCAATCTGACTGCTGGAAATTTAGAAAACATCTTAAATATTGCTCAAGTACTCCATTACATTTTTCTGATTGACCATTTCCCTGAGGATGATGGCTAGACGTCAGTCCCTGGGTGGTCCCTAAAAGAGATAGAAATTCCTTCCAAAATGCAGATGTAAATTGCACTCCCCTATCAGAAATGATGCGTTGGGGTGCCCCATGCAATCTGTAAATATGTTGCACAAAAAGTTTTGCTAAACTTTTGTGGTGGGGATCTTTTGGCAAGGAATAAAGTGAACCTGTTTGGAAAATAGGTCCGTGACCGTCCAAATGACAGTATTCCCATTGCTTTCTGGTAATTCCACTATAAAATCCATGGTTATTTCCCTCCAGGGGGCTGAGGGATTTGCCACTGTTTGTAACAGTCCTGGTGATTTCCCTTGCAGCCTTTTTGCCATTGCACACTTTGGGCAGCTGGCCACGTAACTTTCTATGACTTTTTTCATGGATGGTCACCAAAATTGCCGTTTAATTAAGTGTAATGTTTTTACAAATCCAAAATGCCCTGCTGATTTTGTGTCGTGGCAAAGTTGCATGAATGTGATTCTTTGGGTGGTCGGTATATATAACATCTCCCCCACCCAAGGCAGTCCGTCTTTCATTGTGCACACGTGTTTATTTTTCTGGAACCATTCATCTGTTTCCAAACTTTTCCGGAATTCAATTCCGGTCTGGCTATCCAGCTGTGGTTTTAATTTAACTTGGGCTCTGGTAGTCACTGGTGCTGCCAGTTGTGATTCTCCCATGATCGGTTTAGAGTCAGTGGCTCGTGTGCTGTTATATTGGGGCATGCGAGATAATGCATCTGCCAGAAAGTTCTTTCCCCCCGGCAAATGCTTGAGCTTAAAATTGAAGCTGAGTTTTCTGGGTGACCAACGTATCCCATATGCCTCTTTCTCCCACACGGGCCAGCGCTGTTCCGTTTCAGTGAGTTTCCTGGATGTATACGCGCAGGGTTGTAACATCCCTTCCTCATTTTCTTGTAATAATACAGCCCCCACTGCTACATCACTTGCATCCGTCTGTATTACGAAGGGTTTATCCATGTCTGGGTGCCTCAGTACTGGTTCGGCAGAAAAAAGCCTCTTTAATCTCTCAAATGCCGCTTGGCATTCCATTGTCCATTTTAGTGGCTGGCTAGGTTTCACTGAGGATTCTCCCTTCGTTTTTAGTAAGCTCGTGAGGGGCAGGGCTATCTGGGCAAATGAGGGGATGAATTGGTGGTAAAAGTTTGCAAAACCCAGGAAACTTTGCAGTTGCTTTCTTGTGCGAGGTGGTGCCCATTCTAATACTGCCCTGACCTTTTCTGGGTCCATTTCAATGCCTTGTGGGGATATGCGGTAACCTAGGTAGTCTATTCTTTCCTGGTGAAATTCGCATTTTGATAATTTGGCATATAGGTGGGCGGCTCGCAGTTTCTTTAAAACCGCTCTGACTAGGTTGACATATTCGTCTTTTGATTCTGTGAAGATGAGGATGTCGTCAAGATAAACCAGGACCCCCTTAAATAGGTGCTCCCTTAGTACCTCATTGATGAATTGCATAAATACTGCAGGGCCCCCTTGTAATCCAAAAGGCAAAACTTTGAATTTGTAGCACCCCATTGGGCAATTAAATGTGGTTTTCCATTCATCTCCTTCCCTAATTCTCACGTGGTGATACGCTTCCCTTAGATCTAGTTTAGTAAAAATCTTTCCTTTCGAGAGGTGTGTCCTTCATGAGGGGTAGCGTGTATAGGAGCGGCCACCTTAGGTTTGGCTGGTTCAATGAACCCCCTTTCTAGGTTTTTCTTTATAAATCTCTCCATTTCCTCCTTCTCCTTTGGGCTCATGGAATATAATCTGGGCTTTGGGAGTTTTGCCCCGGGCTTGAACTCTATGGCACAGTCCGTGGGTTGGTGGGGGGGAAGCTCATCCGCCCTCTCCTCACTGAAAACTTCAGCCAGGTCTCTGTATTCCTCTGGTATTTCTGGTAGCCCCTTTTCTTCACCCATGGATGCTATTTCCGTTTTTAATTTTGATGGATCCCCTTGGGGTTTTAAGTCTGTAGGGTCCTCGTTCAGGAAATTGATTTCTTTCATCCTCCAATTTACCCAGGGGTTCCATTTTGTTAACCATTCCAGCCCTAGGGTCATCGGGCATTCCATGCCTGGGGTCACTATAAACGTTAGGTCTTCCTCATGATTCCCCAGGGATAGGTGGATTGGTAACGTGACTAGGGTAGCTGGCACCCCCCCCCCTGCTATGGACCCATCTAACTGGCCAAATGAGATTGGTTGTTCCAGCCTCCTCACTGGGATGCCCAGATTTCCCACTAGGGTCGGGCTAATTAGGCAGCGGGTGCAGCCAGAGTCTATTAAGGCTTTCACTTTGACAGCTTCGGGCATGGAGGGGGCTGATATAGTCACTGTCTTGAGGATGGGTGGGATGGATCCACTTACCAGTGGTTCACCCTCCGAGCTGTCATCTGGGGCATCCACCAGCCCTGTGGTGTAGGCTGGGGCTCTTTCCCCACGATGGGTGGAGGTAGGGGATTCCACAGCTTCTATTCCTCTCATGGCAGATTCTTTTGACTTAGCTGGGGACTTCCCAGATTTGCTGGCCGGTGGTCTGTCTGGGTTGTGCTGGGGGGCTTTTGAGCGGCATTCTACAGCCCGATGCCCCTCTCTCCTGCATTTGAAACAGCCCATTGGTTTCTTGGCCATAGCCGATGGCTTTGCTGGTTCGCGCGTTGGTTCAGGCGGTGAGCGGCTCCATTGTTTTCCTCGGCGGTGCCTCTTCAGTAGGTCGATCTCTGCTTCCTCTGCCAGGACGTACCATTCGTCGAGTTGGTGTGGGTCCCCCCGGGGCAGGCAAGCATCATATAGGTCGTAATTCAGACCATCTTTGAAATGGCTAAGGAGGATGTCTTCCGGCCAGTTCAGCTTGCTGGCAATGGTTCGGAATTCTTGCGTATATTCAACTACTGGCCGTCTGCCTTGCCTCATCGTTTTGATTCTTTCGCGTGCTTTGCGATCAGCCAGGGGGTCTTCAAATCGCCTTCTCAGAGAGGACATGAAACGGTTGACGTCGTTGAGCTCTGGGGCATTGGAATCATGCAAATTCACCACCCAATCGGCGGCCGGTCCATCCAGAGCAGATTGCACGATCCGGATATGGGCTTTGTCGCTAGGGATGTGTCACCCGTGTTCCTCCATGTAGCCAAGGACTTGGGTTAGGAAAAACCCCAAGCGTGTCGGCTCCCCCTTGAATTTCGCGTCCAACGGCGGAACTCTTTGAATGGATCGGTGTCTTCTTCGTCGGTATTGTCTTCCATCTGGATTTCCATCTGCAGGTCGGCGGGGGGTGGGGACTACTGGATCAGCGGATGTCCCCGGGGCTGCAGGTTCCAATTCCCCCTCAGTGTCTCTCCAGTTGCGGCTCCAGGAGTTGGTGCGGCCGTGGGGTTCAGGATTCTCCTCTCCTAGGGAGCTGAGTTTTCTGGGTGACAGAATCCAAAAGAGAGTAAGAATTGGGTTTTCCCAGAGTAGATTAGTTAGAAATAAAATATAATTGGGTTCTGACAAATACGCTAATACATGTTCAATTCCTAATTCTTTATTCTTTCCTCTAACCATCAGTAAAATAAGTCCCAAGTTTGATAATATTCTGTTTCTTCTTTTTCTTTCAATCTCATAGTCAAGTTGTCCATCTCTGCCCATTCTAGTATTTTTTTTTAATTATTTGTTCATCTGGTGGTATTCCTTCATTTTTCCAATATTGCGCAAATATTATTCTTGCCACTGTTGTGACATGTAAAATCAAATATAGGCTTTGTTTGTTAGTCTTTTCTGGCATTATACCTAATAAAAAAGGTTCAGGTTTAAAATCTACATATTCTCCCAACATATTTTCTAACCAGGTATGTATCTTTTTCCAATAATTCTTTACTTTATCACATGTCCACCAAACATGATAATACGTGCCTGAGTTATATTTACATTTCCAACATCTATCTGACATATTTTTAAACATTTTTGCTAATCTTGCTGGTGGCAGGTGCCATCTATAAAACATTTTATATAAATTTTCTTTATAAGAAGTTGACATTGTCAGTTTATAATTTCTTTCCCATAAGTTTTGCCATTTTTCTAATTCTATATTATATCCAAAATTTTTCACCCATCTTATCATTGTTTCTTTAACTTGTTCGCTTTCCATCACAAATTATACATTTTTAATTAGTTTCTCATCTGAAGTTAACAAAGTCTTATCAAATGCCATTTGTTCTTTATAAAATTCATACAGTTTAACATCTTTTTCATATCTAGTTTGCATTTGTAAATGTGCCCACCACAACAAGTTGATATCCTGATTTTCCATTTCTTGTTTAGATTTTAAATTCCCTTCAGGATTTAGAATATCTCTATATGTCCAGATTTTTTCAAAGTCCACCAAATTTGGGTATACAGATGCTTCCATAGTTGACAACCACCCTGGAATTTTCAAATATATTTTACTTTTTATTTTTTCCCATACTGTTAACAATGCATTTCTTATATAGTGGTTTTGGAAATATTTATGAATTTTATTTTTCCCATACCATAAAAAGGCGTGCCGCCCCAATTGTAAATCATGCCCCTCCAGATATAACAACCTTTTACCCATGTTAATACAGATGCTTGATAATACAAAACCCACTCCAGTAAACCAAATCCTCCATTTTCCTTAGCATCTTGTAACGTTTTCATCTTAATTCTAGCTTTTTTCCTTGCCAAACTAATTTCAAAATTAATGAATTTAAATCTTGAAAAAAAAATTCTCAAGTTTTATGGGTATTGTTTGAAATAAAAATAAAGTTTTCGGCAATACGTTCATTTTCACTGTAGCAATTCTCCCTAGTATTGACAATTGCAAATTTCTCCATCTTTCCAAGTCCAGTTTTATTTGATTCAATAATTTTATATAATTATCTTCTTTTATTGTTGAACATCTTGCTGTTAGATGTATACCCAAATATTTAACCTTTTTAACTATCTGTAAATCTGTTTTTTCTGATATATTTTTTTTGTCTGTAAGATTTTTAACTATTACTTTAGTTTTTTCTCTATTTATTTTCAGTCCTGCCATTTCTCCATACTGTTCTACCTTTCCCAGTAAGTCCATTATTTGTAGTTGCTGAGTCATAAATTGCCAGGAAACTTTATCAAATGCCTTTTGAGCATCTAGAAATATTAGTGCCAGTTGTTTCCCTGGATGTAGTTCATAGTATTCTAATACGTTCATTATCACTCTTAAGTTGTTTTTAATTTGTCTCTTTGGTAGAAAGCCATTTTGGTCTGGATGTATAAATTCAGTTAAGTATTTTTTCAGTCTCTCTGCCATTATTGAAGTGAAAATTTTATAATCCACATTAAGCAGCGATATCGGTCTGTAGTTTTTAATCTGTGTCAAATCTGAATCTTCTTTTGGTATTAAAGTAATAATTGCTTCCGTCCATGTGGCTGGGAGTTTAGCCTCCAACAAAAGTCCATTACAAATGTCTTTCAATGGTTCACTTAGTGTATCTTGTAGGGTTTTATACAGTGCTTTTTTTGTAAAAAGAAAAGGTGCCGGAACTCACACATGTCATACAACCCGCCTTGCCTACCTTACAAGGTTCCATCCAAAAAAGGTGCCAGAACTCTGTTCTTGGCATTTTATGACAAAAAAAGCCCTGGTTTTATATAACTCCACCAGTAATCCATCTGGACCCGGTGTTTTCTCGTTTTTTTTGCCTCTTTATGGCCTCTGTTATTTCCATCATTGTGATTTTTTCCTCTAACATGGTCTTAAATGTCTCTGGAATTTTTGGAAGATTATTTTCTTCTAGATATTGAATCGTTCTCTCTCTTGGAGTTTCTTCTATGTCATACAGTTTCTTGTAATATTCCTTAATTATTTTTTTTATTTCTTCATTTTTAAATTGTAGACAGCCTTTTTCATCTACTAAGTTGTATATCATTTTCTTCTCCTTCTGTTCTTCAAGTTTATAAGCTAACCATCTTCCTGGTTTATTTGCATTTAAAAAAACGTTTTGCTCTTTTTATCTGCTGTGCCAATTTTTCTGAATCTAACAAATTTAGTTTGTGTTTTATTGTTTCCATTTCTCCTTTCAAAGTCTTTTTCTGTGGATTTTTTTGTAGTTCTGATTCTAACTTTCCAAATTTTTCTTTTAATAGTACATATTGCTGTCTCTCTGTTTGTTTTTCTTTGCCGTGTATGTTATAGCTATACCTCTAAAATATGGTTTGGCTGTATCCCATACATTTTGTAGTGTTGTATCTTCTTTTTTGTTTTCTCTAAAGAAAAACTCCATTTCTTTTTTCGCTAATTCTATAAATTCTCTTTCTGTTAGTATAGATTGATTTAAAGTCCATCTTGGTCTTTTTTGTATTCCTCCCCATGTCACTTTTAAAGGGTTATGGTCTGCCCATGTACCTAGTTCTATCTCAATTTCATGTATATTCATCCTCAATTCAGACATCATCCAAATCATGTCAGTTCTTGACCAGGATTTTTGACTATTTGAATAAAAAGTATATTGTAGTTTTTCTGGATTAATTTCCCTCCAAACATCTTGTATTCCAATTTCATCTGTCATATTAAAAAATGTCTTAGGTAGTCTTCTTCTTCCAGTTTTCCCTGTTTTACTGCTTTTATAGTCAATTGTCCCATCTACTATCGCATTAAAGTCTCCTACTAAACAGATATTTTGGTACTCCATTTCTATTATTTTTCTATGGAGGCTTTGGTAAAATTCTTCCTGGTTATTATTTGGTGCATAAATTACTATTAACAATGTTTGTTTTTGGTGTAGATATATTTCTACCATCACAATTCTTCCTTCTTCATCTGAGTAGACCATTTTAGAATCTATTGTTTCTTTAATATATACAGCAACACCTCTTTTTTTCTGATGTGCTGATGCATTTCCCAATTTTTGGGTATTCCAACAGTTTATGATGTTGTTTTTTTATATGTGTCTCTTGCAAACAAATTATGTCTATATTTAATTTCTGTAGTTTCCTGAAAGTTTTATTTCTTTTTGATGGGGAATTTAGTCCATTTATATTAATTGAAAAAATTCCGTTTTCTTTCTCCATTTCCATTATTTTTATTTAGGCCTAGTCGATCTCGTAATCCTCTGTTCTCTGGCAGTTCCTTCACTCTCTTGTTCAAATTTCTCTTTTTGTTCTCCTGTTTGTGTAATTACTTCTTCAACTGTCTCCTCTGTTTGTTTGTGTTCCTTGTTGTTGTTGCACTCCTTCATCTAAGACTGCTCGGTTTCTTACTTCAAAGTCTTCTGCTTTCCAGATTGAATCCAATCAATATCTTGTGTTATTCCAGTTGATTAAAATGCCTTCTGGCATTAACCATCTAAAATTTATGCCTTTTGCAATCAGCTTTGTAGTTAAAAAGTGGTAATGTCTTCGAGTATCTCTTACTCTCTTAAGTATCTGCTTTAGGACCACAATTTCTTTATTTTTGTATTGCAATGGCTCATCTCTCACTTTTCTCAATACTTCATCTCTTGTTGTTTTCTTTATGAATCTCTCATGTACTTCTCTAGGCAATTTATATTTCCTTTCATTCAAAATATTTCATCTATCTCCATTTGCATCTCTGCTCTATTTGTTTTCAAAGCCTCTGCCAGAAGCTCAATTATCACAACTGCAATATTTTCTTCTCTGTCTTCAGGGATATTTTGAAATCTCAAGTAATGTTCCACCTTCTCCATTTCTAAAATCGCCACCACACCTTCTAGATTTTGATTTGCTTGTTCTAATTTTTCATTTTCTTGCAATAGTATTTACATCTTTTTATCAATATCATCTGATTTATTTTCCATTTTCTGAATTCTTTGTTCATTTTTGGCAATCATTTGATGGTGAACTTCAAATTGTGCCTTTATATCCAAAATTTCTTCACTTAATTTCTCAAAATTGCTTTTTGTCTCTTCATGGTTTCTTTGCATTGACTCTTGAATCAATTTTAGTGTAGTCTGCATTTCATTTTGGGCAGTGCTTATTTTCTCATGCTGTAACATTGTTTCAATAGATCCCTGAGTTGTTGGGCTAGGTGTTCCAACAGAGGGTGCAGAGGAGGTCTTCTTCATAAGTCTGGTGATGTTTGATGTACTCATTTTTCAGCCAACAGTCTTAGAGTAAAATCCAAAATGTAAAAAGGAACCAACTACTTTAGGCTAAGTCCAGTATCTCAAGGGAAAAAAAAACAAAATAGAGCAGGCAAAAAGAAAAAGCCAACTATCTTAGGCTGAACTTCAATTCAAAAGAACAAGTCAAATACTTTAGGCCAAATCCAACTCCTCCAGTTGAGTCTCAGATGTAAAGTGTTCACTGTCTCCAAATAGTTCCTGTTTTAGTTATATCCAGAGTCAACAAATATAGTTATGAGAAGTCTTTTCCATTGTAGACTCACACCAAGGCACTTTGTTTACACCAGATGTTGTCTCTCAAGGTCAAATATTTCCAGATTCTTTTAGTATTTACTAATACTGTAATTTCTTCTTTCGCCACTAGATGTCCTCATACACTCATTTATCCATGTCTGATTTTAGAAAGTTTTTACAAAGTTTTTTAAAATTCTTTATAGGTTATTTATCCTTGAGATTATATCTAGAAGATTTTTCACCTTTGTAGATTAAATAATCCTTCTTTGAATAATCTGAGTTCAATTTTTGTACTCCTTAAATATCTTCCCCTTCTGTAATTGCTCGCCGCCTTTCAATCCTTCTGGGTCTTTACTTTTTAGCTCTTCCCAATCAGGGGCTCAATGTTTTTTTAATCCAAAAGGAAAAGGAAAAATCACTGGCTCAGCCAGCTTCAGCACACTGTTGACAATCAGCTGTTTGGCGGAGTGCCACGGCCCCTCGCTTTCCTTCTGGCTGGCAACGACTTGGGCTGCCTGGGCTTGCCCGGCAACCTTTCCTCTGTCCTTTCAGAGGATTTCTTCAGTCCGCTCAGATTGATCTGGGCTCCTGAAGTATCCCTCCTTCTTCGTTGCCCCTCCAGGGCAACTTTCCGACCCTATTTAGGGTCGCTGGGCAAAGCGAAATCAGGCTGGGAAGCTGGAACCCCGGCTTCTTCCACCTGTCTCGTCGGCCACCAAAACTGGAAGTCCCTAAAGTAGTTGTGTTATCTACTTTACAAAGAATATTCTTTCATTAGACATGTCTTATATTCGAAGGACCATCCAATCCATTACCTGGTTGACAAAGGCAAGAGAAAAGAGATCCTGAAATTGCCATAAAGGAGTGAAAAAACACACAAGGAGAACCTTGTCTCAGTCTTCCCCACTATCATGAGATATTCTTACTTAAATGATTGTATTTAATTCTAGAATTGCATATAAATTAATACACAGTTTGTGAACAATGTGTAAGTGGCAGCAATATGTTCATCCTTTACTTATTGAAAAATAATGACCTTCACATGATCTGTGGTGATCTAGATTGAAAAGGAAATGGGTTTTTTTTCATAGAAGTGGTGGGTCATATCCAGGGGGAAATGTTCATGGAATTAACTAATGGTATATAAATGGTTTAAAATTGCTTAGAGGGGCCCCTTATAAAAAAAACCCTCAGCATTGAAAACAATATGGCTAAATTTCATATAGTCAGCTTCTGTATGACTTGTTTCTCAGAAAATGAATAGCTGTTTTTATCAAGTTACTGTGGCATATACACCTTTAAGTGTATTAAAGCAGGAATGTAGCTGGCATGGAAATTGGCACCATAGATGAAGTATTGTAGACTTGGAAACTAGTATGTGTTATTTGAGAAAGTATCAGAAGTGTACAACTGCTTGGAATGTGATCTTGGTATTGCTTCTTATAAGATTATTTGAAAGGATGGAACTGTGCTTTGGAGTCACATGACTGGACAAAATAGATAAGTCTTTTGATCCAGAAAATTATAAAACACAATGGAAAATGTGAAGAAAGTTACTGCAGAGGATGGTAGGGCACCAAAAGAGAGATATTCTCAGCATTTAGAGAATGAATAGCAGAAATGATTAGAAAAACTCTGCTGCCTGCCTCACTCCCATTAATGAAGCATAGATTTCTACTTCTCTGTTCTTTGTTCTTTATTTTTTGTTATACTCTTTGTTGCCCTTTTCTTTTACTTCCATATTTTCTGATAAACTAGCTAGCAGCAGTAGTTATGCATCTTGCCACTAACCACTAGCCCTGAGAACAGCAGCAGTGATATACCATACCCAAGTCCAGCATGGATAGGGCCAACACAGGTTTCTCTTCAAGTGCAGAAGTAAGGGAGGACAGCAAAGAAGAGAGGAGCAGAAAAGGTGAAGGAGCTGTACTCAATGGCAGGGGAGAAAGGCAGGCAGATAGAGAGGAATGAGGCAGGAAAGATAAAGAACTTTATTAGCAGATTACTTATAGAACGTTGTGGTGGAATACCCATAATCCTAGACCTAGAAAGAAAAAATAGTTGACTGCTAGGAAGAGTATTATTTTGAGGGTAGCTGAAGAAAAATGGTCATATAATCCTATAACTCAGGGGTGTCAAACTGCCGGCCCGTGGGCCAGATACATCATAGCAAAACTGCGCCCACCCTATTGCCGGCAATGGCAAAAAAGTCACGATACATCGTGACACGTCACGTGATGTTGCAAGTTTGATATCCCTGCTATAACTGGATGGTAGAAGGCAGTTCCAAAACAGGTCAGCAAACTCTCTAAGGCTGCTTTGTATAAAAGAGAATGTTTGCAAATAGGAGGGCATGTTCCCTGTTCTGAAAGTACTAGTTTCCTCCTGGATCACCTTGATTTATCTTTGCCTTCTTTCAATTGCAGGGTAACACTTATTGTGAGTACATGTCCAGGACATAAGTTACATGTTTAAGTGTGCACCTTAGATGAGTACCTTAAGTTCTAAGAAATTTATTTTGTGATATATTTTGTGGAGTAAAATCCAACAACCCATGATATCCTAAATTGTGGAGATTTACCCACATTCAGAGTTGATTCTGGCTTCTCTCTGGAACTTTCTGATGAATAACCTCAAAAAAATTGCAAGTGTAACTGGACTTCTCACCTTTTGATACATAGAACTCTCAGGATGGAGAATAACAGTCATAGAGGGATTGGCTGAGGAAGTCAATCAGAATAGAGCTGGAAGGGACTTTGGAGGTCTTATAGTCCAATACCCTACTCAAGCAGGAGACCCTATACCATTTCAGATAGATGGCTGTCCAGTCTTTTCTTAAAAACCTCCAGTGATGAAGCACCTACAACTTCTGAGGGCAAGCTATTCCACAGGTTAATTGTCCTCATTTTTAGGAAGTTTCTCCTTAACTCCAGGTTGCTTCTCTCCTTGATTAGTTTCCATCCATTCTTTCTTGTCCTGCTTAGAGGTGCTTTGGTAAATAAGTTGACACCCTCTTCTTTGTGGCAACCCCTCAAATACTGGAATACTGCTTGTTATGTATTGGGCCTTACTGAAGTTATTCAGCAAGGTTCAGAAAGTCTGCAGAGAGGCTGGGCCTTGCTGAGTCATTCAGCAAGGCCCAGGAAGACTGGAAACATGTTGCAGAGACCCGGACAGACCACATGTCTGCCCGGGACCGTTGCAGAGACCCGGACAGACCACATGTCTGCCCAGGACCCAGACAGGCTGTCTCCAGCCTCGTGCGCATGCGTGAGGTGGGAGAATAGCCTGCATCGATTGGCTGAGCATTCCCTGGCTAGGGAATATAAGAAGGAGTGGCCAGTGTGGCCAGGTCGTTGTTGTTAGTAGCTGATTCCTGTTGTTTCTGTTCAATCTACCAACATGCTTCTGTTCAGTGCAAGTACCAAATAAAGAACATCTTTTTGCATCAACTGCCTCGTCTTCATGTCTGTGTTGAGAACAGAACATTGGCGACGAAGGTGGGATCCACCGCATCGGAAGACTGCTACGATGCTGTTAGGCCTATTCATCTAAAGGCCTGACAAGCGGAGAAGTTCGGCGTCCGATGGAAGCGACTGCCTGCCAGCATGAAGACGCTGGAGGTGAGCTCGGCTTCTAGGGACCCCTTCTCATGCCTCGAAGCAGAAGGAATCAAGGAGAAGCCACCGCTTGCCAGCACGGAGACGCTGGAAGCGGGCTCGGTTGTGTGGGACCCCTCCTCCGAGAAGTACGGCGTCCAGAAGAAGCAACCACCTGCCAGTACGAATACGCTGGAGGGGGGCTTTTGGCTTCGTGGGACCCCTTCTCCGAGAAGCACGGCGTCCTGGAGAAGCGGCCACCTGCCAGTACGCAAACGCTGGAGGTGGGCTTGGCTTCGTGGAACTCCTTCTCCTTCCTTCCTTCTTCCTTGCAGCGAGAGACGTGGACGAGGCTATCGGGTACAGCACTGTCCAACACTTCGAGACCAAGAACCCTCCAGCTGTGGTCCCCGTCCAGTAAGAAGTCGTGCGAGAGGCCTCCGGAAACGAATCCGAGGACAGACTTCAACCAGTGATGGCAAGAAGACTGCAAGAGCGCAGAGGGCCACCGCCTGCATCCCTTCGATGTTTCGGTTGTGGGGGTCGCCACAGGAGAGCCGACTGCCATTCTCCTTCTGCTGTTGCCGGGCATGTGGCAGGCAAGGCCACATCGCATCAGCCTGCTTGGGTTGCCAGATACACAAGCCCCCTAATGAGTTGCCTCTGAAAGGTTCCATGGTCCCCAGCCAATCCAGGGTGGGCTTCTGCGCGTCCCGTAGGGGTGTGTGTAAAACAGGGACTCACAGGCCCCTTAAGACACAACTGCGAATGGTTGTTAAGTTGCAGGGAGTTCCCCTGGCTATGGAGCTGGACACAAGGTCCGCTCTTCCTATTGCTGCTGACACCTTTAATACAGGTTGTTCCAGGGGGGGCTCACGAGTCCAGCTCAGGCCCTCCAAGTTTTTCCTCCCTGACTGTCAGGTTTCAAGAGTCAGTATGCAAGGGAAGGCCACGCTAAGAATTCAGCGTGAGGAATGCGATGGCTGCCATTCCACGGTCTATACTGACCACAAGCTTTTGCTGGGGTTGTTACTACTTACAAACAATCCCCACATACAAGCCTTGCTGGGGTTGTTACTATTAACAAACAGTCCCCACGCACAAGCCTTGCTGGGGTTGTTATTACCTACAATATAATACCCCCACGTATTATATCTCCTAGAGTGCTGAGATGCTCTATTTTCTTAGCAGCTTGTGATTACACCCTGGTTCACAACCCAGGCACTGAGAAGGGCCACACTGCTGGCCTGAACAGGTTACCTTGAAAGCAAATAGAGGCAGACCCTGCTCCTGCTGTATCCATTCCATCTATTCAGGACTTACCTGAATCGGCCCTCAATGCTAGGGATGTGGCTGCAGAAACAGCCACTGATCACACGCTTGCACGCATGCTGACATGTGTGTTGTCAGGATGGCCTGACATGTGTCCTGGTGCTGAATTCCAGAGTTTCTGGTGCAGGAAGCACGAATTGTCCACATTTAAAGGGTGTATCCTCTGGGGCAACACTCATCCCGGCCTCATTGAGGACTAGAGTATTGCTCTCTCTTCACGAGGGACATCCAGAAATGCCCCAGGCCCCTGTACATAGGTGGGAGGAGACACTCACTCCTTGGTCATGTGTCCAAGTAGATTGCGCTGGTTGTGGTCTACTTTGGTCTACTTTGTCAAATGCCTTGCTGAAGACTAAGTATACTATGTCCACAGCATTTCACTGGTCTAATTTAGTCACTTTGTCGAAGAATGAAATAAGATTGGTTTGGCATGATTTGTTTTTAACAAACCTAAGCTGGCTACTAGTTATAACTTTATTTGTTTCTATATGTTCACAAATCTGTTTTTTGATTATTTTTTCCAGTATTTTCCCAAGTATTAATGTTAGGCTGAGTGGTCTGTAGATTCCTGGGTCTGTTTCCCCCCCTTTTTTTTTTTGAAGATAGGAACCACATCAGCCCTTTTCCAATACTCAGGTACTTCCCCGGTGCTCCAGGATTTTTGAAAGATATGGTACAATGGTTCTGAGATAACATCTGCCAGCTCCTTCAGAACTCTGGGATGTAATCCATCAGGTCCTGGTTATTTATATTCATCAAGGTCAGGCAGGTGTTCTCTTACCATTTTCTTCTTATTCTAATTTTTTTCTAGTCTGTCGTTTACAGTTATGATTTTGGTAGGTTGGGGTATAGTTTCTTTTTGTGTGAAGACTGATGCAAAGAATGAGTTAAAGCAGCTCTGCATTCTCTCTACTGCCTGTTACTTCTTTGCCATCTCCTCTCTTCAATGGACTGACTATTTCCTTGACTTTTTTCATTATTTATATGTTGAAAGAAACTTTTTTTTAAATCATCTTTGATATTTGTTGCAAGTCATTGTTCATTCTGAGCTTTTGCTTTCCTGATTTTACCTTTGCAGATTCAGGCTATCTGCTGATATTCTGCCTTAGTTATGTGTCCATCTTTCCATTTTTTTTACTTATCCTTTTTGTCTTTCAGTTTATCAGAGAGATCTTTGTGCAACTATGCTGGTTTCTTCTTGGATTTCTTCTTTTTTCTTTTTCCATGGTATGTGTTGAACTGGGCTTTTATGATCATATTTTTCATAGTTTTCCCACACTTCTTTAGTTGTTTTCCCCTTTAGGGTTTTTATCCATGAAATTTTTCTTAGGCTCTCTCTCAAAAATTGAGTGTATCAGTTTTCTTCTTTATGTTCATATATGGGGTCCTTTTTTTAAAAAAGCTGCTTGCTCCCTATTGTGTTTTATTTTGGTGTAGTCTTCTTGTTTAGGTTGGGATTTATCGCTTTGTTCATTGAGTTTCAGAGTGGTTAGAATTGCCTCTAGACCCTTTACTTTTTCTTCAAGTAATTCAAGTAGCTTACATTTGATACATACATAGTTTGAGCATAAGCTGAAACCTACGACATACTTTGCAAGTCACTATAATGTCAGTCTCTGTTTCTATGACTTTTTTCTTTGTTTGTTAAAAAAATTAAAAATTTCTAATAAATATTTTTCTTAATGCGAAGTGTCAGTTTACAAGAGTTTACAAGAGTTCTTGACCTTTTGTTCTGTTTTGGAAAATTTGTCATTATCTTCTCTATTTTGAAGTGTTGGTCTCTTTTTCCATAATTTATTATTTTTTCTCTTAGTTTGTTAACAATTTAAAAATTCTAAAGAATTAAATAAGTAAACCTTTTTTAATTTTTTTAATTGAAAATGTTTAAAAATTTGAAAAAAATAAAAAGTTGAAAAATATTTTTTAAAAAATTGAAAAAGAAATTGAAAATTGAAAAAAAAATTAAAAATTGAAAAAAGAATTTAAAATTTAAAATATTTAAGAGTTGAAAAAAGGGCTTCCGGTTCCGGATCGCGGCACACGCAGTCGCACGGAGAGATCCGTCTCTCCCACTGGCTGTTTTCCCTCCGCCGGTAGATGGAGAGGCGACCACCGTTGAGGAGGCCCTCGTTTGACTGGGGAAGGGCGGCAGCTCCTTCCTCAGTCTGATCCAGCTCCTTTGGGGCTGGTATGGCACAGAAAGAAACCTAGAGTTAGATTTAAAAATGTATTTTAAAGTTTCATTTAATGGGTTTAAAAAGGCTTTTGAGTTTTTGACTGATTTAATAACTAATGGAGTATGTGAATTCTGTAAGAGGATATCCTTTGTAATAATATTTTGTCTTAGATATGATAATTACTGGAGAGGTAAACTTTATCTACTGGGTTAAAAAGATTTTTTATAGACATAGATGAATTGATAGAATATATATTTAAATCAGATAGAAATGTATTTGGTGGATTGATATTTTTATTTTAAATAAGATAATTATTTGGTAATAGAAGAAGAATAAGAGGGATTGGTGATAAGAGAAGAAATGGTATTAATGAAGAAAACATAAGAATGTTACTGCGGGAATAATATACTTATTTTAGACATAATCATTATGTTAAAAAGGGACACCCGAAGTGTTAATAATATGTCTATTTAAGGCTAATTGGAATATGGTAATTGTAAATTAGTAAAGCCTAAAAACAGGACTTGGATTTCTATAATTGAAATGTGATTGATATTTGATAGGATTGTTTGAAGTTTATTTAGAAATGTATTAATTTGAATATGCAAGACTATATGAGGGAATTAGAGAGGGAATTTTCAATGAATTAAGTTGAGCTATATATCTGTGATTGTTCTTTTGGATGTTTGATATACCCATCTCCACGGTGTTTCCTAAGCACCTTGATGTAACCCTTCTACCCCCATAAAAATCAATAAAATATATTTAAAAAAAGAGTTGAAAAAAGAACATTGAGACTTGAACAAAGAATTTAAAAATTGAAAAAGAAATTTAAAAAAATAAAACGATTTTTTAAAAAAAAAGGAATTCAGAAATTTTAAAAATTTAAGAATTTACAAGACTTCTTTGCCATTTATGAAGTAATATGCACTTTTTTTGGTTGGAAATCTCAGGCTGTTTTCTAAGAAATGCTTTGCTCTTAACCATCTACCATCTTGAAAATTTATCTGTTTCCTTCCTATCGACAAGTGTTTTGTACTTATTCTTTTTTCTCTTCTTTCTTGCCCTTCGGTTGCCTGGCCACTGCTGGGGTTTTCAGGTATGATGTGCTGATATGGGCACTCTGCTCTGCTGGTCCATTGCGCTGCTCTCAGCTGCTTCTGGCCCATCACGCTGCTGCTGTGGGCTCTTCTGCTCTGTTGGTCCTCTGTGCTAATCTCAGCCATTGCTGGTCCACCATGCTCTTAGTCACTGCTCTGGTCACTTCACTCCTCTGCCACTTAGCTCTGCGCTATTGCTGATCAAGGTCTGCCATCCTGCTCACAGCCGCTGCTTTGCTAGCTCTGTTTCACCACTGCTTAATGGCTCTGTTTGCACCACACTGCTTCTGCTCAGGTGTCAGGCTGGGTCACTGGGCTACCTTTCCATCTCTTAGCTCAGCTGTTGCTCCTTTTTTCAGATGGGTCACTGGGCCACCTCTCAGTTGGGACACTAGGCTGCCTCTCAGCTGGGCCACCTATCTTCTGGGCCACCTCTCAGTTGGGCTGTCAATTAAAAGCATTGGCCATGTGTTTGCTTCAAACTGGGTTGAGGCCCATGTAGATAGGCTGAGACAAAAGTGAAGTGTAGTATCTGAGGTGAAAGAAATGCAGAATATAGTGTCTTTGACTATTATTTTAAATTTAAATGTATCTGCTACAAACAGGCTTGTCTTCAGGATTGCTTAGGATAGTCACTGTGTTACCTGTAACCATGAATGTAATTATTATGGTCTGTTCATTGTCTATTTCATTTCTCTCTAACTTTCCTTTCCTTTCCTACACAGGTGTTTTAATATAATATTCTATATTTTCAGAATTTTTGTACATCTCTCCTAGTCACAGCTTCAACTGGGTCCTATTAATCTATAAAAAGAGTCTGGGTGAACAAATACTATCTTGCAGATGTAGTCAAAAGATTCTTAATGTTTTTTCCAGATTGTTGTTTCTTTTTTATTTGTGATATTGTATCATACGATATTAAAATCATACAGTACTTACAACCATAATATATGCCTTAAAATAACCATTAAATTAGCAGTATATATTTTAATTGTTTAAAAAGTCTTCAAATCTAGTCTTATTTCTTTTTTGAAAATGGATCCTTTAATAGTAATGTATTTAAATATCTTCTACATAAAAATAAATGATTTTGTCTTGAAATGGTCAACAATATTAATATTTAAAAAAACTATATTGCATTTATATGTTCTATAAAGAAATTAAATATTAACCAGATTAAACACCAACAAATAAAGTAACATTTTCCATTTATGAGATTTTACTGTAATATTAAGATCTAACAAAGGCTCTAAAATATATAGCCATAATTATCTGACTAAAGCTAAATAAAAGGATATTGAAAGCACCTGTGTACAACATCAAGATAATCAATAGTATGTGCCTAGTTATTAATACATGCAATGTATTATGAAAGTATTAAATCACAGTACTAAAACTATCATAAAGAATTATACATACCTGATTGACCTACCTCTAGATGAAATGTCAGTTTCTTGTAATAAAACAACTTCAGCTTTTAAATTACCCACATTTAATAAATTTGGCAATATTTTAACATATATATTTAATATATATGAGTGGTTTGCCAGAACTTTCAAGATTTTTTTTGTATGACTCAATCATTAAAGTTATTAATATTTTCTGAACTAGAGAATCAACTCTCCGATTCTTCTTCCAAAAGTTCTGTTTCACTTCATCTACTATGATTGGATGTCTTTCAGCTCCAAGAATAGCTGCTATCTCATTGAGAAAAAGAGGAATTATCTTTGTTTACCTTTGTGACTTTGGACCTATTTATTATCAGAGAACAATGCCATACGCTAAATAAATAAAACAGAATAGTGATATTTATAATTAGCATTCCAATTGGAAGTTCAATGTTTCAGTACTTTCATCAAAGTTGCATTTCTTACAATATGTTTATTATGGTAATAAAAATCTTTGGAAAGGCTGGGAGGGAAAAGTCAAGAATGGCAGCTTTGATTATTATTGTAAAAAGCAGCCTGTGTAACTCCTGAATGTTTTTCTCTTCACAAAAAAATGTGTCAGAGGACATCAGAGAAGAGATATGTGCATGTGATTGAGAAAAATCTCAATGCATAAAATAAATAGCAAAATGCAAAGGAGAGATTGTAGATGTTATTGAGCAAGTTGACTGTTGTTTACCTTTTGTCAGCAGGAAATCAAGAATGCAAAAAATCCCCCTCCCAAAAGCAATGCTGATTGGTTGACATTGTGCCTAAATTTATTTGCTGTCTTCAAAGAAAGACATCTCACATATATTATTTAGTCTTAAAAATAGGGAAAGCCAGGCATTTTAGATGTGTGTACTTTCATCCAGCATGAACAACTTGGAACTAAGTTGAAAAGAACTTGGGTGTTTCTCTTTTTAAATATAAATGATGTAACTGGCATAAGTGGTGATACTTGATTATAACCATTATTTTGTTATGAATATAAGCCACTATTAGCTCTTTGTCAACATTTGTGGAGACTTTAAAGAGCACTGAGTGATGTATAAAAATAATCATTTTGGTATTTATTTTTGTAAGATTTATATTCCACTTACCCTTCAGGATGAAAGATCCTTGCTCCCATGATTCAGAGAAGATTAAAATCTGAGTTTCCCTGGTGCCAGTCACACATTAATTACTATGTTGAACTCTCTGGGGTTTCTCTGAACAATCCAGATTTGAATTGTTCTTTGTTATTATTTCTAACATTTAAAAAATCCTTTTAAAATAATTGTATTTTATATTTCTCACATAAATGAGAGCTCTGAACTACTATCATAAACATCTGTTGTCACCTATCCACAGCAATATTGTTCAACAACCTTTGCTATCTAGTATTATAATGTAATCCTGTTCCCTGCAATTTTAATAGATTCATTTACATAATAGGAAGAGGCAGAAGAAAAAGACAACAAAAGAGTGAAATAGTAGTGCTGAACTGTCATGGAATATTTTATTTTATTATTTTTTATTTTATTTTGATATTTTAGGGGGGGAAATACCAAATGTTGAATAATAAAATAGCTGATTTTGGATAGAAATAAATCAGATTGGGTTACAAAATCAGTTTTGTGTTAAAATAGAATTTCTTATGTCTTGGAACAAATTGCCAACTGTCTACAAATAAAATCTGAGAAACACACCTATTTTATGACAAAATATTATGCAACTCAAAGATATTATTCATCAGTATCCTTACATTTCTTCACCAGGCATTAGTTGTTATGAATCATTGAGATTACTCTTGCTGATTGGATGAATGGTCACCAACTTCTCCACTGACATAAACTGACAGTTTGTTTACAACACAGAAAAGATCCTCCAATAAAAGCTGCATTATTATTGATTCTCCAGGAAACATTACTAGTGTTTTGTCTTGTTCAAGCTAATCTGACACTAATTAGATTTTTCTACTTTTCATGAGACATATTTCAGAAAGTCATCTTTACATGTCAGGCCAACTAGATACACTATTTAAGATAATTGATAGGAGCAAAACTTAGAAATATGTTATCATTAACAGATTTAATCACTGTTGTTTTGGAAGGGAATTTAAGAAATTACCATATGCATCCTAGTTTGGCTATATAGTGAGAAAGCCTTGAATGTACAGTTCATTCTTTTTGATATCATGCTTTTATTGCGCTATTTTACAAACTTTATACTTCCCTATTTAGTCAGATTTAGGAGCCAGACTTATTTTATCTCCACAATTTATTATCTGATCAGAATGACACAACCTCCCTTAAATGGTGCTATATTTGAAGGGATTGATTCTTTCATCTTAGTTCTATTGCTTTATTGGGCCTTATTGCTGATTTTTACTTTATTACCATACTTACTTACTTATTCATCATATTGATACAACCACAACAAAACCTTAAAAATATTATTTAACATTGCATTCAGACAAACAATCTAGTTCAGGGGTCTCCAACCTTTCTGGGTTGGGGGCCCGGTAGGAGAGGGAGGGGCAGGCGCCTTATGCACACATGCGCAAACATGAATGTGGCCACTTACAAACCTGGCTGCGAGCATGCGTATGAGGCTCTCAGCGACAGTGGCGCCTGTTTGAGGCTTGTGGCAATGCTACCACTAGTTTGCGCCGCAGCCAACCTGCTGCTTGCGACACTGCTGCCACCCATGCAATACTAACAGTGCTGCCACTACCTGCACAATATTCACAGCAATGGTGGCATGCGGGGTGTGTGAGCACATGCACATACACACGTGCACTGCCCAGCTACTCGCATGGCCCATAGGTTGGGGACCTCTAATCTAGTTGTTTAGAAATGGCTCAGTAGCCACCTGCCCTGTTTCAGATTTCAAGTTCACAGATACACAGTTACACAGCTTACCCCCAGCATTCGTGGGTACTCCATCACTGGAGATTTTTAAGAAGAGACTAGACATTCACCTGTCTGAGATGGTATAGGTTCTCCTGCTTGAGCAGGGGGCTGGACTAGAAGACTTCCAAGGTCCCTTCCAGCTCTATTCTATTCTATTCACTAAATGATTCTGGCCTGACACCATCTTGTATCTGTACATTTCAAAATAAAAATAGCTTTCAATTATTAAAAATATATTTCATTAAATTTAAGTTATTTATGTATGAAGCTTAGCATAGGACAGACATTCAGTGCTTTATCCTTTTTAATGGAGAAATGCATCCAAACATCTCAGCATTATTTATAGCTGCATAAACTGTTCATTCTGTGTATTTGATGTGACCTTTTCTAACCTATCAGCACCTTTAATTGCAATAGTCAGGGCAAATTTCTTGGTTGCCACTTTGTGAGATGAGCAAGAAGCATGTGCCTAAAGCAGTTTCTGAGCTATAAGTGCAACATTAACATCAATGATTGGAATTGAAAGAGTATATATGGCTGAAAAGCATACCAATAATACAATCTGAGCAGTTTTGATACGTCTGCTAAAAGCATGAGATTGTGCAAAATGTTATGTTTTTTAAAAATAAAATCACATTATAGCTTGCCTTATATTACTTATATTATCATAAGATTGTTGTTGATATGTCAAAGGTTCATGCCAGAATAAATCAGAAAATTTGGATTCAGCATGAAAGTATTGGGTATTTGGTTATTATATCACCAACTACTTTGGAAGAATGCATAACTGAAGCAAATATTAGATTAAAGGCTGATGAAACGTTCAGCAAGACAAGGAGCATTTTTCTTTCAGTTCGTATTTTTTCTAATATTACTAAGTTATGCAGAATGTTTCATTTATGAGTACAAACTGATTTGCAAAGAGTTTTGTCTGTAGCCTGGATAGAATCAATGTTATTGTTCTACACATTGTGTTATTATGAAGTATCACCATGTCACAGGAAAATGTGATGGTAGATTAAATGCTAGAAAAGGAATACTGAAGTAACATGACTCTTTTATATTACAGTTGTGTTCCGCACACTATGCTCAGAAAATTTGATAGAATATCACATTAGACATCACAGTGATATCAAGTTTACAGATTACAATTCAACTGCCCCAAATAAAAAAAAGACTTAACATACAACCTCATCCTCATGTAGTTAATCATATTAGTTTTCACTCTGTAAAGCAGCATTTTTTTTTATCTCTGCACAGAAGATTAGTGAATTTCAGAGAAGGGCATTCGTGCAAGGCCTGAAGCACTTATTTGGGGTCATTTAGAAGAGTGCACAGTCCTATTTTCAACATTTGTAATGGTTCCTAAAAAAGGAACTTAAAAATGGAAGAACATAAAGGTGATTTTAAAAAAAAGTTTCTCTCATACACTATAAAGCTCTTACTATTATTTAATCTATATAGATTTAGTTTAGTTGAGAACTCTAGATAGAATGGATATATGACCAATGTCTTCTCCCAAAAGTTAACTGCAGCATTAGAATTGGGCAAGAGTCCAAGGTTTCTGTTGTTAAAAGGAAGATAGATATTCATTTCCATTTAACAACTTTGTGATAATGAATTACTCTAATAAAGGGGAACCAAGGAATTTACAAATACATAGTTTTCATCGCAATTCAGAATGGAACAATGAGTTTTTTTCTCCAAAAAATAGTTGTTTGGATCAATGAATATCACCTGTTAAAGGTAAATGAAAACCAAGCAAAGGAAAACAAAATGCATCCCATGCTAACTTCAAACCTACTCAAGTTTGTCTGTCTGTCTGAATGGTGAGGAAATATATATTTGCACTAATAATTAGCTTCAAAAGGTGAGAGAGGGTGAAGAATGTTAAAGGCTGTAATCTGTAACATACTTATTCAGGAGTAAGTTTTGATGGAAACCAGTGCCAGCTAACTTGCAAAGTAATAGTTACATTCATGCATTTTTGCTACTTCTTATACTGTAATACTTTATATATATTATTTAAGAAAATCTTACATTATGCAGACTAAGAAGAACACATTTGAATGTTTTTTTCTCTTTTTGTTGCAATTTTTTCTTCCTAAAGCACATATCCTTTCAAAAACAAATTATGTTTTTCCACATTCAACAGTGGTGCAGAAACACAAGACTAGATGTCAAATATACAGCACTGTTTCTTTTATCTTTCTGCTTATCTCTTTTTATTATTTGCTAGATTTATGCCCCTTCGTTCCTTTAGAAGCAAGTTGCCAAGAGATGTCCCTACATTTTATCCAGTGGTGGGATTCAAATAGGTGGATGCCATTTCCGGAAGTCCATTCTGGGCCTGGGCAACAAAAAATTAGCTACCGGTTCTGCCAAAGTGGTGTGAACCGGCTGAATCCCACTACTGATTTTATCTTATGAGGTTAGGCTGAATGACAGTTAGCAGCCCAAAATCACCCACAGAATTTCGTTGGCAGATGATGGTTTTAAATGTGGAGCTTCAGTGTTGTACATCTTAACCATCACATTGCCTTTATTTTAGTTTTCTAAAAAGGAGGAGAGTTATCAATTTTCCATGCAGATCACTCTTGGCCATATGCCTGTACTGTTAATTTCCATTCTTATTTATATTTGTATCATGCTGGCAGAAACTAGCTAAATGACCCAAATTCTAAAATGTGAACATGATTACCTTTGCTAAAATGTACTTATTTTTTTCCTCCTTTGATTCATTCCTCTTTGGACACAATAGAATATAGAACAGAATATTGTTTATTGGCCAAGTGGGATTGGGCACACAAGAAATGTGTTTCCAGTGCTTAAGCATCTCAGTGTATATACAAACAACAAAGTAATATAATCATACAATACCAATAATAGAAGGTAATAGGAAAAAATGAGCAGGACAATAGTAATAGAGCCCTACTGCATTGTAGACATAAGACAATGCTGTGGGAATTAGCTGTTCAGCAGAGTGATGGCATGGGGGGGGGAACTGTTTCTGTGTCTAGTTGTTTTGGCATACAATGCTCTGTAGCATCATCCTGAGGGGAGGAGTTGGAACAGTTTAGGTTAAGGTTGTAAGAGGTCTGTAATTATTTTCTCAGCACTCTTTCTGGCTCGTGCTGTATATAGGTCTTCAATGGAAGGCAGCCTTGTTGCAATTGTTTTTTCTGCAGTCCTAACTATCTGTTGTACTCTATACCTATCCTGTTTAGTTGCGGTACTGGGAAAAATAGAAGTATTCTGCATGTTCACCATCCTGATTTTTTTTTCTTTTTACAACCTGCAGTCTGTTAATTTGGGGTACAGTCAGAGCAACTGGATGAAGCTGAGCATTTACTGGCCAGATGCCATTCCTGACACCCATGTGGAGTTCTCAGCAGGTATTCTTTGTACCCTAAGAAAGAAACATCTGCCGCTACCTAGAATTGAACTTTCAACCTTCCAAGTGGGAGGCAAGCATCTTCACAACTAGGCCATCAGGCTGCTGGTCACCCTGACATTTATAACGTAGAAAAAGAGTGAAGTATAAATTAGGGTAAAACAAATAACAAATAAATAAAAATAAATACATATCCCCTGATTACATGCAAGAATGGTGAGAAAGTTAGAGATTTTGAAAAGAAAAATATAATGACATTATGGCAGTCATCAGATTTAATTATATGAAAACATAGTCAACCAGTATTGGAAATAATGCTTTTTGGGGCTTAGTCATATGTATTACATCATATGCCATCTCAAAGCAAGATTGCTGATCAGATTGGGCAATAAAGCAATTTGCCAATAAACGCAAATTAACTAAAGTCAGAAGGCATTCTATTAGCTTTAAATAGCTAATATATTTATTTTCTTTTGATGTAACATTTCTCACATCCAAAAATGATAGATACATCAATACCTCTGAAGTTGTTCATAGAAAGGTTTGTTTCCTTCATCCATTATTCTGGCTCAACTGCAAATTATTGTGACTATGTGTATTCACACACCTACACCTATAATGTAACCCTGCCACTTAAAATAAATTGTTGAAGAAACAACATTTATTTTCTTTGTAGGTGAGATTAATAACATAAAAATGCTGACAGTTTCCAAAACATAATTTGCATCAAAAGAAATCATGTATGGATCCTTGCAATATTAGATTCATTTTACTAAGCAATTTTAGAAGATGATTGTTCTATAAAGTGATTATTTAATACATTTTATTATTTTACACTATCATAATCATTTCTATAAGATCACAATTTAAATTCATTTATTGAATTAAAAATGAAAGCATTATTTTTTGTGGAGAATATTTAATATAAGTAATATATAACCTATATTACTTTTAAACGAAAACTTTAACTTTCCAACCTGAATGCCTTACTTCATGTGACTTTGATTAGTATTAATTGTTTAATTTTGTTAGAATAAAAACAGAGTGATATGAAGAGTGTGGGAAGTCAGCCCCCCAGAAAAGGAAATATTAAAAGGGCAGAAAAATATATTTCCTCAAAGGATCTTAAAGAGGCAGAAAAGCATGCCCAGTTTTTTTAATAGCCCCAAGTCTCCTCCCCCAAGCAGAAACCAGCTCTGTAGAAATGCAGATGTAAATAATTCAGGAAGGTTGAAGCTAGAAGATTAAGAAGACCAAGACATCTAAAATCTACATACCCCACCCAAACTCTAACACGGTACATAATAGGATTAACCCACAGATGCCAAAGGGACATAAGTCAAAATACATGACACAGGAAATACAAAGCCTTAAACAGGAACAGGAAACAACCTCAAGAGCTCCAGAGGGTATAAAAACCCACTCCCTACATGTGCTCTTCTCTCTTTTCTTCCAGAGCCATCTTTCTGTCTGGCTCTCCTCTTCAGTAAACTGCAACCTTCTTTCTAAAGCAGTCGCCATGTTGTTTATTCCCAGCTTGGACTGAACCACGATGAAGACTTTTCCTTCAACAGGCTTTGTAGTTTAAAAAATTAAAAAAATAAAGAGGACATATTGTCTAAATTACTAATTCCCAATGCCGAAGGACACATAAAGTGCTAGTATAAAGCATGTTCTCAAATCCTAGACAATGGAATAAATCCAATAGAACATTTGTAAATAGGAACATAAGTCTAGATCAACAGAAATAGTAAGGCTGAATAAAGGGCTTGCTGATGATCAAATATTATAGGATCTTGATCAAACTAATCAACAATGTGGCAATTAAATATTTAATTCATTACAGTTAAATTAGTCTCTGATCCAAGATATTTATATAGCAATACAATATAAATATGATCTAAAGTCTAGGTTAATAACAAATGAAAAATACCTTGTGGCAGGAAAGTTTTTCAACATTACCCCATATATTATTTCAATAGTTCTATTGCTATTTAAGTAACACTATTCTGTGGCCTAATTTTATGCCAATGACTTTGTTTTTAAGCACATATACCTGAATTGCTAGCAATCTATATTGCATTGATGAAGAGCTGCACAGCAAATGCAAGGCAGGAAGATTTTATTATGTACATCTCCATGTTAGCAAAAGAAGCATCTGCTATTTTTTCCTGTCATGCAACTACTAAAACAGATCTGGCAATGAATATTTATTCCTAGTAACTTAAAACAGTTTACTGTAAATTGTATTTTATTCAAATATAAACTCTTTAAAAACTATCTATAAACATCAGTTAATCCAAAATTACTCTTCCATGTTGCTGAAGGAGACAGAGTAAATGGAATATAGAATTACAACCTTATTTGATTGTCACTATTTTATCAATCCATTTCCAAACTGGTTTCCATGAATTGATTTATAAACCTTCTTCTTATACTTCCTTCTATTTACCATCTCAGAAGCTGCTGTCAAGAGATCTGTTACTTGTTTTTTAGATGGATTGGGGAGTATCACATTGGTTATGTGGTCCCTATGTTACCCAGTGCTATGCCATATAGGTCTTTATAAATAACACTATAATTTGAGCCTGTGAGCGTAATAGTACCTAGTGCAGTATCTGCAAAACAGGTCTTATTCTGTAGTAGTAGTTTTCCCCTAGTAGCAATCTGTACTTCCAGCTGCTAGACCTTTACAGGAAGTCCAGAAAGATGCTATGGTTAGTGGTACTAATTACTGCCAAGACCAAGAGTAGCACATTCCCCTGAGTCAATAAAAGTTATTCATCACAGACTTCCGGTTCCTGTGAAGCAGCGAAGCAGTTGAGGGATTTGGGATGCCGAGCCCCCCAGCTGAGTTTCTTCCTGTTTGGGGACCCTAAATGGGCCAGAAGCCCCCCGGAGAGGTGGCAATGAAGGAAGGTAGTCCCAGGGACAGCGGTCTCCCCGATTGGTCCAGGAGAAGCCTTCCAGAAACCAACAGGAGAAAGGCTAGCTAACTCCATTGTTTAGTCCCAGCTGCAAGCAACGGAAGTCAAAAGCTCTACTCTAAGCTGATTGTAAACAGTGCGTTTGAAACTGGGTAAGAAATATTGATTTTCTCTTTCCTACCTACTTTCCTGAAGAGGAGAATTCCCAAGAAGCAAAAATAAACCTCCGAGAGTGAGAAGGGAGGGGTTTCCCCCCCACCTTTTTGCTATTGGAAGCGGTGAATCTAACCCTTTAAGAAGGGAAAAGACTAGAAAGATCTGAAAAATGAGCCAATGCTGACACCTACTGGTGGATGAGGATCATGAAATCTCTGCCTGTGGCCTTCAAAGTTTTAACAAACACAGCTGTTTAGATAAAGTGAGACTTACAGAAATAATGTATACTTCACAAGATGAAATATATGATAAGCTGCAACCAATTCAAAGGACAATGATCTCAAACTACAAAGAAATAGAGAACAACTTTGAAAGTATAAACCAACTTATCTCCAATTTAATTTTACTCCAAAAAAAAAACAACCCTCAGGAGAATACAATAGAGTTGACTGAACACAAATCTGAGGATAGAGACTTAAAGATGGAATTTTACAAAATAAAAGAGTATGATTTAATTCAAATGGAAGAAAAGACAACTCACATTTCAACACTACAAGGCAAATTTGAGGATAAGAAAAGAGACTGGGAAAAACTGGAGAGACAAAAAGTGACAAGAGAAGTGGAGAGAAAAGGAAGGAAAAAGATTCCTAATAAAAAGGAGTGGGCAAATGCCCATGACAAAGACATTGATTTACTTTTTATATCTACAGCAATACCTATGATCATATGGGAAAACCTTTGGATTCAGCAAAGTACATTGATTAAGAAAGATATTGGGCAAAGAAAAAAAATTGAGATGGAAATTAAGAAAATAGATGATGGGACTTATCAGAGAGAATACTTAAAAAAGAAACATTGTTCGAATATGGTTAAAGAAATAGAAAAACTTTGGAATATATCACTCTAAGAGGGATGAATTCTCTAAATAATATAGTATGCTTCTTTCTTTTCTGCGACTTAAATAAAGCAAATGTTTTAGATACTTAAATGTGACTGAATTTAAGAAAAGTATAAAAAATGTTTTGAATCAGAGTCAAGGGATTAGATGATTAGACCTATTGAATGGAATGTTTAAAGATTAAATATATTCTTAACTATGGTTAAAAAGAATAAGAAATTGAGGAATAAATATATATTAACCTAGGAGGGATATATATTTTAAGTAGTATGTTATTTCTTATGTTCCGTTGCTCTTGCTTTCCTTTCTTCTTCTTTTTTCTTTCGTTTCTCTTCTTTTTCCTCTCTCTTTTCATTCTTTTATCTATTTCCTAAGAAGTGTAAAAGTGTGAGATGGCTTATTTGGAAAAAATAGAATTAAATCTGTCAATGTAAATGTAATTAATCGTTGAGAAAATCTTTATTAGTAAGAATATCTAGAATTTGATGGGAGAAATAAACCAAAATAAGGATTTATGATAAGGCAACCAAAATGACTGAAAAGAAAAGAAATACTATACTAATATAATTATTATTTTTTAGGAATATTGGAAAAATTATATATTTAATTGTTATTCATTAGAACAATAAGAATTGTATTAACTCAATGTTTGCAAAAAAAGATATTTTAGGAAAAGAGGAAATCAACCAAAATTAATATATGGAACACAGATTATAGAAAGTAATTGTTAAGGATTGTTTCACAAATGTAACCCAGACAACACACTGTTTACCAATTATTGAGTGACTTATGTTTTGTTAAAAAATAAATAAAATATATTGCCAAAAAAAAAGTTATTCATCACAGTAATAAATTTCTTTGAGATGCAATTCTGATTGAGAAGAACCAGATATTCTAGGATCATATGTGGTTGACTCCCCATAATCTTCTCAACAATATTTCTCAGAAAGAA
Organism: Azemiops feae; assembly: GCA_023970755.1. Classification (NCBI taxonomy): domain Eukaryota; kingdom Metazoa; phylum Chordata; class Lepidosauria; order Squamata; family Viperidae; genus Azemiops; species Azemiops feae. Next base: position 103,107 of record JALGBA010004270.1, on the reverse strand, counting down.
AAGATTGGAAACCTGACAGAATTTCCCTAGTAGATTGAGAAATGTCATCTATGAGACACAAGCAAGTGGCTTTTCGCTGCTCCTCAGCGATGATTGAACTATCTGAAGCCAGCCCCATACATCTGGCCAAAAGAACCAGCTAAGGCTCTTATCCAGGAGGATAAATTATCTTCAAGGATCCTATCTACTTTCTCAAGTTCCCTATGGACCGTATCCATTTTCTCAAGTTCAAAACAATCTGAATTAACACTGCAAGATTGTGCATCATCTCTCTACATCTAACCCACTTGGCAATCAGAATTCTGTTACTCCTGGTACCCTAGCTGAGGGCACAAGGCTTTCTTGCCCATGACAGTTTCCTTCCAAAAACTGGGAAGATGGCCTCAAGTGTCTAGAAGCTGTCTTGCAAAGGACCAGGATAGGTATGTCTCATTATTGGCAGGAGCAAGAAAATGGCAAATGGCAAGTGAGATGGCAGGGAGCTCAGAGTGCAGGATGGTGAGAGTGACCGTGGCTGAGACTGATTAGGTTGCTGTGGCTTCACAAAGCAGCTGTGGATTTGTGATATGCTGCTGGGCCAGGAAGGGGCTGAGTTTTACACTGTGAAGGGCTTTGCAATTTGCTATGACTCAGGGGTTTCTTGCAATCCCAGAGCTGCAGTGTGCCCTAGACACCTGTGGTTCTGCTGCAGCTTGCTGCTCTGCAAGGCAGGATGCAGGATATTCAAAAGAGCAGAGATGGGGGAGGAGGGAATGATAGGCAAGGGGGAATTGAAGAGGAGGCAGTACCTTTCCTTACAAGAGAATGGCTTGGATTGGGGTGAATCTTTAGCTAATGATGAGTGGAATTTGATTAATGATAACAACAGGAGTGCTGAGATTCTGTTGCTAAGTGATGCAGTCACATGACATCATGCTTTATGACAACATCACTTAGCAGCAGAAATTCTGGTCCCAATTATGGTCATCAGTTGAGGATTTTCATTAACTGTAGAGCCACGGCTGGAGTTTCACACTGACCTCTTCAGGTAAAGACACTCTTATTTGTACATGCAACATTTTTAATAATTTGTAATACACTCTGAGATATTATGAATAATAAAAATGCAACTAAAATATTGCAGTAAAAATGTCACATTCTTTCATGTTATTCTTGAATGAAAAGTGGATTTCTGAAAGAATACTTGTAGCAGTCTGAAATTTCTTTGCCAAGAATCAGGTACATTGGATAAATATATCCTGGTTCTCCACTTAACATTATTTAACCTCAGCAGAAATAAAAGTTAAGGATGCCAGGAGTATTTGCTTCTATTACAAAACCATTAAGCAATTTGAAATGCCCCTAGTTAGTAAAAATAGATACTTACCTTCTTGGTCTCTTACAGTAAATTAAATAATGAAACTCTATTGAATGTGTTGTGTTATATTTGAATAGGTATTGAAGGAAGAAAAGCAAAATATGAAGAGTAAATAATGAAGCAAAAAAAGTTACAAATTAAAGAGATAATATTTTTTAAATATAGTAAACAGAATCCTCATCTCAAATGCTTATAATAGTGTATAAACAATTTCTATATTCTCCCACATTCCCTTGAGATATAATTATTACTAAAATCAGTGATCCAACTCCTACTATGTTTACTAGGAAAATAATAATTTGTATGTTTGTATCTGTAAAATCAAACCCAATTGCTTACTTTAGAGTCAAAGCTCTTAAAGTTTAAAGCTTTTCTCCTAAATATAGAAAGAAAATACAAAATGCAATGTAATCAATATTTTGATTTACAATGATCAATAATATAACATGGGTATATCCAAAAGAAATTTATACATCATGTAACATTTACTCCTTATACTTCCTACATTATCAGGCAAAAACAGAACCAAAGAAAAATGGAGAAAGGAGAAAAAACAGCCAGCATATTACAAAGTAAAAGACTGTTAACGTAACTGAAAGCTTTTCTAAGGAAGTGATATAATGAAAGTGATAGCTAACTGAACCTGCTATTCTGCCAAGAAAACTGTATTGATGTTGGTATGTAATCACTAAAGATTACCTTTATCTCTTAAGTGTTTACTTCTATGTTTAAATAAATACAAGTTCTGTACTTAATTGAGTGACAGGAAATCAGTTGTTAAATGTCTCTATGCAACTCATAAAGGGCCCTGAGGAAATAAGGACTCTAATTTCCTATGGATAAGGAAGTTCACTTGACTATGATCCTCCAAATGAACTTTGGATAAGAATTGCAGGAGGGAGAAAAGTAAGATTGAATGTTTTTTAAGGTGCAGAATAGAAAGGGAATCACTTCTTTCCATCTTTCTTCTGATGCTATTGTGTACATAAAAGAGTTAATGCTGAAACAACCAAAGGAAATTCCTTACAGACTGTTCATGTTATTGCCAGAGGTTTGTTTCCAGTGGCTCTGGACAGTTCTCTGGCTTTTGATATAGGGAGATACTGCTTTTTTCCCCATTTCTCCAGTTAAATGTATGTATATCTTTCTAACATTTGCCAATTAATAAATATACATCAAGCTATAGGATTTGCTAGCCAGACTGAGAGGCATGTGAGCAATGGAATTAGGAAATGACAACAAAATTAAAATAAGCAAGAAAATGGTAAGAGAACACTTATCCGACCTTGACGAATATAAATCACCGGGACCTGTCAGATTACATCCCAGAGTTCTGAAGGAGCTGGCAGATGTTATCTCAGAACCATTGCACCACATCCTTCAAAAATCCTGGAGCACCGGGGAAGTACCTGAGGATTGGAAAAGGGCTGATGTGGTTCCCATCTTCAAGAAAGGAAAACAAACGGACCCAGGAAACTACAGACCAATCAGTTTAACATCAATACCTAGGAAGATCCTAGAAAAGATAATCAAAAAACAGATCTGCAAACAACTAGAAGCAAAGTTATAACTAGTAGCCAACACAGGTTTGTTAAAAACAAATCATGTGTCAACTTTCAAACGATCTTGGCTGCAGCCATCTTCACTTCGTTTTCAGTTGCCACAGCAATGGGAGGGGGGAGATGTATTCTTTTAGTTTAGACATAAGAATAATTTTCCTGTGGGAACCAAGATCAAGCTACCTAAGTTTTGGCAGGCTGGAGTTTCAGTTAGAAAGCCCGCCAAAGTATTAATTGGGGATTGTGATTTATGACATATTGCAGGGGTGGGAAGTTCAACTTGTTACATTGTAACCTTGGGGGGGGACTTTCAGTCTTGGTTTCACCTTTGTTCATGCCGATACTATGTAGCCATTAAATGTGTTCTTTGAGGAAAGCAATTGCCTCGGAGTTCTTATTTCTACTGGACTCATCTATTGGAACCATGATATTAAACCAAGACTCCAAAATTCAGTAACCAATGGGGTCCTAAGCCCCGGTCACCTACCTAGACTCTGGGAGGATGACAAAGACTGAGAGAAGATGCAGAAATGGAAAAGAAAGGGGAATCAATCTCGAGCCTCGGAGTGGCAGCGGCAGATGGGGCGCAGGCTGCTGCTCTGGTAGAGAGTGTGGTCCTTGCAGCCGGAGCGAGACCAAAGGCCCGTGAAGTCCTGTTGAAGAAGCTGACTCAGAGGGAAGAAGCGATCATCCTTGGGGGGACCTGGTGGTCAGACACTGCCCTACCACTCAAGAGCATGCTGAAAGCTGCAGAGGTTGAGTTCCCACTGATCTCATCACAGGGTTTCCATTCACCTGTGATGATGAAAGCAAAATGACCAGCCGCTTGGGATGAGTCCAGAGAGTGGAAGTACCTGACCGCTATCCACAGCCACTCGGTTGAACGTCTGAGGGAGAAGTTTGACAGGCTGGATATGGGTGAAGGAGGGCAGGCCATGCACCAAGTGATCTCAGGTGGGTGAGAAGACAGGTGGTCCCATGAGCCTCCACTGCCCCTGCGAAGTCCCAGCCCCATAGCGGTGGCACAGGCCACTTCCCTACTGCCAAAGCTGGACCTAATGTCCAGTGCACTGGCAGAGCCCTGACTGCTACTGATGCCACGCCAGTCTGGATCAATCCCAATGACAGGTTAGTCCCAAATATTACCAGCGTTCTACCAGCCCTGACCAATGCCGATGTCTCGCTAGCCCAGACCAGTGCTTCCGTTCTCCTAGCCCTGACCACTACTGATGCCCAATAAGCCCTGACCGCTATCAGTGTCCTGCCGGTCCAGGAGCACTACCAAGGGTCTACCATCGAGGGGGTTTTCAGCAGCCCCAACCCCAGTTGCCTGGCTTACTGCAGGCTCTCTGGGATCACCGTCCTGCAGATCCATCTCCCCCCTCAAGCCCACTTTTGATGGAGACCTCAAGAAGATGACTATTTTCCTGAACCAGGTGTGGTCTCATGTAAATCGTTACGACAGGGCTTATTTAGACGAAGCCGAAATGATTGATTCTGTAGCCACAAATTTGGAAGGGGAGGCTGCAGAGTGTATGACTGCCCTACATGAGGAGCAGGCACCAGAGCTATTCAATTTTCATCTATTCATGTGTGGCTGAGAGCCAGGTTTGAAGATGAATCCCAGGTGGTACAAGCAGAAAAGGACATCCACGATGTGAAGAAGAGGGATCGGCCTGTGAGAGAGTATGTAAGAGAATTTCAAAGGGTGGCAGGATGGATCAGGCAGTGGCCTGAATAGTCATTGATCCACTACTTCAAAGCGGGGCTGGACCGCAATCTGTTTCAGATGTGCATCTGCAGGGGGAATCCTGATCAACTCCACGATTGGTACCGTTTGGCTACAAATTTGGATATCGAACTGACCTGGTACCACAAGCCTGCTGTTTCAGGACTGTGACCAAGACGAGATCCGGTGTGATGCCCACCGTTGCAGCGCCCCCCACCTGCCACGGCAAGTGGATCTGTTAGAGCTTCCACTGGATCTCAGACCAAGTGCTTCAGGTATGGACAACTTGGGCATCGAGCTGCAGACTGCCCAGTTCCTTTCCCTCCACCGAAAAGTGCAACTGCAGCTCCCACGAAGCCAAAGAGACAACCTCGGCCAGCGTGAGAGAAGTCAAATTGGGTCAGCCAGGGGCAAATTGTACAAGTCATCTCTCCTCCCCAGGAGAAGCAAGAGGAATCGGCTGAACGCCTGCCTGCACCCAATCCATATGACAGCGATGACACAGGGGAAGACGACCCGATGGTGAGTCAGCCTATCCCACCTTCTACCCTTTCTGCCAAACTATTGGTGCCAAAATCAGGGGCTCAGATGGATTTGAACGTTTTAGTTGACTCAGGATGCACCCAATGCTTGATCAATCTCCCCACCATACTAAAATTGCGCATTAGGGCAAAACTGCTGCCTCTACCCATGAGGTTTGAGCAGGCCAATGGATCTCTTATAAGAGAAGCCCCAGCCACTCACTGAACTAGTGTGCCTAGAGACAGGGGAGCATTGGGAGTTAATCCGTTTTGTGGTGATCCCAAAAATGACAGAAGCAGTGTTTCTGGGGTTGGCTTGGCTTGACAAATGGCACCCTATGATCTGGTGGGAGAATGGAGTGAGGACTTTAAGATTAGCAACTGGATCTTCACCTCCTCCCCCAATCAGTGGCCCATATGAGAGTCAAGGGCAACCCCTGGAGACCTTGAAATCTGCTGTGAGTTCCCTGCCAGGAGAGCCAATTATCCCAAGTGAATATAGAGACCTAGCAGAAGCATTCAGCAAGGCAGAATGTGATGTCCTGCCCCCCCCCCCACCAAGCCACTGACTACGCTATTGAGATTTTACCGGGAGCCAAATTACCTAAGCCAAAAATGTATTTGATGACCCCCCCACGAACTGAAAGAACTGAGAGCATACATTGATAAAAACTTAGCCAGAGGATGCATCCAACCAGCAAAATCCCAGGTAGCCGCCCCAGTGCTTTTCAAGGAAAAGAAAGATGGCTCGATGAGGCTATGTGTGGACTATAAGGGGTTAAACTGTGTCAGCGTGGAGAATATGTACCTCCTCCCCTTGATGAAGGACATGCTAGCCCATTTGGCAAAAGAAAAAGTTTTTACCAAATTAGACCTAAGAGAGGCATATTACCGAGTAAGAATCAAGGTGTCATGGTTCCAATAGATGAAACCAATTAAAAGAACTTCAAGGGAAGGATTTCTTCCTTAAAGAACATTTTATTCAGGAAACAAAGTATCGGCACTTACATAGTTGAACCCAAGACTAAAGTTCCCTCCCCTGATACAAAGTAACAAGTTGCAATTCCCAACCCAAAAAGGCCATCATAAATCACATTCACCAATTAATCTAAAATCCTCCCCACCAAAACTTTATCTAGAATTGACCTTGAAGCTCACCCAGCTGCAATTGTTTAGGCTAACTTAAAAAGCTCAAGCATTACTCCCATCTCCCCTTCTACATCTGAAAATCCCAAGCAACAGAAAAAGCACAAGTAAAGTAAAAGGAAGGAGACGAGTGAAAAACAGCTTTTAACAGCCCCTTGGGGTGTTTCCAGTTCAATGTTATGCCTTTCGGCCTGCAGGAGGCTCCTGCGGTGTTCATGCAATTGATAAATCAAGTACGGCATAATCACCTGTATAAGGGGGTTTGAGTTTACCTTGACAACATCCTCATCTATACAGAGACCATGGCGGAGCATGTCAAATTAGTACGTGAAATTCTCAGAAAACTGCTGAGCACTAAACTTTACGCTAAGCTCTCAAAATGTGAGTTCCATCAGACACGCCTGGATTACCTAGGATATAGGATTTCCAGTGAAGGCATTGAAAGGGATCCAGCTAAAGTGAAAGCTGTACTAGAATGGCAATCCCCACGGACCCGTAAGCAACTCCAGAGTTATTTGGGATTCGCAAACTTCTACCAGCAATTCATCCCCTTCTTTGCCAAGATTGCTTTGCCTATTACTGAACTGTTAAAAATGGGGGGAAATGGGGGGGGGGGGAAACTGCAACCCTGCCAACCACTGCCATGGTCCATAGAATGCCAAACTGCTTTTGAGAACTTAAAGAGACAGTTTGCAGCAGAACCCATTATCAAACATCCCAATCCTGAGAAACAATTCATCATCCAAGCCGATGCCAGCGATGTGGCTGTGGGGGCCATTCTTTTGCGAAGGAATGAGAATGGAGATTTGCAGCCCTGCACCTATACCTCCAAAAACATAATGGACACTGAATGAAGGTGGCCAGTCTGGGAGAAAGAGGTGAGGTGGCTCTGCTTACTTGGCGTCATTTCTATGGACTGATCACAAAAATCTAGAGGCACTGAACCCCCCCCCCCATAAATTATCTCCTAAACAAGTCGGGTGGGTGCAGTATTTTAACTGTTTCAATTTCACACTAAAATACATCCCAGGAGGAAGAAATTTCCTAGCTGACACCCTGTCCAGACTGCCCCAATAAAAAACCTGTTGAGAGTAGATTGTGAACTCCATCATTCTGCAATCAGAGTCAATCTCTCAAGTAATAACAGGAGGGCCATCACAGGCAAAATCAACTGAACCTGACAGCCCATTAATGAAGAGGCTAAAGGAGGAGCTGAAAACTGATTCCTGGTTCCTGGCAAATAAAACCATACTGACTTGTCAGGACAGATTGGCTTGGAAAAGGTTGAAACTGTATCTAGCAGAAACCCTCAGATTTCAGGCCCTCCAATGCAGCCACGATAGCAAACAAGCAGGCCACTTTGGATACCTAAAAACTTTACATTTAATTTGATGGCAGTTTTGGTGGTCAGGGCTAAAGAAAGATGTTGAGAATTATGTGAAAAGCTGTGCAACTTGTGCAACAATGAAAAAATGTCCAGGTAAGCTCCCTGGATTATTGCAGCGAGTCGCAGACCCTTCCCAACCCTGGGAAGAGATTGCCATGGATTTTATTGTGGAATTACCTGAAACTAGGGGAAATACGGTAATATGGACTGTGATTGACCTTTTTTCTAAGCAAGCTCACTTCATTGCCTGTACTGGTCTTCCCTTCTCAAAGAAGCTGGCAAGAATGTTTCTCAAACATATCTACCCACTCCATGGAGCTCCAAAGTGGATTATTTCAGATAGGGAGGTGCAATTCACTGCCAAGTTCTGGAGAGACTTTCTGAAACTTATTGGGTCCACGCAGGGACATCAGGTTTTCATCTGTCTACTAATGGGGCTGCTGAAAAAATCTAACTCTGTGGTGGAACAATACATTAGGTGTTATGTTGACTACCAACAGACAACATGGGCTGACCTCCTCCCCTTTGCTGAGGTGGCTTATAATAACACAGTGCATAGCAGCATTGGACTCACTCCTTTTAAAATAGCTACTGGTGGGGAATTCATTCCCATGCCTGAACTCCCTCAGGACCCTCCTGTTTCTCAAACTTTAGATCAATGGGTAACTTCTTGGAAGACCGTTTGGGACAATGCAAAAGCGGCTCTAACAAAAGCCTCAAAAATTTACAAAGAGCAGGCAGACAAGAGAAGGGCTCCCTCAGAGGCCATTTCATGTGGGTGAAAAGGTTTACCTCTCTACAAAATATCTAAGACTCAAGCTGCCTAGTAAAAAATTGGGATCAAAATTCCTTGGACCTTTCCCCATAGTGCAAATTATAAACCCAGTCACCATGGAATTAAAGCTCCCTTCCCTTTTAGGGAAAGTTCACCCTGTATTCCAGGGCAGTTTATTAAAGTCATACAAAGCGTCTTCATTGAGACCTCCTCCAAAGCAGGCACCTGGTCCCCTTGTCGTGGAGGGGGAGACTCATTATGAAGTAAAACGAATCCTTGATTCAAGGTTGTCCAAGGGAAAGTTACAGTATCTGGTGCAGTGGAAAGGTTACCCACTATCAGAGGCCATCTAGTAAAAAGTGCTGATGTAAAAACTGATAGATTAATATGAAATTTTTATGATAAATATCCAAATAAGCCTAGGAGTGATTCCTGACTCTAACTCCTTTTTTGCCTTCTGTAGAGAATCCGACTGTCAACTTTAAAACAATCTTGGCTGCAGCCATCTTCACTTCGTTTTCGGTTGCCACAGCAATGGGAGGGAAGAGATGTATTCTTTTAGTTTAGACATAATAATAACTTTCCTGTGGGAACCAAAGTCAAGCTACCTAAGTTTTGGAGGGCTGGAGTTTCTGTTGAAAGCCCACCAAAGTAGTTAATTGGGGATTGTGATTTATGACATATTGCAGGGGTGGGATGTTTAACTTGTTACATTGTAACCTTGGGGGGGAACTTTCAGTCTTGGTTTCACCTTTGTTCATGCCGATACTATGTAGCCATTAAATGTGTTCTTTGAGGAAAGCAATTGCCTCGGAGTTCTTATTTCTACTGGTCTCACCTATCGGAACCATATGCCAAACCAATCTTATTACATTCTTCAACAAAGTGACTAAACTAATAAAATACTGTGGGCATGATATACTTAGATTTCAGTAAGGCATTTGATAAAGTAGACCACAACCTACTTCGTGGTAAGCTAGAAAAAGGTGGAATAGACAACATCACCATTAAGTGGATCTGTAGCTGGCTGGAAAACTGTACTCAATGAGTAGTCCTCAATGGCACTACATCCACATAGAGAGAAGTAAGCAGTGGGATACCACAAAGTTCCGTCTTAGGCCCAGTACTCTTCAATATCTTCATCAACGACTTAGATGAGGGAATTGAAGGGGAACTCATCAAATTCACCGATGACACCAAACTGGCAGGAGTAGCCAACAACCCAGAAGACAAACTCAGGATCCAAAAAGATTTTGACAAACTTGAACAATGGGCCCTATCCAACAAAATGAGTTTCAATGTGGAGAAAAGCAAAGTTTTACATTTAGGCAGGATAAATCAAAGGTACAAGTACAGATTGGGCAAGACCTGGCTTAAAAACAGTAACTGTGAGAGGGTCCTTGGAGTCCTATTGGATGATCACTTAACCATGAATCAGCAGTGTGCAGCAGCAGCCAAAAAAGCTAATACAATCCTGGGTTGTATAAACAGAGACATAGAATCAAGATCACGTGAGGTATTAGTACCGCTTTATAAAACCCTAGTAAGACCACACCTGGAATACTACAGCCAACTTTGGTCACCATATCACAAAAAAGATGTTGAGAGTTTGGGAAAAATTCAGAGAAAAGCAACTAAAATGATCAAAGGCCTGGAGACTAAAACATACAAAGAACGGCTGCAGGACTTGGGTTTGGCTAGTCTAAAGAAAAGAAGAAATAGGGGGAACATGATAGCAGTATTCCTGTATTTGAAGGCCTGTCACCAAGAAGAGGGGGTCACGTTATTCACCAAAGCATCAGAGGGCAGGACAAGAAACAACAGTTGGAAACTGATCAAAGAGAGAAGCAACCTGGAATTAAGGAGAAACTTTCTAACAGTGAGGACACTTAACCAGTGGAACAGCTTGCCCCCAGAAATTGTGGGCGCTTGATCACTGGAGATTTTTAAAAAGAGGCTAGACAGTCACTTGTCTGAGATGGTATAGGTCAGGGGTAGGCAACCTTGGCTCTTTTATGACTCGTGGACTTCAACTCCCAGAATTCCTCAACCAGCCATGCTGACTCAGGAATTCTGGGAGTTGAAGTGCACAGGTCATAGAAGAGCCAAGGTTGCCTACCCCTGGTATAGGTTCTCCTGCTTGAGCAGGGGGTTGGGCTAGAAGACCTCCAAGGTCCCTAAATGTGCTGGCTGCATATTAAATTAGAAATTAAATGGTTTTCCATTACTTCTGACACTTCTATCTCATGCAAGATTAAAATGTCCAAAGAGAAGTTATTTTTTAATTAAGATAGAAAGATAGTTTATTATATTTCCAAATAAAGTTGTGAAATAAAATATAAACTAAACTGGTAGTGATTCTCATCTAGAATAAAACAGTTTCTCAGTAATAGGAGCCAGGATGATCCAATAGAATTGAATGTTTAAAAAAAAGTTAGTGTAATACAATACAATACAATACAATACAATACAAATGCAAAACTGATTCCCTTCAGGTTCATGACACTTCTGACAGGTATCTATTGATCAAATCAGTAAATCTTCCCAAATATATCATGCCAAAAATTAGGCTGTGACAAAGAACATTGTTCAGTATTTTCAGATTTAGCCTGAAACATACAGCTTTCAGAAGGCATATTAAAGTATTTCATGCAAAGAAATCAAGCAAGCCTTGTATAATAAAGATTTTTAAAGCATCTACATAAAACATTAAACTACTGTAAGTAATATCTGATGATAGAAGGGACAGGGACCTATGCTATCCATCTGTTGTGTTGCAGGTGTTCCTGAGACAAAATCAAAGTCAGAAACAAGCAGGATCAAAAAAGAATATAAGATACTTCCTCATGTAGAATTTTGTAACCACTCTGTTACCTACTAAAAAGGCAAGGAAAATCAAGACCTATATGTTTTCTACTCTTGATTAAAGGTGCAGAGAAGAATTGTCTTTGTAAAACAATGGAGGAGGGAAGCAACTGGACAGCAATAGGCATGGAGAAGCCCTGTTGGACGACTAACCCATAACTGTGCATGGGCATACAACTGCATCCTTCATTATATGCAATAGTGATATTATATGCAGGATTAAAAAGCCAACTGAAGACAAGATCGTCATGAAAGAAGCATGAGTTTACAAAAATTCAAAGTAGTTACTGAAGGCAACTCTAAAAAAATTATGGCCATTAGGTCAATGACTGAATGATTTAAAATCATCAGAAGCTATTCACTAAGGCTCAACATACTTCCCCAGAAATGCTTTTATCTCAAATCAAACATTGAGCAAACAGGAAGTGTTTGTGTGAAGTAACTAAGCAACTAGACAACATTATTTAAATATCCATAGATAAGCTATCTGGTTAAACCAATGAATTGCTGAGCAGGAATATTCTTTAGATCAAGGGTGTCAAACTGCCAGCCCGCGGGCCAGTTTCATCATACTGAAGCCGCGCCCACCCCATTGCCGGCAATGCAAAAAGAGTCGCGATACATCGCGACACATCACGTGACGTGGCAAGTTTGACACCCATGCTTTAGATACTTGCAAAGACATCTTTTATATTTTCCATCCAATATGACCAGTATCTCCTCAGCCTTGAATTATGACCACAAGTAGCTGCAGTATACAGACTAGAAGGCAACATGAATGAACTGGAATCAATGGTACAATGCATTGCATGAGAAAGCCCTCAAAATTCTGAGCCCCAAATCTTCTTGTATGTTAGATATGACTACCCTAACACTAAACTGTGAATCAGAATGGCAGTGGCTCCTTGCTAATGTAATCTTTGTCAGTTCCTGTGCTTTTCAGTCCAGATGGTTCACACGTTCCTCTAATAAAACTTCAGCAGAGATGCTTCCTCTGAAAACAACAATGATTCAGAGCCCTGTGTCTACTGAGCACCACAATAGCTTATGTGAAGAAGAAAAAATAGCTCCTTTGTCTGTAATAAATGCTTCCTGATTCCTTGAATGCTGAATATGCACTATTCCCTTAAAATAAAAGTTTAGCACCTTATTCAAGAATATGTGGAATTTCTCTGGGTTATACTGACATTGTTCCATGTTGCTATTTTCTGTCTAGAGTGCCAGGTTGTGCCCCATTTTTAACAGAATAAAACATCTTGAATTAACATGTCTAAGACAGAAATTTTAAATTTCTTATCTTTGGACATTCTTTCCTACAACAAGTCATAGAAGTATAAGGAGCAAACTTATAACAAATTGACAATTTCATTCATCATTAGTCATAATGAAATGGATTTTTCTGGGCTTTCAGAGAGGATTTTTGCCAACTGTACCTGGTGATGCCAGAGATCAAATATGAAATCTTCATATAAATATTACCTGCCATGAAAGCCATGTTTTGTTTTAAGTACCAAGGAAAAAAAGAGAGGTAAAATTAAAATCAAATGTACTCATTTAGCAAGTGTTTTTCCTCCTACTTATTTCACTTATTTTAATTATATCAGTGTAATATCTATATATTCTAACTGCTTTTCCTCTCCAAGGATTGTCTAATATTGATTGGTATTTAATATTAATAGCATGCAAGCTTTTTCTGGGCTACAAAATGGAAAATGACATAAAATCTTTACTGCTTTCCAATGGTTGCTTATATTTTTACAGTACAGATACTGAAAACTTAATTAATACTCTCTTAACTCATGCTTACAGTACTGCCTATTATAATTTTTCAAATAGTAAATAAATTCTACTTATGCATTTCTGTTTTTTGGGGAATAAGGGCTTAATTACTTTCAAGTAATGCATACAATAATTAGTAAGACATTATATAATGCATTGCTTAATACAGAATGACCCTGGCAAATTTTATATATATATTAATAAAAACAACCTGAATGAAATATGTAAATTAGTATTATAAGAACTCTTTAAGAAGACTAAATTTCTATCATGATTTTTTTTACTTACGATGCAGTAACTATCATGAACTAGATTAGAAATAGCAACCCCTATAACTTTAATAAATTAGTGATGATCACTAATTTATCACTATAATTTTCAGTGCTTAGGTCATAACATTAGAATGCTTCTCATAGCTCATTGCTTTTGTGGATTAGGGCAATAGGTTTTCTGGAAGGAAAAAAAGCAGAAGCAATGACATGTTTATGGGAAGAAAAATGCTTTTACTTCCTACTCAGTATGTGCTTAAGGCTGTAAATTATATGATGTGAGATAAGGAACACAAATCTATTAAAAAGAAAAAAAGAAAAGAAATATGGCATGCTGATTTCTCTGTTGCAGCAGAATTTGGAAATCCAGCACGAGATGCTTGAAGCCAAATGGGACAATAAGCGTAATGTGCACTTCATGCCATTTTCTCCTTAAGACTAGAAAAGCAGATGTATTATATCAGAACTGGGACTGGAATGTGTAACAGATCATTTCCTGGATGATTTTTTCACAAGTTTCTTTTTGACATTTGTATTAGAATTGTGTCCCTTGCTTGGATTGTACATTGCTGCTGCAATACACAATCTGCCAAGATGGGGCCAGGAGAATAAACAATAGCAGATTTCATGTTTTCTTTGCTTCTTGGGTAATTACCAGATATAATTCATTTTAGTGCACCCTTCAGGGCTGATTTTAAGTTTTTATTTTCAATGGATCATGCTGGTTATCTGGTTCATTTCCAAAGAACAGAAAGAAGATAAGCTTTTTAAAATATTTTATTAGGCAACAACAAACAAGTCAAAGAAGAAAGTAATCTCAAGTTTTGCAGCCCAGATCTGGTGACCTCGATTTAACACAAACACACATAAATATTGAATGTGAGATCTTTTTCCCAGATGGATTATTAAGATAAACTTATTTGATTAGTTTTTAAATAATAAACACTGGAAATTTTTCCCTGTATATTTAGGGGAAAGCAGCAGATAATTTTCTGGGTTATAGCTGTGCATTGGAGAAAGGAAGCTATCTGAATTTAATACGACTTCTCCAACAGTATTGGCCTTGATTGCTAAAAGTATATTGAGATTATTAAAGTAGCACCCAAAGATTTATGTTCTCACAAATAGTTTTCTTTTTTAATTTTGAATGATATATTTTTTAAGTTTATTCATTCATTCAGTGGTTAGCATGTTAGGATAGTGACATACTCCTCTAAGAGAGAAATATATATTTTATTTTATTTTTTTTGCCTCTGGTTAGTAATAAGAGCTCATAATGTTCTATCGTCCCAATAGCTGAGGAAATATAGGTAATAAGGATACCAATGTGCACATTTTGTTATTAATCATTTGCTCATGACAAGGTATTGTGACAATATAAGCCACTTGAAGCCATAAAATACATAATCTTTAATATAATAAATCAGTCTGTAAGAGGGGACTCCAAAGAATCCAAAACCACTGACCAGGAATCCAATTATTTGAAGGAAAAATAGGGGTAAGAAAAGAAAAGGAAAGGAAAGGAAAGGGAAAAAAATCCCAATAGGTGAAAAAACTGAAAGGAAGAAATAGTTTTCTTTTTTATGACAAATGTACAAATCATCTGAGAAGATTTACTGTTTGCTACGCTCACCAGGTCTGAACATTTAAGGAAAGGAAAAGTTAGGTATTTACAAGAATATGTTAGACTTTGCCAATATAATGCATATTTAGGTTTCATTTTATAGGAAGAGTGAATGTGGATGTACAGTGCATAATGTGGATAAATCTACTGAATAAATTATAAGGAAAATAAATATAAGGAAGAGTCTGTATGAAAGCATAATGTACTTGTCACAAAAAAGCCTTTTATTTTCCAAAGTAGAATAGATAATTTATTATAATACCCAGTAAACATGTAAACATTTTAAGATTATGATTGGCTTTCATAAGATGTTCTAGATCAGTTATGTGAGAAGATCCTTACCATAAACCTGTAATTTAGCAGCTACTTTATAATCCAGTCCTGACTTCTGAGCCTATTGATATACTTAGCCACAAGGGTGAGCAGATTTATTCAACTCTTCCTTTTGTAAATCTTCCATTATAGTTTGTCATTTTTCCATTAGAAAATCTCTTGTTTTAGTCTGCCATCACCAATACAACCCATAGTTCATATTTATGATGCTGACAATTTCAGCAGCGTGAGAAGCTATGGTTGGGCAAACTTGAAGGAGGCTATTTTCAAATTTTACCTTACAGCCAGAAATGGCCAAATCAAGCAACAATTTAATAAATTCACACTAACTATAGAATGCCACTGGAAGTAAACTGGATTAATGCATAAATTGTCCATGTCCACATCTCCAGCCAATTTGCAGCCACAAGAAAACTTTGAGATCACATAGCTGAAATTTGGAAGTAAAATAGTTGATTTTCTGTGATGATGATATTATCCATTCAGTCAAGTCCAACTCTTGGTGTTGTATGGGTCAGGTCTCTTCAAATCTTCCAATCTTGCACTATTTCTTTGAGTTTTTCTATGTTCTGGATGGTGTCAGCTTTGATAGCTTTAAATTTCAGTGCTATGACTTTTACTGATGGGAGAGGGACAAATGAGATATAAAAATAAGTGGACTAGGATTCTTTCCCCCAAGAATGAGACTGAGATACTCAGCTGTGTTGATGAAATGATTTACCAGGACTTGAACCATAGTGTGCAGGGAATAAATGTAGACCTGTCTGCAATTCTTTAAAATAACATCTTTTCCTTGGAACATGCAGTGGCTCTACACAGCTGCCAGCTGATCTTGGGAAAAGACATGTCTACTTTAAAAACTAGTATGCAGTTGCTATATTTGTATTAGAAAACTAAGCAAAGACAAGGGGGAAAAAGCAAGGGATTAAAGCCACAAGAACAGTAGAACAAACATAATTATGCACTGAATATTTTCTATCATTAATCTCTATTGATAACATGACATGAATTGTCAGAAATAAGGATAAGAAATCCCTCTTCCCTCTGAAAGAATTGCAACAACCATTCAAGACAGGATAGCAGTAATTAAAATAAAAGCATATTGCTGGATCAAATACTGCCTGCAGCATCTCACACTCACAGATCAGTCTTTTATTACAAAATTTGAATATCAATATTGGAAAGATAGAGGGGTTTGGGGAAAAAATAGGGACAGTTATCATGGTCATATTTAAGCAAATGTGCATAAATGACTGTTTGATTTAAGGTCTGCCCAAAACAAATTCAAGATATTCCACTGTCAAGGCAAATAGTGCATATGGACATATAACAATGCCTTCATTTGTGACATATAACAGTGTTCAGCATACAGACATTGACCACAGTGAAACTGTATCTTCCACCACACTTCCATCTACAAAATCTAATGCTCCAGTAGATGCACTTCTGAAATACTTTTAAAAAGATTGGGAGCACCAGTGAAGGAGAGATGTGTTAGCAAAAGTGCACTCCAAATTAAATTTCTAATTAAATTCACATATATATTTTAAACAGATTCAAAAGTGTTTTGCCATGGAGCATCCCAGACTTTTTAAAATTAATTTATTCAACAATTCCTCAGCCATTCCCAGAATTTAGCTATTTTTCTGATATGTCTTCATATCATAGGGTGACTGAAGAGTTATCACATGGTGCTGAAGAGTTCTCTAAAGAACTGTGGTACTAAAAAAAAAAAAACGCTAAGGACATTCTGTTTGGAGATGAAGAGGTGTAATGATTTTGTGTAACAACATGTGCAAAAAAGCAGGGTGCTCCCTTGTGTAACATGGTGATTTGTACAAAAGTTACTGAATTAATCTGCCTGATTCATAACTATGACATGGGAAGGGGGTCATCTTACAAATTTCAATAAAATATCAATCCTTAGCTGGGTTCTGAATGTTTTTTGTAAAATAAAATCCCACATTTTACTGTTGATATATTTTTTAAAAAAAAAATTTTCTGATTAAGCATCACTTCCTATGTAGAATTACAGTAGTATATGAAATGTTCACAAAAGATGCATGCAAAAATATAGGTAGGTAAAGGTAAAGGTTTTCCTGTCCAGTCATGTCTGACTCTAGGTATGGTGTTCATCTCTGTTTCTTGGCTGAGGGAGCCAGTGTTATATGAAAGTCTGTGGTCATGGAGGCAGTATGGCTATATGCCAAAGACACACAGAACATTGTTACCTTCCATCAAAGTGGTACCTATTAATCTACTTGCATTTGCATACTTTCAAACTGCTAGATGGGGAGGAGCTGGGACAAGAATAGGAGTTCATCCCATTGTGCGACACCCAGGTCTCAAATTTAGGCTGTCAGCTTTAGCTATAAATATATATATATATATGTATGTATAATATATATGTATGATATGTATAATTATAAAGATAGCTATACTCAAAATATAATAACTGAAAACTGACAAGTTAGTAATAGAAATACTGTATATATAGAATAGAAATGTATATCTCATTAATTTCATTCATATGAGTATGTTTTGATTAATCATTTGGGAATGACATGAAAAAGAATGCAATGTAAGAGTGAGATTTTGATCTTATGCGTATAAAATATGGTAGTTTTGAGTAAGAAGATAAGGATGGCTAAAATTATTTTTGACCTCTATAGCACTGAGTATATAAAATATCTCTTGAGTCAAGCTTTACATCTGGTGATTTCATAGATATGCCCATGAAGCTTTCTGACAATAATATTGGAATTGTCATGTCTTTTTTTTTTATAGATATTTTCCATCTTCTCTACTTAGCTTGCAACTTTTGGACCCTTTAGCAGTATTCAAGAATATACATTATATAGAATCTAGAATTCTCTCATTTACATCTTACCTCAGAGAGATGAGGAGGAAGGGAGAGAATGCTTGCATTTTAACATAGTAGAAATTTATCCACCTTTTTTTTTTTTGCTGGCATGAAAGTTATGCCAAAAATAAAGAGTGTGAAATATGTAACTATTTGGATTCTAAGTTTCAGGATGAGTAGCCTTTCCACTTGTTCTGTTGTGAGTAAATGTATATATTTTATTTCTTCATAGTGAGGCTGGTCCAGAATAACAATGCCAGTATCATTGTTGGTCCTTTGGTGTCACAAGTACAAAATGACATTCTCATATAACTCCATTCTAGTGAAGTGATAGCTCTATGTTCCAAAAGTGAATTGTTAAAGTCAAGCTGCTGCATTGTAATTACAGACTATAAAATAGTGGAACTATGCCAAGTGGTTTCCAAAACCTATATATTTTCCATATTGATTCTGTTATGGGGTGGCACAATACAGTTAAATTCTGCTTGTTTCTCTATGCAAGCAGACCTGTAGCTATGTACTTTTGTCAAATTACTAATCACTTTTTGGCTTCAGAAATCTTTCTATATCTCATTGATAAAAGATACAAAGGACTGCTTTCACAGTGCCCACACACACACCTGAGAATTTAATTTTCTAAGAAATCGTGGATATATGTTTTCCTAACTTCTTGATTTCAGTGTGTCAGAAAGAGGAAACAACCACTACCACAACAACCCTTCAGTCTTTCTCATGCTTTTGTTGCTAACAGCTATAAATTAATACATTTTATTCAGTATTCATAATTTATTCCATATTCAGTATTCATAGTTTATTCAAAAGAAGAGACATGAGGGCCTTCATTAACATCAATTAATCTTTTTTTGACTTCTAGTTGCTGATCAGAGGAAAATGAACTGTCTGGTTTATTTAATCAAATAAATCACAGTTGGGTGCATTTGCTTATATTGTAAACCATGGTTTACAAATCATGATTGGCAAGATCAGAATCTGGGGGAAATAGGAAAACCAGATTCTTCTCATTTACAAAGGAAACTGCATTAACAGCATCAGACAAAATAGGTTGTACCAATGTCAGGTTTATTGAATTTAGGCTTCAGATTTAGTTAAATGAACTGTCCTAAATTAATGGTTTGCTAAATGTTTTCAGATATTGTTATTATCTAAAGCTGTATCAGGAGAAAACTCAGTTGCTAGCCAGGTATGTTGAACATCTGATATCTGCTATTTCTATTGATGCATCATATGTAGTTATAGTGTAGCAGATGATGGTAGCTGCTTTGTAAATTTGCTGGTCTTGAAATACAATAATTTGATACAAAAGGAATATTATCAAAATAATTTTGCAATACACATTGCAGTCTCTCTCTTTTTGCATTTGTCTACATTGTTTTATTTATATGGTGTTTTTACTAAGAATGTTGATTAAGCTTCACTACATGTCAAATTGTCTTCCATCAAAACACCACAGTATCAAAATTTACATATTCTAAAACATTACCATCTAGTAACAATTAATCCAACTCAATTTAAATCCCAACTCAGTTTTTATTGTTAAGTTCTCCTAATTATTGTGGAATAAACATACACCGCTGCATATTTCAACATGTTTATAAAAATATCAGTCTCAAAGTTATGTTTTTAAAAAAATAATCCTCAAATTCATGTAGAAGAAACTTATTTGAACAAGTTTGATATGGGGTTAATACATTTCTTTGTCTCCATTATCTTCTTAAATAAGGATCAATAGTACTTAATTAAGATTCTACTTAAAACCCAATCAAACAAAATGCCCACACAAATTAAGCTTCCTCGTTTTGGATGTCGGGGTTATATTGTTAATTAAGGAAACTTCAGAATAAAGAAACTCCAAGAAAATTGAAATTTCTTCTGTTTGTAACCATTTAAGAATTTATACATTTGGTAAAATTTTAATTTTTTTCATTAATTGTTATTCCAAAGATTAGTAGATAGTGTATTAAATACAAGAATATAAAACTGGAAAAATGTCTTTCCCTATAAAATCTAATTAACCAGGGTCATTTCCCTAGTAAAATATTATTTCAAATTCAAACATTTCAGAAGGTAGTAAAATTGTCTTCCCAATACTGTGAGATCTAGTTAACTAGTGTCATCCAGTCTAAAAGATCAAATCTAAATTGTATTTTGGTAATGCTTTTATTAGATCAACTGGAATATCACATGCTTATGTGCAAAGTTTTGAAGTCTTGGATATTTTCATTGTTGGAAGAAGGTGGGAGAGCTAACAATATTGATATAATCAACTGTATCTGAAGAAAATGCATAAATAGTGCTGATAAATCGGTTTATATATTTTTATTGCATAAAAAATAAAGTTAAGTTCTGCTGTCCTTTTGAGAGTTTAGGGGATCTTCCCAAAAGGGTCTGGGACAATTTGGCGCTGCCATAATGCTGTTCCTACTTAACTCCTACCTCCCCAGCACAGCTGTGTGGCCCCTCCATGGCTGGCCCTTCATGGACTCATAAGCACCATCTCAGGCCACCCATCATGAACCTTCATCCATGGCTGGCCCTACATGGATACAATGCCACCACCAATATTCCCTGCCACTTCTCCAACACTGCTTACTCATAGGTGATGCAGCACAGCACACATTTTTACTCACAGGTGATGCAGTTCAGAACACATCTCCACTGTAGATTCCCCCCACAGGACAATTAATCCCGCTGGTGGGCAGACTCAGCTGCAGGTGTGGTGCCAGGAGCTCACGGCAGCGGCAGATGGAGCGTGCACACCCTGCCTGCTACTGCTGCCATGAAGATCTCCTGCTGCCAGCCCTGGAGTCACCCCCCACACTTCCATGGAGGCCACTATCCTGTGGACAATTGCCCACATAAATCCAGACTGCTGCTGCCATGAACCTCTGTCCCAGCATCGGAGTCACCCCAAACCACACTTCCACAGAAGCCACAATCCTGTGGGCAATTTCCCACACTTGCCCTGCCTGCTGCTGCCACAAGTCCCTGCTCCAGTGCCGTGCCTGCAGCCCTGCCTGCCCACCAGTGGGGTTTGTTACCCAGGTGGTCAAAGCAAAGGCGTCTAGAGAGTCCTTTATTGCTCTAAGTAAATATTCCAACAAACAGCCTTCCAACAACTGGTAAGGCTCCACCCTGAAGGCAGCCACCCTCAGTCTCCCAAACAATCACCCATATATAACAAAGTCCACAGAGTAGGAGCATGCTAACAGGGTAAGGTCCCAGGGTTCTGAGTCTACCTGGCTAAATGAGTCCACAAGGCAAACTGTAGTCCATGATGCAAAGTCAAGGCACAAGACAAAAGGCAGTCCTCAGAGCAAAGACAAGGTACAAGGCAAAAGGCAGTCCTCAAGACAAGGCAAAGCAAAAGGCAAAAAGCAGTCCTCAAGGTAAGGGCAAGGTACAAGACAAAAGGCATGAGTCAAAGCCAGGGGAGTGTAAGCCAAAACAAACAATTGTTCCTGGTAAAGACTAACTCCCCACAGCTTCTCTTAAGTCAATTCACTCCAAGTGTTCCTTGTGAGGAGGGGTGGGGCAACCTTCTCCTAAATAGCCTCATAGCCCTTCTCTGAGCTTGCCTATGTTCCACTCTCCATGCCCTTGGATCGAGTGGGGGAGGTAGCTGTTCTTCATCAGAAGGGATCTGTTGCCTCTCAGTATCACTGCTTGTCAGTAGCTGATCCTCCCCTGTGTCTGTGAGGGCAGGCAACTCTCTGTCCAGTCAACCATCTCCCACAATGCAAGAGAGTCCTGAGACGGCATTTTCCTCAGCCCCTGGCCTCTCCAAACATGCCAAGGGAGGCATGACCTCCCCATCGAATGGTTCTGGTTCCAACTCCTCCTCCTCTGAACTGGACTCTGATGGCGCCATGACATCAGGCTAATCATCCTGTGGGGGAAATCAGCAGTGGAGATGTGTGCTGTGCTGCATCACCCATGAGTAAACAGCGGAGAAGCTACAGGGGTTTATTGGTGGCAGTATATTACTCAGGTAGGGCCAGCCATGGACAAATGCCCAAGGTCGGTGGCCTGGGATGGGGGTGCCATGCTTATGTGACCATGGAGGGCCAGCCATGGAGGAAAAACCAGGGGCTGCACAGCTGTAACAGGGAGGCAGGGTTAAGTAGATGCAGCATTAGGGCAGCATCAAATTGTCCCATTCTGTCACAAATTTTATTTCCTTACACTATGAAACAGTTGGGCTAAAAGAGAGTGTTTGGTCTTAATTAACTCAGTTACCACTATGGATGCTCACAAGACTTAATCTGGTCTTTCTAATCCAAGTAATTCCCTTAATACACTATTCTACTTTCAAACTTCTCTTTTATGAAAAAAATGAAAACTTTGCGTGAATTGAAACTATTCAGAGAAGTAAATATTTATAATTTTAAAAGTGTAATTGATACTGAATTTATGAAACTACTCTGATAATTACAAACATAATGAACATTTCATGTACTTTCCTGCATGCCATCTATTTACTAAATGCTAGAGAGTAAATGTATTTTATTAAATATAGGGGGAACATCTTTGCAGTTTTCACTAACAAAATCATCATGAAATTTACAACAGCCTAATATCAAAGCCAATTTAAAGATTAGTGAGTTCAGACATCCCATTTAACATATTAGTCAACACAGTGTTAATCAAATTGAATATTAAATTAATACGAGTAGTGGTAAACGTTTTGACAAAAAGAAATAGCATAGCTGGGAGATGTTACAGTCATAAAAATATATTTTTATACATACTGTGTTAATTTACTGGCTATTTGATTCCATTTTCTGAAGGCATATAGCCAAGAAAGTGATATCTCATGTAATTATTGCTTTACAGTAATAATACAATTCTCCCATTTTGAAAAGACTATTAATCAGTGGAGGAGGAATATTTGGCAATTTTCAGGGATGAAAATATTCTTTAATTAAAAGGTGGTAAAGGTTTTTGCTCCTACTTCAAGCATGGTCTGTTTGCTTGTAACAACCAATTGCAATTAACGTTCTTGAAAATAATTAGCCAAAGGAACAATAATCTGGAAATCTCACACATGCATACATGTAAGTTGCCATTGAAGTAGTATGTGTTGTTTGTGTTAGCCACTTGTTTAATTATCTTAGAATGCTGATATCTAAAAATTTATTCAGAAGGAAGAGGGGTTCTTAAGAAATACTGAATACCATATTCTATGAAATATTGAAAAACCTAGGTTGAGTAATTTTACCTAGTAGTACTAATACATCTAAATTTGAGTCCATAAACAATCAGCAGTACATACTTAATGATTTCCTTCTGTGACTGTTCTTCAGAATAGATTTACTAGTTTCAAATAAAATATTTTGATTATTTTGCACTAAATAGCTAACAAATGTGTGGCACATTTTCAAGCCATAATCCCATATTTATTTATTCATTTTAATTTATTTATCAATTTTTATGCCACTTATCTCCCCTATAAAGTGGCTCTGGACAGCTTAAATCATTTAGGAATGTCATTGCTGATTTAACTTAATACAAATGATAGATATTCTTCATAGTACATAATAATAATTTTGTAATGAATTAATATCTGTGTATTTGTGACAAACTCAACTCTTATCTATGCTTTAGCACTTAATGTGTTATTTTCTACCATGGGGAACTTATAGTGGGTTATTTTAGGATAACCCACTAAAAGTCTTAAGGATAAAGATTCCACCAAGAAAATATACCCCAACATAAATCCAAACTCCTTCATGGATTACTGCCTTGTCGTGGCGAAGGGGCTTGCGTAACTCAATGAAGTTATGAGCTATGCCGTGCAAGGCCACCCAAGACAGACAGGTCATAGCAGAGAGTTCTGACAAAATGTGATCCACTGGAGAAGGAAATGGCAACCCACTCCAGTATCTTTGCCATGAAAACCCCATGGACAGTACTAAAAGGCAAAAAGATATGACGCTGGAAGATGAGCCCCTCAGGTCGGAAGGTGTCCAATATGCTACTGGGGAAGAGCAGAGGGCTAGTAATAGTAGCACCAGAAAGAGTGAAGCGACTGGGCCAAAGCCGAAAGGTCGCTCAGCTGTGGATGCATCTGGTGGTGAAAGGAAAGTCCGATGCTGTAAAGATTTTTTCTCCATAGGAACCTGGAACGTAAGATCCATGAATCAAGGCAAACTGGACGTGGTCAAACAAGAGATGACAAGACTGAAAATCGACATCTTAGGAATCAGCAAACTAAAATGGACAGGAATGGGTGAATTTAATTCAGAGGACCATCAGGTATACTACTGGGGCAAGAATCCCTCAGAAGAAATGGAGTAGCCTTCATAGTCAATAAAAGAGTAGGAAAAGCCTCTCTCTTTTTTTTTTTTAGTGGAAGTTCAGCTTAAAAAATAGATTGCAGCATTATAAAATATAGAATCCAAACCGAAATATATTTCCAAACAGAAATTTAAAAAAAGCAAATAGTCAAGTCCAGCACAGAAATTAAAAAAGCAGCAAGAGTCCCAATCAGTAGCAGTCAGTTATTATATTATAGTCCAGTCTGGGCATCACGCCAAAATCAGAGAGTGGGAGTTCAGCTGAAGATAGTTACATTGTATCAGTCAAAGTTTCTGGGCTTCACGCCAAGTTCAAGGTTGCATTATAACGGAAACAATCCACATGAGTCCGCCCAGAAAACAAAAGGTTTTTTTTTTTTTAAAGTAGGCAATACTGTTCAGGAGGGGGGGAAGGAAAAAAAGCATTCCACCCCCCTCCCTAAAGGTTTTCACCTAAACTGAAGATAAACAAGCCAAGCGAGAGAGTCACAATAAGGATTTTTTTCAGGATACCCGAATTCCAACAGCTTATATAAACAAAACAAAACAACAACAAAAAAAATTATTTTTCCAAATCCCGTTTTCCCCAGTATCCAAACGCTGCTTTCTCAAAATAGGGAAAATAGTCCTTAAAGCTGTTAACAGGGAAGTAGATAGATTAACAAGAGGGAAGGAAAGGTCTCACCCGGATCTTCCATGGTGGTTCTTTTTGCTTAGATGTTGCTGTGACTTTCGGCTGGAGCAGCTAAGTGATCGGCCATGTTACTGGCCGATCTTTTCCCCGTCGGCCCAAAGGTGATTTCTCGGACTGCAGAGGGAGCTGCCGCTCCCTCCGTGATCGACGAGTGCCCTCCTCTACGGTGGTCGCCCCTCGAGGGCGACTTTCGACCCTGTCCAGGGTCTACCGGCGGGGGGAAACCAGACGGCAAAGAGAGCAAGTTCTTTGCACGTCCGCTGGCATTGCAACCGGATCCGGAAGATGGAGATTTCTGATGACCAAAAGCAGAATTCAACTAAAACATTTACAATTTTAAAAGCAACAGGAATGGACTTCCAAACACAAGGCACAAAAAACGCTGACAATAGGATAGCGCAGACAACACTGGATAAAAGAGAAGAAGACTATGATTGGACTTAATGGTGGGAAAAGGCTTATAGCCAATCACTAAGATGGGAGGAACTAGAGGCCCTGCTGTGGAAACCTACCTGGCACAAAAAGAAAGCTAGAATTAGATTTAAAAATGAGAGCTAAAACTTCATCTGATGGGTAAAAAGGGCTTTTGGACTTTGATTGAGCTAATACTTTTGAGATTTTTAAGGTTATTCTGGTTTGAGTCAACATTAGATCAAAATTATGGATTTGATTATGGTTTGGAATGGCAATAGGGAAAATTGGAAAATCTAAAACTAAAGGAGTTAGATTGAGATTGGTGAAATATTACTGATATTCTTACTCACAAGAATTGAATGGTAATTAGCAATGTATTAAGTGGACTAAACTGAAACAATTGAGGAATTTTTAGGGATTTGGATTGATCTATAAAAATATTGGATAGAGTATATGAAATAGAATATAGTTGAGAAACATTAAAATATAATAGTTATAGAAATAATTATTGTTTTATTATTTTAGGCTAAAATGTAATGGTTTTAAAATATATAAACTTATGTTTACATACAAAATATGTATGTGAAATAGAATAGAATAAGAGATATAATCTGATTGAGAAGTATGAATTGAAATTGGAATAATAGGTATATGTGAGAAACAATTTATATTTTAGGAATGCTCGAATTGTATACTATATGTTTATGTAAGACCAAATTGAAATAGGTTAATTGAAAGTTGGTTAAGCCTGAAAACGGGTGAAAATATGATTGATAGCTTTTGTTTTTTGTTTTTGTGTGTTTTTTTTTCTTTTTTCTTTTTTCTTTTCTTTATTCATAAAATAGAGAGGGAACCTTTAAAGAAGTAGTTTAAATTGTATATGTATGACTGTATCTTTTGCTTTGTTCAATGGAGTGCCCTATCTCCACGATGTGTTATAAGCACTTGGCTGTAAAACAAACAAAAAAATTAATAAAACTTGTTATTAAAAAAAAAAAAAAGAGTAGGAAAAGCAATACTGGGATACAATCCCCAAAATGACAGAATGACCTCAGTGCGAATCCAAGGCAAGCCATTCAATATCACAGTAATCCAAGTCTATGCCCCAACCACTGGTGCTGAAGAGGATGAAATTGACCGTTCTATGAAGCCTACGCACCTTATAGAATCAACACCAAAAAATGATGTCCTTATCATCATGGGGGATTGGAATGCTAAAGTAGAAGCCAAAAGATAAACGGAATAACAGGCAAGTTTGGCCTTGGAGTACAAAATTAAGCAGGGCACAGGCTGATAGAATTTGTCAAGAGAATACGATGGTCATAGCAAACACTCTTTTCCAACAACCCAAGAGACGTCTCTACACATGGACATCACCATACGGTCAACACAGAAATCAGATTGACTATGTGCTCTGCAGCCAAAGATGGAGAAGCTCTATACAGTCAGTAAAAACAAGACCAGGAGCGACTGTGGCTCAGATCATGAGCTTCTCGTTGCAAAAATTTAGGTTTAAATTGAAGAAAGTATGAAAAACACTAGGCACTCAAGTATGAACTAAATCATATCCCTGATGAATATACAGTAGAGGTGACAAATAGATTTAAGGAATTAGATCTGATAGACAGAGTGCCTGAAGAACTATGGACAGAGGTTCGCAACATTGTACAAGAGGTAGCAACTAAAACCATCCCAAAGAAAAAGAAATGCAAGAAAGCAAAATGGCTATCTGAGGAAGCTTTGCAAATAGCTGAGGAAAGAAGGGAAGCGAAAGGCAAGGGAGAAAGACAAAGATACACCCAATTGAATGCAGAATTCCAGAGAATAGCTAGAAGAGATAAGAATGCCCTCTTAAATGAACAGTGCAAAGAAATAGAAGAAAACAATAGAATAGGGAGAACCAGAGATCTCTTCAAGAAAATTGGAGATATGAAGAGAACGTTTCATGCAAAATGGGCATGATAAAGGACCGACAATGGAGGGACCTAACAGAGGCAGAAGAGATTATAAGAGGTGGCTAAAATTCACTAGAAGACTATACAAGAACGAGCTTAAGCATCCCTGATAACCACGATGGGGTGGTCACTGACTCGATCCCAGACATCCTAGAATGTGAAGTGAAATGGGCCTATAGGAAAGCTGAGCAATCCACAAAGCTAGTGGGAGGTGACAGTATTCCATCTGAGTCTTCGAAATCTTAAAAGACGATGCAGTAAAAGTGCTACACTCAATTTGCCAGCAAATTTTGAAACTCAACAGTGCCACAGGATTGGAAAGTCATTTTACATTCCTTCCAAAGAAAGAGTCAATGCAAAGAATGTCCACACTATCGCAGCCATTGCACTCATTTCACATGCAAGTAAAGTTATGCTTAAAATCCTACAAGCTAGACTCCAGCAGTATGTGGATCGAGAACTTCCAGAAGTACAGGCAGGATTTCGAAGAGGCAGAGGAACTAGATATCAAATTGCCAACATATGCTGGATTATGGAGAAAGCTAGGGAGTTCCAGAAAAACATCTACTTCTGCTTCATTGACTATGCTAAAGCCTTTGATTGTGTGGATCACAACAAATTGTGGCAAGTTCTTAAAGAGATGGGAATACCAGACCATCTTATTTGTCTCTTGAGAAACCTATATGCGGGTCAAGAAGCAACAGTGAGAACTGGACACAGAACCACTGATTGGTTCAAAATTGGGAAAGGAGTCCGGCAAGGCTGTATTCTGTCGCCCTGCCTATTTAACTTATATGCAGAGCACATCATGAGAAAGGCAGGGCTATATGAATCAAAAGTTGGAATTAAGATTGCCGGGAGAAATATCACCAACCTAAGATATGCAGATGATACCACTCTAATGGCAGAAAGTGAAGAGGAACTAAAGAGCCTCTTGATGCGGGTGAAGAAGGAGAGTGCAAAAGTTGGCTTGAAACTCAACATTAAGAAAACCAAATCATGGCATCCGGCCCTCTCAATTCCTGGCAAATAGATGGGGAAGAAATGGAGGTAGTGACAGATTTTATCTTCCTGGGCTCCTAAGATCACCACAGATGGGGACTGCAGCCAAGAAATTAAAAGACGCTTGCTCCTGGGAGGAAAGCTATGGCAAATTTAGACAGCATACTAAAAAGCAGAGACATCACCCTGCCAACAAAAGTACATATAGTCAAGGCCATGGTTTTCCCAGTTGCAATGTATGGCTGTGAAAGTTGGACCATAAGAAAGGCTGAATGCAAAAGAATTGAGGCCTTTGAACTATGGTGCTGGAGAAGACTCCTGCGAGTCCCTTGGACTGCAAGGCGATCAAACCGGTCAGTCCTAGAGGAGATCAACCCTGACTGCTCCTTAGAAGGCCAGATCCTGAAGTTGAAACTCAAGTACTTTGGCCACCTAATGAGAAAGAAGGACTCACTGGAGAAGAGCCTAATCCTGGGAAAGATTGAGGGCAATAGAAGAAGGGGACGACAGAGAATGAGGTGGCTGAATGGAGTCACTGAAGCAGTAGGCGTGAGCTTAAATGGACTCCAGAAGATGGTAGAGGACAGGAAGGCCTGGAGGAACGTTGTCCATGGGGTCGCGATGGGTCAGACACGACTTCGCAACTAACAACAACAACAACAAATAAATCCAAATCAGAAAAGTAAGAAAGATAGACTGAACTACATCTATGTAGCAAATTGGTAAATATCCCCAGCCCTTAAACTTTTGTATCATAAAAAAATAATCAACTTGTAATTTTACAGAGTTTCTACATACTGTGTTTCCCAAAAGTAAGGCCTACCCCGAAAATAAGCCCTAGCTTGATTTTTGGGTGTGGGCCTAATATAAGCCCTACCCAGAAAATAAGTCCTAGTTTTGGGGTGAGGCACACACCTAAAAATCAAGCTAGGGCGGGGCTGGGGGGATGGAGCTGCCCCATGCACCCTGCACTTACCTTGCAGCCAGGCAGGCCTCTCCCCCCCAGCCCACTTCTTCTGCAGCGTCTTCTGTAGCCAGGCCTGCATTTCTCAGTCACAGGCCTTTCCAGAAGGCTTATGTAGCCAAGTGCTCAGCTATGGATTCAATCCATAGCTTAGCACTCAGCTGCATAGGCCTTCTGGAAAGGCCTGACTGCAAAATAAAGGTCAGAATGCAGCTGGGTGGAACTGTCAGTGCCAGAGGTGATTATAAAAAACATCCCCTGAAAATAAGACCTGGTGCCTCTTTTGGAGGCAAAAAAAATAAAATAAAAATAAGACCCAATCTTATTTTCGGGGAAACACAGTAGTAATCAAACACTATCCTAGCAGAGACAATCCTTTTGAGTTTTTTGTTTTAATTGTGTGGTGTCTTTAAGTCAAGATTGCTGGCAATTATATGACAAGACTATGTAGTTTTTTGGCAATATTTTTCAGAAGTGGTTTGCCCTGTCTTCCTCCTAGGACTGAGAGCTAGAGATTGAATCAAAGTCATCCAGCTGACTTTGTGCCTACAGTGGGACTGGAAGTCACAGTCTTTCAGTTTCCAGATTCATACTTTTAACTACTACAACAAAATAGTTCTCTTAGAAATAACCAGTACAGGTTCGTTAATTTTCATATAAGAAGAACTTGTAAATATGAACACTTTCCCCCATTATTCTGGCAACTGAAAAATTCATTATCCTGTTTCTGGTATTGACATATAGGGGAAAAAACAATATTGGTAGATAAGTGGGCTGGGAGAGTTACCAGAGCTCTGGAAAAAGGAGGACATTTTTATGTTTTCTGTTTGTCTTAAAATCAAGTATTGTCAGGTGTTTGAAGTATCTTGTTTCATATATTGCTATCAGGTAATTTGTTTGCTTCCTTTTTTGTCTTGTCCATCGAGAGGCTAAAAAGCCTAAATTTACATTATTTAATTTATTTTCTGATACCAGCAATTGGCTTCAATGCAGCCCCTTTAAATCTATGATGACTATAGTCTTAGATTGCACAACTTAACATATATTTCTATAGTTCAATTTGAAAAGCACATTATTAAGTTTACCTTATATGTTAGATGTAATCATCTTCAAGAAAAAATCAACCCTAATATAAAGACTAATATAAACTAAAATATTTCAAAATCTAGCAATAATTATTTCAAAAAGGCTTAACAAGAAGTTTTTATTAGTAACACCACTAGCAGAAGAAGCAGGAATAATTTTCAATTAACTTTTAATTGAAGCTATTCATATTAGAATTGCAATGAATTTGGGCAAAACACCAATTCTAACAGAATGTGTGGTGTAAGGCAGAGTATAGATGGTATGTCAATTTTTGGTGAAAATAAGTGATAGTGATGGTCTAATACAGTATTGGCTTTCTGAAGTTTTGCTATAGTAAGATAAAATATGTACTTTCTTCAGTAAATCTTATTTTTCTGTAAGAGTTTTCCAATTCTCCAGTTTTATTTTACTTTTCTGATTGATGATTTCTTAAAAAGCAATATTCGTGGTTTATGTTTAATTAAAATGAATGAAGGCAAATATAAATATCCCTAGGACAATGTTGCAGGATCCAATCTGGGTCGGTCAGCGGGCCCAGAGGTTTTTGTCTTCTGAACTTTCGGACTTGATCTGGAGCCCATCTTCAGGAACTTCTCTCTAGCTGAGTGTGTGCTGTTCTGTGTGTGGTATTTATATGGTGCCTGTTATATATGGCTTTTTAGATGTTGATTGGGGTGTGTTGATGGCTGGCTTTTAAGTCATTGGCTATCATTTTCTTGTGCTGCCCAGCCCTTACCTTCTAAGTACTTGATATGTGATTGGTAAATCAGTGCTCCTCTTGACTGATGAGAGGCCTGTTTCTCAGGCTTCAATCACTTCCTTGGCTGTTTTTGTGCCTGCTCGTCCAACAATCTTAGTACCTACAAAGTTGAATGTGTGCCCTTGTTCATTGCCGTGTGAGGCTACCAATAAATTCAGGTCTCCTCATCTCATCGCTCCCGTGTTCTTGTAATCTGATGGTTAACTTCCTCCCTATCTGTCTTACATAGTCACAGGGACAATCCATGCAGGGGACTTGGTAGATTACTTGGAAATACACAAATGCACGATGTATGGAAATGCATGGTGTTCTAGTTCACACAGGACTTTTTCTTCAATGACTCCTGATATTGAGGGTACTATGTGTGTCCCTTTTATTTGTTCATACATTTCACTTTTGAATATGAAAAAGGTGTTGTTCTGTTCGCAACACAGACATTAAGACGAGGCAGTTTGATGCAAAAGGTGTTCTTTATTGTGCATGTGCACTGAACAGAAGCAAAGGAGAAAATGGCAACATGCCCTTTTATACTTCTCCTGCAAGGGGAGGCTCAACCAATGAATGCAGGCTATTTTCCCACCTCGCGCATGCGCACGAGGCTGGAGACAGCCTGTCTGGGTCCCGGGTAACTTATGGGCTGCCCGGGTCCATACAACCAGTCCCGGGCAAACACGTGGTCTGCCCGGGTCTCTGCAGTTACCCTGCAGGTTGCCTGTGCCTTGCTGATTGACTCAGCAAGGCTCAGGACACAACACCCCTCCCCCCTAGGCCATCCTATGCCACCCCGGCCTATATCAGTACCATGTAACATTTAGTCCAAATGTCACCCTGGCTATTCCCCATACCCCTTCGTAACCTGGTTCCCTGGGGATTCAAATTAATCCACAGTCTTTCAGTTTTTGACAACAATCGCCCTCTAGGGACCGCACATACTCCTGCAAGTATTTAGGTGGGGCCTTAATCCGCCCCGATCTTCGTAGACCCAAGGTAGGGCTGGGTGTGATGACATGTGGGGGAATTAAATTGGGTGCCTGGAGTGCTGGCTCCCGGTCTGCGCACAACAAACCAGGACTTTGTCGCCCAGAAGACTCAGGGGTTCCCCCTAACTGCTGACTGGCTGGGTCCGCTAAACCCAAACCAGATTTCCTTGGTGGGGTGGAGTTCCCCGAGTTCCTTGGTGGGGTGGAGTTCCCCGAAAACCCTTGGAACTCCCCTTGGGAGCAATGTCCTTCAGGCCCAAGGCCAGCAGCAGGGGTGCCCTGAGTAGCCGATTTACGGCCATTTGCCCTAAGCCAGAGACCTCTGCCAGAGTCAGGAGCCGCCTCCATGGCAGAACTCCCTGCTTCTATGCCAGAGTCAGGATCTGCCTCCATGGCAAGACCCTCATCTGGGACATTTGGAGACCCCTCTGCTTGGAGAGACTGTGATCCACAATCGTAATTGGGGTCCCCCTCCCCCCCGAGAGCAGAGCCAGGGGAGTAATGCCGGCCTGGCAGCCGCCAACGCAGCTGGTCTATGTGGCGCCGCAGGACACGCCCATCATCCAAGACCACTTCGTATGACAGAGGCCCAGAGACCTTAGAGATTACAGCAGGTACCCAGAGATGCCCCTGCCCATAGTTCCTGGTCCAAACTGGATCACCCACTTGAAGTCTCCTAGGTGCCCGCAGCTGCGACACCTGTGAAGCCACCCGGTCTGGGTGAAGCCTGTCCAGCTTTGTGATGAGTCTGCAACCCCAGCGGAGTTCAGCTGGGCTCTTTCCAGTGGCTGTGCATGGTGTGGTGCGGTGTGTGAGAAGAAAATCCGCTAACCTGTGATGCCAGGGTCCTTGAGTGATTCTCTTTAATGCGCCTTTAGTGGTGCGCACTATGCGTTCAGCCTGACCGTTGGTGGCAGGATGAAAAGGAGCAGATGTGGCGTGCCGGATCATGTTGGCTTGTAGAAATGCCTGAAACTCAGAAGAGGTAAATTGTGGACCATTGTCTGAAACTAAAACATCAGGAAGGCCATGGGAAGCGAAGATTCCTCTGAGCACCTGGATGGTCCTGGCAGTAGTAGTAGAAGACACAGGAATGACCTCTAGCCACTTGGAATGGCTATCCATAAGGAGGAGGAAGAATTGCCCCTGAAAGGGCCCAGCATAATCAATATGAACATGTGACCAAGGAGTGAGTGTCTCCTCCCACCTATGTACAGGGGCCTGGGGCATTTCTGGCCGTGATTGCTGGCACACTTGGCATCCCTGAACCTGGGCCTCGATGTCTTTATCGAGGCCCAGCCACCAAAGATGGCTGCGCGCAAGCGCCTTCATCCTCACTATTCCTGGATGTCCCTCATGAAGAGAGAGCAATACTCTAGTCCTCAATGAGGCCGGGATGACTACTCTGTTGCCCCACAGGATGCACCCCTTAAATGTGGATAATTCATGCTTCCTGCACCAGAAACTCTGGAACTCAGTACCAGGACACGTGTCAGGCCATCCTGACAACACACATGTCAGCACGCGTGCAAGCGTGTGATCAGTGGCTGTTTCTGCAGCCACATCCCTAGCATTGAGGGGAGATTCTGGTAAGTCCTGAATAGACAGAATATGTACAGCAGGGGCAGGGTCTGCCTCTATTTGCTTAAGAGGTAACCTGCTCAGGCCATCTGCATGGCCCATCTCAGTACCTGGTTTGTGCACCAGTGTGTAATCATAAGCTGCTAAGAATATAGACCATCTCAGCATCCTAGGAGATATTATCTGGGGAGTTTGTTTGTTGGTTGTGAACAACCCTAGCAAAGGCTTGTGGTCAGTATAGACTGTGAAATGGCGTCCATACAAGAAATCATGAAATTTCTTTATGCCTGAAATTATTGCTAAGGCCTCCCTGTCAATCTGGGCATAATTTCTCTCTGCAGATGAGAGGGTCCTTGAATAATAGGCCACAGGGACCTGTGTTCCATCTTCCTTGAGATGGCTTAGTACTGCTCCTACCCCATAAGGGGAAGCATCACAAGCGATGCACACTGACAATTTCTCATTGAAGTGAGCCAGTACAGCATTGGAGGATAATAAGGCTTTGACCTTTGTGAAGGCCTCCTCATGGACTTTTGTCTGTGCCCATGGGGCCTGCTTGTCTAAGAGCCTGTGAAGCAGCTCAGCCACAGCAGCTTTGTTTGGAAGAAAGGAATGGTAAAAGTTCAAAAGGCCCAAAAAGGCCTGAAGCTCAGTTTTTGACTGGGGACTAGGGGCCATTTGGATGGCCTTGAATTTGGACTCCGCGGGGTGGATGCCATCTGCATCAATGCGGAACCCCAAGAACTCGGTGGATGACACACCGATTTTACACTTGTCCTGCTGTAGCTTCAGCCCAGCTTGGCAGAAACGCAGCAAGACAGCCCTCAGCCTTTCGGCTAAGGTTCCTGATGATTCTCCTGCAATGAGGATGTCATCAAAATAGGGGCAAACCCCGGGAATCCCTCGGAGCATTCACTCCATCACCCCTTGGAAAATGCCAGGGGCTACATTGACCCCAAACTGCAGCCTCTTTACTTTGAACGCACCTCTGTGCGTGACTATAGTTTGGGCCTCAGCAGTCGCCTCATCAACAGGCAACTGTTGATATGCTTGAGCCAAATCAAGCTTAGCAAAGTACTTCCCTCCTTTCAGTGAGGCCAGAATGTGGCTCACCACGGGCACGGGATAAGCATGCTGCTGCAAAGCCTTATTCAGCGTGCACTTATAGTCCGCGCAGATGCAGACTTCCCCATTGGATTTTAAGGGAGTTACTATGGGGGTTTCCCATGGACTACAGTCCACAGGTTCCAGAATGCCCTGTTGGAGCAGCTTGTCCAACTCGGCATCAATCTTACTTTTCAAGGCAAAAGGCACCCTCCTAGGCTTGACCCTTATGGGTGTAATGCCTGGATCCAATTTTAATGTAATGGGAGGCCCCTTGTACGATCCAAGTTCCGAGCTGAACACATCTGCAAACTCCTTGCATACGTCTGCAAGGCTAGCCGTTTGTAGCTGGTTCAGACCAGTCACCTGGATCCCAAGTGCCTCGAACCAATCGAGTCCGATGAGACTCATTCTGTCACCCCCAACAACTACTACATCCAATGCACCATTGAAGCCCTTTCGCTGCACTCTGAGCGTGGCTTCCCCTTTTACGCTTACTCGCGTGTTTTGAAAATCAGTAAGGACAAGGTTGGAAGGCCTGAGCTTTACTCTTGAGCCACTCCGGAAACAAATCTTATTGAACGTGTCCATTGAAATAATAGACAACGCAGAGCCTGTATCCAGCTCCATAGCCAGGGGAACTCCCTGCAACTTTACGTCAATACGGAGCTTTTTCTTAAGGGGCCTATGTGTTCCTGTCTTGAACACCCCCCTCCTAGACGTGCAAAAACCCACCCTGTTTTGGCTGGGGATCTTGGTACCTTTCAGAGGCAATTCTGAGGACCTGTTCTTAGGACGGCCCATGCAGGCCGATGCAATGTGGCCTTGCCTTCCGCACGCTTGACAGACGGCAGATCGAAACCGGCAGTCGGCCCTCCTGTGGAGACCCCCACAGCCAAAACATCGAAGGGTTGCAGGCAGTGGCCCTCTCCGCCCCGGCAGTCGTCTTTCCACCGATGGCTGGATCTTGTCCACCTCTTCCTCCTCGGAGTCTTCTCCCGAGGCCTCACGCGTGGCCTCCTGGTGGATCGGGACGATCACTGAATGGCTCTTTGTAGACCGCAAGGCCTTCACGGCACCTCCGGCTGCTTCTTCTTCTGCGATCTCTTGAAGGGCGTCTTGGAAGGTGACGTCCGTCCTCGCAAACAGTTTCTGCTGTACTTCGCGGCTTCGCAACCCGCACACCAGTCTATCTCGGAGTCTTTCCTCCACGTCTTGAAAGGCACAGGGGCGTGCGGCTTGCCTCAAGGCCGTGACGAAATCTGCAGCTGATTTGCCAGGCCGCTGGTCCCTTTGCTCAAATTGATGCCTCCATGCTATGATCGAGAGCTTGGGCTCGAAGTGTTCTCGCAGCATCTTTTTCAAATCGGCATATGCGATTGATTCCAAGGGTGCCGGTGCGACAAGATTCTCAGCTATTTCGAATGTCTCTTGCCCACAGACACAAAGTAAGGCAGCCGCTTTCAGGCCGTCTTCCTGGATTTTGTTTACTCTAAGTAATTTTCAATGCGAGCCGCGTACGAGCTCCAGTGTTCAGGATGCGCGATGTCGAATTCACCCAGACGGCCCAGCTTGGACATCTTCTTACTTGATGGCCTCGTCCATGCCTCTTACCATAAGGAATTGAGAAGGGGTCCGACAAAGCCAAGCCCGCCTCCAGCGTATGTATGCTGGCCGGCGGCTGCTCCTCCTGGACGCTACACTTCTCTTCACTTCCTGGCCTAGGTGAGTAGGCTTACTTCTGTTTCCTCGGGATCCCCAACGGCGGATCCCACCTTTGTCGCCAATGTTCTGTTCGCAAAACACAGACATGAAGACGAGGCAGTTTGATGCAAAAGGTGTTCTTTATTGTGCATGTGCACTGAACAGAAGCAAAGGAGAAAATGGCAACATGCCCTTTTATACTTCCCCTGCAAGGGGAGGCTCAACCAATGAATGCAGGCTATTCTCACGCCTCGCGCATGCGCACGGCTGGAGACAGCCTGTCTGGGTCCCGGGCAACTTATGGGCTGCCCAGGTCTATACAACTGGTCCCGGGCAAACACGTGGTCTGCCCAGGTCTCTGCAGTTACCCTGCAGGTTGCCTGTGCCTTGCTGATTGACTCAGCAAGGCTCAGGACACAACAGGTGTATTGACAGTATTGGAGTTGCTTTATGATTTATATCCTGGTTAGGTTGTTCTGTTGTACTCTAGCTAAATGGGGAGGGATGAATGTATATAGGGACACTACATCAAAGGAGACCATCATCTCATCAGAAGCCACATTTAAGCCTTGTAGTTTGTCAGCAATTGTGAGGAAACAGCAGTCACATCATCCACATTTGTCATCATCAAGAGAAATGCACTTAAAGACTTTCATACCATACTGAACTCCATCTTCCCAGACATACAGTTCACAATGGAGGAAGAAACAGCTAGGCAATTACCATTTTTAGATGTATTTGTCAATAGACAAGAGGATGGAAGCCTAGAAACCAAAGTTTATCGCAAGGCCGCCAACACTCCATGCATTCTGAATTTCAACAGCAACCATCCACTGTTATACAAAAAGAGTTGCATCAAAACATTATAGGGCAGGGTGAGAGCCCATTGTAGTACCCAGCAAGCCAAACAGCTGGCGACAGGTACTTACATGAACAATTCAACCAAATGGGTGACAATCATTTGCCACAAGATGTATGCGCAACACGGTGGGGAGAGAAAAGCAGAAACAAGGTACAAGACCAATCGCATGACACACCTTACTATACATCAAAAACTTTTCAGAAGCAGTAGAACGCAGCTTTTAAGATCTGCAAGTGGGCATTGCATACCACCCAGAGGCTACCATATGAGGACAAATTATGTATTGTAAACTTTGCTTGGAGGTGGGCAATACTTCCAATGTAATCTACCAAATCCCCTGTATGGATTGTCCCTGTGACTATGTAGGACAGATAGGGAGAAAGCTAACCACCAGATTACAAGAACATGCATGTGGTCAGACGAGGAGACTCAAACTCATTAGTAGCCTCACACTACAATGAACAAGGATACACATTCAACTTTGCAGCTACTAAAATTGTTGGATGAGCAGGCACAAGTGATTGAAGTGATTGAAGCCTGGGAAACAGGCCCCTTATCAGTCAACAGAAGTGCTGATATACCAACTGCATATCAAGTGGTAGAGCATGAGGGTTGTGCAGCACAAGAAAATGATAACCAATGACTTAAAAGCCAGCCATCAACACACCTCAATCAGCATCTAAAAAGTCACATACAACAGGCACCATATAAATACCACACACAGAACTGCACACACTCTGCTAGAGAGAAGTTCCCTGAAGATGGACTCCAGCACAAGTCCAAAAGCTCGGAAGACAAAATCTTTGGTTTCAGTGTCCAGACAAGATTTGATCCTGCTTAATTAAAATAATGATTCATACTTTTGCAGAAAAACAAATATTCTTAATAAATTTAAAAGAAAATATGATCTTACATGATGCTTACAAAACAGTACTCTTCTAGCATGATTGCAACACAGATTAGTACTTCTCTATTGTCCTTGATTGCTAAAAAATGATGATAAATAAGTAAGTAAGTAAGTAAGTAAGTAAGTAAGTAAGGAAGGAAGGAAGGAAGGAAGGAAGGAAGGAAGGAAGGAAGGAAGGAAGGAAGGAAAGAAATAGTATGGGGATCTCCTGTAAGTGTTCTTCAAAATGGCTATTGCTTCTCCTATAATTGCTTAAATGTCTAACTCAAATTAGACATTTTAATATTTTAATTGTTCTAATGCTTTTTACTGTTTTTATTGTTTTTTTAAATATTTTTAAGATTTTAATTGTAATATAGGTTTATATTATAAAATATTTTTTTGAATTCTGAGCCGCCCAGAGTTGTTTCCTGAGATGGGCGGCTATAGTAATCAATCAAACAAACAAACAGATAAATAATAAATGTAATTGCCTAAGTATCCAATTTATAATGATTTTATTTGTATCTAAAAATGCTTATAAAATGAAATTATGAGGACAACTATATGCTGGGTATCAGCAATCAAAGTATGAAAGTACTTACGTAGATGTATATGTAACTTGTGTACGTGAAATGTGCATGTATTTACTGTATGTAATTTTGCAGGTGTGTCCTTATGCTGCTATCTTCCCATTTCCTTCCCACATTACTTTTGGGGAGGGCAAGAGAAGATGATAGCTGAAATGGTGTTCATCACTGAGATTCTTTTCAACTTTTAATATTGTTCAGGAAATTAACATTACCACTCCCAGACTATCTCTAGGAAAATCTTGGGGAGCCTGGGGAGTTTCTACTCTATAATTTCCCCCTAAGATAAATTTAGATCTAGGAAAAAGGAACAGAATTAATGCCTTGCACTGCTGATATGTATATAGGACCTTGCTTCATTCCTGCTTGCAAGTATTCAAGCAAAGACATTCACTTTTGAAGGCACATCTTCTCAAATGCTCACCACCTATTTAAATACACCATTTGGCTCATGTGTTCCTAACTGAACAGGTTCTTTTTGTCATTGTTTGTCATAAAGAGAAATTTAATTTTCAAGTAGGAGTGAGCCAGTATTCAGAAAGATTTTAGTCATGTGGCATATGCATGTGTGAGACACTTGAGATTGGATACTACATTTTTTATTCTCCCATGAAATTCTATTTTCCAAGAGGCAGCTGAAAAGGAATATATCTAAGAGG
Source organism: Azemiops feae (assembly GCA_023970755.1). NCBI lineage: Eukaryota > Metazoa > Chordata > Lepidosauria > Squamata > Viperidae > Azemiops > Azemiops feae. The sequence goes on along the minus strand of JALGBA010004270.1, from coordinate 63,342 downwards.
CTCTTTTACAGTCTTTCTCATGTAGAATGTAGAAATATATACATAATGAGATATGTTGTCAGCTGAATGTTGTTCTGAACTTCCTTATGATTGGCATCTCAGTCTCATGAGATTTTTGCCACAGTAGAATTCACAACAGTGCTCTAAGGGCTTTTATATAAGAAACTTCTGACTTATAGTATAAAAATATAGTGCCACCTTAATGTTTAAAATGACAGATAATTGAAGCCAAGGTAGAAATTGTTTTTGGACAATTTCAGGCATTAAAAAAAAAAATTGAAATCTCCTTTGTATGCACCCAAAAAAAACTTAAATTAAGTTTAAATGATATGTTTGTGGGGATGTCATGATAACTCCAATTCTTACATTCTTGCATTCTAACATTTAACCCAAAAATGTAAGTTGTTGGTTTTGTGTCATGATGTCAGGATACAGGTTTTGTTATTTGCTCTCCTTAGCCACACCTTCCTTTCCCCTCTCTACATCTTCTGGATGCCTATGATCCCCTTTTACATTTGAAACTTGTATCCAACAATGTATATGCTAGAGTAGCAAAAAAGTAAAACTATTTGCAAGTGAATTTTCTAATTCTTTTCAAAAAAATAAGTGAATCCCATTTCTCAAGCTAGAGTCTTGAGAGCTTACAGAAGCTATTTTCTCAAGTGCTTATCAATACCATTTGTCCTGTTCTTTGATAACCTGATTTCTTTGCTGTATTAGTTCCTTGAGCATCTCCTCTTATGTAATATTTTTGTCAGGGCCCACTTCAAAACCTCATCCCCAGAAAGCAGGACTCTTGAAACAATTTCATTCCAAAAGGAACTTTTATTAGGAGAAGCTGATAGGCATAGAAGGCAGGATCTGAGGGTTTCCCGCTCACATCAATAGGTTAAAAGAGTTCCAAGCAAACCCCATCCCAACAGTTCATCCAGTCAGTTTGAATGGGCCAATCCCCAGGTGTTAAGTCCGCTGTGGGAACGGAGCTGATAACAGGATCCATTCCCATGTTTGTGAAGATATTGTTGGGTCTTTGCACCTTCCCTTCCTCAGCGAGAGATAAGCCAGATGGCCAGAGGCACATTCCTTTCTCACCCCAGGTTGACATCAAGGGAGAGACAAGGCAAAGAGTAAGTATGTAGAAATAGCAGAAAGGATACATTGTAGCAAAGCAGAAAAACATACCACAGAGCCTTCCCCCCCTCCCCCTCAAGAGAATGGCAGAACCCTCAGAAAGAAATGAAGAAGAAATGAAATAGATCCCCCCCCCAGGGAAAAAATGGTTTCTGACATCCTGCCCCCCTTATAAAAAAGAGAGATTCACTAACCAGGGTTAGTCTGGTTTATCTGGGTATGCAGCGTGAAACTTACTAAGTAGTCAGGGGGTCCTAACATGACGTTTCTGAACCCACTCATTTTGGGAAGGCAGTAGGTGTTTCCACGTTACTAGATATTGGGTGGAACCATGATGTTTTCTGGAATCTAGGATTTCTTTTATTTCTACCATGATTGGAGGAGGGGAAGGAGCTGCAGCTGGCCTTAAGGGCAATTGCAGTTCGTGTTTTAAAAGGCTGCAGTGGAAAATTGGATGAACCTGTCCGAGCGTCTTTGGGAGTCCAATTCTACTGTCACAGGATTGATTATTCTTTTAATGGGAAATGGTCCCACAAATTTTGGTCCTAGCTTTTTTGAGGGCTGCAGGGATTTTAGGTATTTCATTGACAGACAAACTTTCTCTCCTACTTGAAATGGTTTGGGTTCGCTTCGCTTCTTATCTGCTTGGAATTTATATGCTTTCCTGGCTTCGTCCAATGCCTTTCTCATGACTGGCCAGGTATTTTGTAATTGTACAATCCACTCCTTCAGGGAAGGGATGGTCGGGTCACTTGATGGAAGTTCAGCCATTGAATTAAACCTTTGTCCCATTGCCACCTGGAAAGGAGTGTAGCCCATACTGGAATGTACTGCATTGTTATAAGTGACTTCTACAAACAGGAGTAGGTCGGTTCAATTGTCCTGCTGGTAGTTAATGAAACATCTTAGGTACTGCTCCAGTACTGAGTTCGACCATTCAGTCCCACCATTCGTCTGTGGATGATGACTAGATGACAACCCCTGTGTAGTTCCCAACAGTCCCAGGAATGCTTTTCAAAACTGTGATGTGAACTGTACCCCTCTATCTGATATGATTCATTGTGGGGCTCCCTGAAGTCGATAAATATGCTGGACAAACAGTTTTGCAAGTGTCTTTGCATTGGGGATTTTTTGGCATGGGATAAAATGTTCTTGTTTAGAGAACAAATCTGTCACAACCCAAATGACTGTATTCCCCCCACTTTCCGGTAACTCCACAATAAAGTCCATAGAAATTTCTCTCCAAGGCGCTGATGGGGTTGCTACTGGTTGCAACAAGCCTGGGGTCTTTCCTTGCCTTCTCTTATCTGCAGCACAAATTGGACAGCTGGCCATGTAACTTTCAATGTCCTTTTTTATTGACAGCCACCAAAACTGCTGTTTCACCAGGTGTAAAGTTTTTACGAATCCGAAATGACCAGCTTATTTTGAATTGTGGCATAACTGCATGAATGTCAGTCTCTGGCTTTTTGGGATGTACAGCTTTCTTCCCACCCATGGTAAACCATCGGTCATGGTGCATAGGTTCTTGTGGCTTAGGAGCCATTCGTCGGTTTCTAGTGCTTTTTTGAATGCAATTCCTGCTTGGCTCACTAGGGGTTTTTGGAGTTTGGCTTGTACTCGGGTGGTGACTTGTGCTGCTAATTGCTTTGATGGCATAAGTGGATCTGTTATTTCTGTTCTGTTTCTATTGTACTGGGACAGTCTAGACTATGCGTCTGCTAAGAAATTCTTTCCTCCCAGTAAGTGCTTTAGAGTGAAGTTAAACCGGTGGAAATGCTGCAACCATCTCGCTTGTTTAGGGGTTAGTTTTCTAGTTTTCTTTAGTGCTTCCAGGTTCTTGTGGTCGGTCCACACCTGAAAAAGAATTTTGTTCCCCTCCAGGAAGTGCTGCCAGGTTAGAAGGGCCCATCGGACCGCATAAGCCTCCTTCTCTCAGAATGCCCACCTTTGCTCTGTCTCTGTGATGTGTATGCGCAAGGCTGCAATTTCCCTTCATCATTCTCCTGTAATAGTATTGCCCCACAGCTACATCACTAGCATCAGCCTGAATCACAAAAGGTTTTTTTAGTGTCAGAGTGCCTTAGCAGCGGTTCTGAGGAAAATAGTCTTTTTATAATAATAATAATAATAAAGTTGGAAGGGACCTTGGAGGTCATCGAGTCCAACCCCCTGCTCAGGCAGGAAACCCTATACCATTTCAGACAAATGGCTGTCCAGTCTCTTTTTAAAAACTTCCAGAGTTGGAGCATTCACCGCTTCTGGAGGCAGGTTGTTCCACTGGTTAATTGTTCTAACTGTCAGGAAGTTTCTCCTCAGTTCCAGGTTGCTTCTTTCCTTGACTAGTTTCCATCCATTACTTCTTGTCCTGCCCTCAGGCGCCTTGGAGAATAGCTTGACTCCCTCTTCTTTGTGGCAACCCCTGAGATATTGGAATACTGCTATCATGTCACCCTAGTCCTCTTTTCATTAAACTAGACATACCAATTCAGAAAAGTTCTTGATATGCTTTAGGTCCCAGTCCCCTAATCATCTTTGTTGCTCTTCTCTGTACTCTTTCTAGAGTCTCAACGTCTTTTTTACATCGTGGTGACCAAAACTGAATGCAGTATTCCAAGTGTGGCCTTACCAAGGCATTGTAAAGTGGTATTAATACTTCACGTGATATTGATTCTATCCCTCTGTTAATGCAGCCTAACACTGTGTTGGCTTTTTTGGCAGCTGCAGCACAATGCTGGCTCATATCTAAGTGATTGCCACTAGGACTCCGAGATCCCTCTCACAGTTACTAACTATTGAGCAAGGTACCCCTATACTATACCTGTACATTTGGTTTTTCTTGCCTAAATGTAGAACCTTACTTTTTTCACCATTGAATTTCATTTGTTAGATAGCGCCCAATGTTCAAGTCTGTCCAGGTCCTCCTATATCTTAAGCCTGTCTTCTGGAGTGTTGGCTATTCCTGCCAGCTTGGTGTCATCCGCAAATTTGATGAGTTCCCCATCTATCCCCTCGTCCAAATCGTTGATGAAGATGTTGAAGAGCACTGGCCCCAGAACAGAGCCCTGGGGCACCCCACTGCACACTTCCCTCCATGTAGATGCGGTTCCATTGAGGACCACACGCTGAGTACGGCCGGTCAACAGCTACGAATCCATCTGGTGGTGATGCTGTCTAACCCACATTTTTCTATATCAAGTAGTAGGTTGTGATCTACTTATCAAATGCCTTACTGAAGTCCAAGTAAATTATATCCACAGCATTCCTCTGATCCACTAATTTTGTCACTTGGTCAAAGAATGCAATAAGGTTTGTCTGGCATGATCTGTTTTTGACAAACCCATGTTGGCTTTTAGTAGTGATTTTGTTTGCCTCTAGGTGTTCGCTGATTCGTTGTTTGATTATCTTTTCCAGAATCTTCCCAGGTATTGAGGTCAGGCTGATAGGTCTGTAATTTCCTGGGTCCATTTTTTCCCTTTTTGAAGATGGGAACTACATCAGCTCTTTCCAGTCCTCCGGTAATTCCCCAGTGCTCCAGGATCTTTGAAAAATATAGTTCAATGGTTCTGAGATCACATCTGCCAGTTCCTTGAGAACCCTGGGGTGTAATCCATCTGGTCCTGGTGATTTGAAACTCGTCTAGGCTGGACAGGTGCTCACTTACCGTTTTCTTGCCTATCTTAACTTGCATTTCTATTCTGTTTTTTATGGCACTATTTTGGTAGGTTGGTCTGTTTTTTCCCTTGTGTAAAGACAGATGCAAAAAATGAGTTAAATAGTTCTGCTTTCTCCCTGTTGCTTGTCTCCTTTTTGCCACTTTCACCCACTAGTGGACCAATCATTTCCTTCACTTTTTTCTTGTTTTTTACATGTTGAAAGAAGCTTTTTTTGTTATTTTTGACTTTGGTCGCAAGCCTTAGTTCATTATGAGCCTTAGCTTTCCTCACTTCATCTTTGCAGGCTCGGGCTATTTGCTGATATTCTGTCTTAGTTATGTGCCCCTCTTTCCACTTTCTATATTTGTCCCTTTTATCTTTCAATTTATCAGAGAGTTCTTTATGCAGCCATGCTGGTTTCTTTTGAGAGCTGTAATTTTTTCTCTTTGTTGGTATTGTGCTAGACTGGGCTTTTATTATCTCACTTTTCAAAATTTCCCAAGCTTCTTGAGTTGTTTTCCCCTTGAGGATTCTCATCCATGGAATCCTTCCCAAACCCTCTCTAAGTTTATTGAAATTAGCTCTCTTAAAGTCCAAGACTCTAGTTTGACTGTGTTCTATTGCTTGTGCTTCCATAATGTTGAATTCCAATATTGCATGATCACTTCCTCCCAAGGTTCCTGTGGCTTCAACACCTTCTATCATTTCATCCCTGTTAGTGAGAATTAGATCCAAAATGGCTAATCCCCTAGTTCCCTTCTCTACTTTTTGGGAGACAAAGGTGTCTGCTAGGTTTGCAAGGAATCTGTTTGATCTTCCACTTGGTGCAGAGTTTGTCTCCCAGTTGATTTCAGGGTAGTTAAAGTCCCCCATTACTATTTTTAATCTTTCAAATGCGGTTTGACATTCTGCCGTCCATTTCAATGGCTGACTCGGCTTTGGCTTCCCCTCCCCTTTGGTCTTTAGCAAGTTAGTAATTGGTAGTGCAATCTGCGCAAAGGAGGGGATGAATTGCCGGTAAAAAATAGCAAATCCAAGGAAACTTAGCAATTGCTTCCTAGTGCGAGGCAGAGCCCATTCTAGTATAGCTCAGAATTTCTCAGGGTCCATCTCTATGCCATTTGGCAAGATGCAATACCCCAGGTAGTCAATTTTTTCCTTCACATTTAAACAGTTTGGCATACAGGTGAGCTGCCTGGAGCTTTTTCAGTACAGCTCTGACTAGCTTTACATGCTCCTCTTTTGTTTCAGTGAATATCAGGATATCGTCCAGGTAAACCCTTTTATATAGGTGCTCTCGGAGCATGTCATTTATTAATTGCATGAACACTGCAAGTGCCCCCGAAGGCCAAAAGGTAGAACCCTGAACTGGTGACATCCTAAAGGGCAATTGAAAGCTGTTTTCCATTTGTCTCCCTCTTTAATTCTAATCCTGTAGTATGCCTCCCTTAAGTCCAGTTTCAAAAAGATTTTTCCTTTCGATAGGTGTGCTAGCATGTCTTTCATGAGAGGGAGGGGGTATAGGTTACTCTTGCTCACTGCATTTAGAGATCTATAGTCCACACAGAGGTGAAGAGTCCCATCTTTTTTTTTCTCAAAATAGCATGGGGGCTGCGGTCTTGGCTTTGCTGGTTGGATAAACCCCCTTTCCAGGTTTTTGTCTATGAACTTTTGCATCTCTTCTAGCTCCCATAGGTTCATGGAATATAGTTTTGGCTTAGGTAATTTCGCCCCTGGAAGTATCTCAATGGAGCAGTCCATGGGTCGATGGGGGAGCAGTTCGTCAGATTTCTCCTCGCTGAACACATCAGCTAGGTCCCGGTATTCCTCTGGTATGTCCTATAACTCCCTTTTCCCCACCGCCACTGTGCTTTTGGAGGGGCTTCCCCCATTTCGGGGTTGAATCGGGGTTCTTACTGCCTCTCCATCTGGGAATCTCAGTTCTCCCGTCCTCCACTCGACCCACAGGTTCCACTTGGTCAGCCATTCCATGCCCAGGATAAGGGGGCATTCCATGCCAGGGGTTACTACAAACATTATAGTCTCTATGTGTTCCCCTATGGTGAGTTGGACAGGTAATGTGGCAAGAGTAGCCAGTGTCCCCCCTGCAATGGACCCATCTAATTGACCGAAAGAAATCGGTTTCTTCAGCCTCTTCACCGGAATTCCTAAATTCCCCACTAAAGTTGGGCTTATGAGGCAACGGGTGCAACTGGAGTCTATTAGTGCTCTGAGTGCAACCCTCTCGGACATTCCGTGGCTAAACAGTTCTACAGTCCTGGTGAGGGGCGCAATGGGTCCACTTACCAGGGGTTCGTCCTCTGAGTTGTCGTCTGACGAGCTTGGTGGCTCTCCCAGTGGTGTTGGAATTCCTTTCGTCTGTCTTGATGGAGTTGGGAAGTCGATGACCTCCACGCTTTTCATGGCCGTCTCCATCGGGGTCTTTCCAGGTTTCCTGGCAAGGGTTTGGTCAGGTTTCCGGATGGGGGTCCTTGAGCAGCACTCGGTGGCGCGATGCCCCTCCTTCCTGCATTTGAAACACCCTGTTGCTCTTGGGTGGTTGGGCTTGCCTCGTTGGCTCTTGGCGTGATTCCACTGGTGACTTCCGCTGGTGACTTCCCCCAAGACCTCCCTCCACATCGTTGTCTTCTAGCACGATTTATCTCTGCTTCCTCAGCCAGTCTTGGAGCCAGTCCGGATCTCCTCAAGGGATGCAGGCATAATACAGATCATCGTTCAGGCCATCTTTGAAGTGCCCAACCAAAATATCTTCTGGCCAGTTCAGTTTGCTGGCCAGGGCTTGGAATTCTTGGATGTATTCTGCTACAGGTTATCGCCCTTGCCTGACAGTTTTGATGCGCTCCCGTACTTTCTGATCAGCCAAAGGATCTTCAAATCAGCATCTGAGGGCTGCCATGAATTGATTGAAATTTTGCATCGGCATCGTGGAGATCCACATCTAGGGCTGCTGGCACAATCTGTATTCAGCCACGATCACTTGGTATGTCATGGCCATATTCTTCCATGTAGTTCAACACTTCGAGTCAGGAAAAATCCCAGTTGGCACAGCTCCCCACAGTACTTCACTCCTAGTGGCAGGAACTTTCAGATGGACTGATGTCCCTTCCTTCTCCTTCGCCGTCGGCTGGCGTGGCTCGCCTGGGGGTGGCTGCGGCTGTAGCAATGGCTGCTGTTCCGTGTTGCTGGTGGAAGGGCCTGGGACTGTTGGTTCGCCCCTCCTTCATCTGTTCCTTCAGCTGAGCCTGGGTTGGCGGTGCCCCAGCATGAATCAGCTTTCTCCTCGTTCATGGAATTGAAGGCGACTCTCAGCATGTCGATGGCTTGCTCCAGGAACAGGTTGGAACGGGGCGGTCGGTCATCCTTGTCTTCACTAAGGCGAAGTGATCTCTCCAACTCGACTTTCCAACCCAGTTGGTGACTGCCATGTCTGAGTGTAATTTTCCTGGATCTCTTCTCCCAGTCCTTCTTCCCATTGATCACCTGGGTTTGTGGCAGCATTCCACGACCATCATCTCGTCCGACAAGCTCAAGGATTGAGAATTGTATAGCCTTGGCTCTGCTTGGTGGGAGAGCTCCCCTCCCATGGCAGGTTCTTCCCTTTCTGTTCTGATATCAGACATAGTTTGCTTAGCCCCCCAGCAAAGGTCTTCCTTCCGGGTTGACTATTACCGCAGATCCTGCCTAATGGCAGAGACAGTTCAAAGAGTAAGTATGTAGAAATAGTGGAAAGGATACATTGTAGCAAAGCAGAAAAACATACCACAGAGTCTTCCCCCCTCCCCCTCAGGAGAATGGCAGAACCCTCAGAAAGAAATGAAGAAGAAATGAAATAGATCCCTCCCCCCAAGGAAAGAATGAGTTCTGACTATTTTAAATAAATTGATTCTTGAATTTGCAAGCTCTTTAAAGAAAATTTAAATTGTAGATCATAATGGGATGGGTTAAGGAATAATTCTACAATTATTATGGTGTTTCCATATTTTCTGTAAGCAATTAGGTAGACCAGACAGGAAATACAATCAGGTAAGTAAATGTTACTTCATTGTAAAGCTAAATTAATTGATTTTGCAAATTCAAAAGTACAATTCTCTCCACCTAGGAAACTAGGCAGGATTCCTTCTGAGCATCTAACCCCAGCTGCAGGCTATGTGGTCTCTTATCTGATTATTCCCTAGGCAACAGTTCTTCACCTCGTCTCCCAAGGTCTTTGTCCATTGTTTTGAGGGATTTTGATTGCAATGGTTGTTTTTAATTTTTTCCCCTTGCTTCAGAAAGCAATATTGTTGATCAGGAATCTGATGATTGCTCATATGTTGAGATGGCAAGGCTAAAGTTCAGGCCATGGAAAGTTCCTAAGGAAACCACTACCTTGTGGTAGGCATGTAACCAGAACCGCAGAAGGTGTGCTTGACTATTTTTATAATTTCTATATTTTTATACCTTATCTGTTGTGTGCCAGCTTCCTCTTATGTAACTAAATGAAAGCAAAGAAATGTATAAATTACACTGTGTTCAGAGTTCCTCCACCTTTCAGAGGACCCACCTTTGTTTAGCTGAATAAATGCATTTTTGGCTTATCAAGACAAACCTGGACTCTGTCTTTTAGTTTACCAAGCCATACCTGTCAATCTGCATGACAATGTGACAAGGAAAGAAGAATGTGGAGGGGGTAATAAATAATAGCTATTTTAAATATCTCTGATGGCTTGCTGGAAGATGTACCAGCCAATTCAAAATGTTGGATGTGGGGGCAGCTGCAGTGCTACATAGTGGCTACATAGTAGTATGTGAAAGGTCCTGCCTCAGCTAACACTCCCAAGAAAGCAAAACTCCTGAAACTGGCATCATTTCAAAAGGAACTTTTATTGAGAGATAGTAATAACAGAATAGAAAGGCAAGATATGAATAATTCCCATGCAAAACATTACATTAAAACTCTCCTTTGAAACCCATCCCCAGTGCCCAATGGTCCAATATGGTTTCAGCCAATCCACAGGTGTGAAGTTGTTATGGGAACTGGAGTGATAAGCACAGTTCTCAGGCATTTTGTTTTCTTCCCAGTCTCTTCACAGTGAAGTAGAGATAAGACAGATGGTCCCAGGAACATTTCTCCTCCCTTTCACACCCAAAGAGATGCATCAAAGGGGAAAAGAATAAAGTAAAGGAAATACATCCCAAACCCCACAGAGCTTCCCCCCTCCCCAAAGAACGAAACTTCCTCCCTCCCAACAGAATGGCAGAACGCAAAAAATAAAATGAAATGAATATATAGTTTGAGGGTCTGACATGCTTCCTCCCTTAAAAGAAGGAGAGGTCCAACTGGAGAAATAGAAAACAATAAAATGGGGAGAAAAAGAAATGACAAGTTAATCAGGTTTGTCTGGATAATGTGTATGAAAGCATTTGAGCAATCTCGGGGCTCTAACATGTTTTTATGGATTCATTCATTTTGGGATGCTGGGAGGTCCTTCCAAGCCACTAGATACTCGATGGCTCCATGGTGTTTACATGAGTCTAGGATTTCTTTGATTTCAAAATGTTGCTCACTCTCTACTATATTGGGTTGCAGTGTTGGGGCTATAAGTAGCTGTAAAGGTGAGGTTATCTCGGGTTTTAATGGATCTGCCTTAAGGCCTTGTGAAGTTCCAGTTCTATCATAACTGGGTTTATGATGCGTTTGATAAGGAAGGGACCCACAAATTTTGGTCCTAGCTTTTGGGAGGGCTCTAGTGACTGCAGGAACCTAGTAGACAGATATACCCTTTCCCCAATGTAGAAAGGTTTAGGTTCATTCTCTTTTTATTTGCCTGAGCCTTATGGGCTTCTCTGGCCTCATCTAGAACTTTTCTGACAACCAGCCAGGTGTTTTGCAATTGATTCATCCATTCCTTAAGAGAAGGGATGGAGGGTTCATTGGCTGGCAGTTCAGGCATTGGGTTAAAAACACTTGTCCTGTGACCACTTGGAAAAGGGTGTATCCCATGCTAGAGTGTACAGCATTGTTATACACGACTTCAGCAAATGGTAAGTGGTCAGTCCAATTGTCTTGTTGGTAGTTGACGAAACATCTTAAGTACCGTTCCAGAACCAAGTTTGTTTGTTTTGTCCCCCCATTCGTTTGAGGATGATGACTAGAACTCAAGCCCTATTCTGTGCCCTAGAGGCCCAAAAATGCCTTCCAGAACTTTGAGGTGAAAAGGACCCCACTATCTGAAAGTATATGCTGAGGGGCCCCATGCAATCGATAGATATGTTGGAGGAACAGTTTTGCTAGAGTCTTGGCAGTTGGAATCTTCTGGCATGGGATAAAGTGGACCTGCTTTCAAAACAGGTCAGTCACTACCCAAATGACAGTGTTTCCCATGCTTTATGGCAGTTCTACAATGAAATCTATAGAGATCTCTCTCCAGGGTGTTGAAGGGTTTGCTACCAACTGCAAAAGACCAGGTGTTTTTCCTTGTCTTCGTTTTGCTGCCGCACAAGTGAGGCAGCTGGCCCCATAGCTTTCAATGTCCTTTTTAAAAGATGGCAACTGGAATTGCCTCCTGAATAAATGTAGGATTTTTACAAATCCAAAGTGTCCCACAAGTTTTGAATCATGGGAGGCTTGCATTGTTTTCAGTCTTTGAGTGGTGGGGACGTCCAGCTTCCCCCCTACCTATGCTAGTCCATCCCGCATCGAGCAGAGATTTTTATGGCTTAGGAATCATTCGTCATTCTCTAGAGCTTGCTTAAATGCCATCGTAGTGGTGTTGTCTAGCGGCAGGGTGTCTTTTGCCTGTGCCCTCATAATTACTGGGGCTGATAATTGTTGTGCAGAGAGTAGGGGTTTGACTACCTCTGCTCTTATGCTGTTATATTATGGCATCCTTGATAAAGCATCATCTAGATAGTCTATCACAGTTAAGGAAAGCACTTGAGATCTTGACCAATCTCTTCTCTTACCTTAGAACCCGAATATTCTTTTTCTTATGTTTGTGAATTACTTGGCATTTGTGTTTCCAGGTGTAGCATTGATATAATGGCTTCTAAGATCACAAGGTTTGTTTTACTTATATAATGCCTAGAACAGAATCATTATTGCCAAATCTTGTCCAAGATAGAGGATCAACACACATAATTATATTTTATTCTCCTTCACCTTTTAGACTGCATCTCTTTTGTCAGTTCTGGGAAGCCAATTTGGGGAGGGCAAGGGAATGAACAATCAAGGTACCAAAACCAGTATAATATCATAATCTTACAGAAGATGGTCCTTCTAACAAAAAAAAGCTATTTGAGTCTTCATACAAACCCCAATATCTCAAACTAGAAAAATACTGAACTTTTAGCAACATTTATTCGAAATACTTTTAAAATTCATTAACAGTGAATAGAAAGCTAAGAAGTAGAACCTGGCTGTTTTTTTATGCTTGGACACAACTCATAGTAAATACATTGCTTTTTTCTCTCTCTCTCTTTACCTTGGTTTTGAGTGATTGTAAAATACCCAAGACTTCCAGTCCTTGCAAACAATAAACTGCTTTCAAACACCAAATAAAGGAAAGTTAACAGTGACTTTAATTTCCTATATAACTTAGAGACTGCATAGCTAGATCTTCCTCAGAATGATTTAGAGCAGGGCTTTTCAACCAGTGGTACGCCTACCACTTGTGGTGCTTTGCCATATGGCAAGTGGTACGTGATTGCTAGCCAAGTGTAGCAGGGGAGGGGAATGAGCCAAAGTGAGCCAAGCCTGAGGGAGAGGCAGCTGCAGCTGCAGGACTGTCTGGGCTCGGCAGAAGCCCCAGGAGCCGGCAGGGCTCCAGCTGATTGGCTCCAGCTGATTGGCGCTTCCAGAAACATTTCGGAGCTGGAGGTGAACTGAAGAAAAAGGGAGAAGAGAGGAGAGGCTATAAAAGAACATGGTTTGGGTGGGGGAAGGGGAAAAAAGACAACAGGAAAGGTTTAATCCCTTTAAACAAATGTAATTAGTTTTACTCCCTTTAACTGAGTCTGTCTGGCTTTTAGAAAGTTTTCTTTGAAGGTAAACTGGCTTAATTTAAAGCTAAAGCTTTTTGTAATTGCCGGAGCCTTTCAGTCTAGAATTGCAACATTGTGACACGTGACACGCCTGAGGCAGCTTAAAGAGAAAAAAAACGGAGTTTGTATTTCTTTATTTTCTTGCTTTGCATTTGATTCCTGTGTCTTTAAGGGTACAGGGAGGGGAATGGGGGGGTGCATTCTTACTACACTGTGGAAGAGCTCAGAAGGGCCAACCAGCTAGCTCAGGAGTCTACAAACTTAGGAACTTTAAGACCTGTGGACATCAACTCCCAGAATTCCTCAACCAGCCATGAGGGCTGAGGAATTTTGGGAGTTGAAGTCCACAAGTCTTAAAAGTGCCACGTTTGAAGACCCCTGAACTGGCTGGTAGTGGTGCATATTAATAAGCATGGATAAATTCATCATACATTTGTCAGTGCAAAGGGAAAGTGATTCAGCAAAGGAACAGCCACCGAAGAAATTAAAACTGGTACTTTTTTCTTTTTTTCTACAGTTTGTAATATTTTATTAGATTATAGAATAAAATACAAAAATGCAAAAGCAAATAGTAGGACAGTGGGGAGGAAAAAAGGGGGGAAGTGAGGGGGAGAAGGGAAAAAGAACATACTTCCTCTGTTGCAGTAGAAGGAAGCATTAACATTGAACCTCAACTTTTTACTTTTCCATAATATTATAAACTAGCCATTTCTATAACAACAAATGAATCTAATCAGTAAAACCCAAAATCCCCCCTTTTTTTAGTCATCAAGTTTTTGACACCTTGCTAAGCACTGGTGGTATTCAAATATTGTCATGTCCTAAAAGTGGTACAATCTGTGAAAAGGTTGAAAAGCCCTGATTTAGAGTTGGAAGAACAGCATTTTATTCATCCCTGGTGCTAAGTGTAGCTGATACATGGACACCCATGATTAGTTATCAGTCTCCATCTTGTGACTGAAATGGAATGTGGGAATGTGGAATGTGGGAATGATCTTGGGAGACAGGAAGAAGAGCTGTAACCTAGACATCCACTATGCAAAAGGTATCTCAGCCCACAGAAGCAAAGGGGATGTGAGAAGCATCTCAGAAGAGTCCTGCCAGTTTTTTTTTTTTAAAGTAAAGGCAAGATGGTAGGGAAGTGTTTTCAGACTTTAAGATATTACTGTAACCTTACAGTAAAGATAGTTAGTACTCATGGTTTGTAATTCTTGTCTGCACTACTTCAAAGGGCTGAAAGTGACTGAATTGCAAGCCTAATGGTTTAAACATCCAGCCTAACTTTGGGAATTTTTTTTTTGCTTCTTTCTCACTCTCTTTGTAATGTAATCTTATGCATACCAGAAAATTCAACAATTTCATTCTCTGTTTTTAATGCCATTTTGCATCAATCCTTTGGAATGGTCTTCACTAGCTTAATGCCTTTCAGAAGAGTGATACTACTAATTCCCATTATTTCTATCATATAATGAGTTGTAGTCCTGTAAGAATAGCTTAGCCAAGGACTTCCGGTCCTGCATCATAGCGATGCGGCTGAGGGATTGCAGGGCTCCGCACCCCACTGCTGGTTTCCCCCTGCCAGGGGACCCTAAATGGGTCTGAAATCGCTCTGGAGAGGTGACGAATGAAGGAGGGGGCCCCTGCTGATCGCGTTATGACAGCAATCGATCCGCTCAATCCGGGGGAACTCCTCCAACCCAATAGGAGAAAGGCTAGCCACACTTCGCTGACTAGCCCAAGCTGCTGGCAACCGAAGTCCAAAAGCACTAATCAGAACAACGGTGAACAGCATGCTTGGAACTGAGTGAGAATATCGATCTTCTCTCTCCTATCTTATAATTGGTTTCCTGGAAAAGATCTCCAAGAAGCAAAAAATCCTCCGAAAGTGAGAAGGGAGGGGACTACACCCCCACCCTTCCATAGACGGAAGCAGCGAATTAATGTTTATGGGGGACAGAAATATATTTAAATGATGTTAATAATACTACAGTCTGGATAAATCTGAAAATTATAACTGTTAAGATTTTACATCTGAAATAGTATTGATGAAACAATAAGAAAATAATTCTTTGACTTAAAAGTTGGAAAATGAATAGATACTGACACCTAGTGGAGGATCAGAGCATAACTATAGCTCCATTGACTCAGAAATTGGAAAGATGCTCAGAAATAGGAAAAATCTTGTTTCTTTGAACCTCAGTGATTGTTAGCCAAATAAAGAACAGCTGGGAAAAGAGGAAAGAAAATACAACAGGGCCATCTAATACAGAGTGAGAACTCTGTATATTTGTTTTAAAAAACTGCTGACCTTCTGGAACTATAAATACTCACTAAGCTGTGATTTCTAAGCTCAAGAATTGTTTATAGAGAAAGAAAAACTTTGAATTTTGGCTGATCTTCTAGGGAGGAATTTACTGGAAAGCTTTTAGGTGGCTAAACATTCTGGACTGCAATTTTGGCTGGTTGATAATTCTAAGACCCTTGAATAGAAGAACTGTTATAAAATACTGCTTTCAATGATGCTTTGATGATTGGAAATGCATTAGATTACAAAAAAACGTATATAAAGATAACAACTATATAAGATTTGGTTGTTTGGATTTTAAGATTGGCTGGTTTGATAAGGCTAATCAAAGAGACTATGGTACTGATGAAAAACTACCTGGAGGGGGGAGACAAAATGGATGTTGCATACCTATCTAAAAGTGACAGGAAACCACACCTAATATTCCCTTCTGAAGATCTTCCCTTCTGGAACATTAGAGATCTGCAGGAGCAATACTCCAAGACAAGGCAAATATCTTCCAGGAGAAAATGTATGCAATGCTGCAACAGAGTCAGATGACAATGGATTCACACCATCGTGAGATTAAAAACAACTTTGAGGATATAAATGAGCACATCTTCAACCTAAACTTAGAATTAAAAAACTCTCAGAAAATGATGACAAAGAATGAACAAACAAATCAGATAATAGAAAACAAACCAGAAGAAAGTGACTTAAATAGGAAAGCTACAAATGAAGAGAACTACAACTTAACACAAACAGAAGAAAATCTACAAGATTTTGCCACAACAATGAAAATGGAAAAGATATTTTTATCTTTCAGGACTTCAAAACAAATTCAAGGATAAGAAAGAAGATCCAACAAAATAGATTATAGAACTGCCAGGAGAATCATTAGAATCTGATGTCAATGCTGCTAACATCGGATGTTCTTGCTTTGACAACAGATGGAAATGTAGCCATCTTTTCTCTATCGCTTTTAGAGTTTGTTGATGCTGGGAGGGGGAACGTGGATGAGAGTCCAGCTAGTCATAACAATAATAATTCAGCCATGGGAACTCAAGGTTATTAGGTCCAGAGTTGATAGAAATTTGTCGGGCAGGAAAGATGGGGAGAAAGCCCACGCTTCAAGTTAATTGGGGAATGTAATTTATGACTGTTAATTGGAGGAGGGAATTGCGCTTTGCTACTTTGTGCCAGGGGAGGGGAATTCAGTTTTTGGCTTCAACTATGTAGTGCCGATATTTTGTTTCTCGAATAAAAGATTCTTTAAGGAAAACAATGCGTCGAAGTTCTTTTGAAGAGATTCATCTGTCGGAACCATGACATTAAGCCAAAAAAGCCATTTTTTACCTAACTATCTAGGGGTCCCAAGCCCCAGTCACTGTCTCTAGAATTGAGGGATAGACTGACAAAGATTCAGGGAAGATCTCAGCATGGAGAAGGAAGGAGTGCCTGAAATCAGCACTCCGGCAGTGGCTGCTACCTCAGAAGGGGGAGCGCAAGCTAGTGCACTGGTGGAGAAGGAACTTTTTCAGGCCTCTCAGTTGGGAGCGAGACCCAAGCCGCGAGGACAGCTGATCTGGTCGTCGGAATGGACCTTACTCAGTGGAGGCTCTAGACACCTTGAGACGGCCTTGCCACGATCAAGTGCTTCGAAGGCGGACGAGGTCGAGTTGCAAAGAGGGGCTTCCCACATATCGCATTCCCTGGACTGGTAGAGAACCACAAAATTGACTACCGCTGAGGATTCAGGTGAGTGCAAGTACCTGTCCACAGCCCATAGTCAATCAGTGGAGAAATTGGTGGAGAGATTTGAAGAGCTAGAAATGAGAAGTGGAGAACAACCCTCCCATTCCCCATATGTGAGCGATCATGACGATCAGTGGGGCAGCCACCAACTCATGCCAAGGGGAAGCACCAGTCCCACCTGTGCAGGTCAAGCAGCTTCCCCATCCTCGAAGCCACCAATCATGGCCTCCAGCCCCTCTGGGAGAGATAGCTCCAGTTGTCACCCCTCCAGAATCCCTGATTGCCGCCAACGAGATAAGAGCCTGAGCTGTCACCGGGACAGCCAAACCCCAGATCAACATGCTTACCGGCACCCAGCCCGGGGTCCATACAGCAATGGGGGATGTTGCAGCCTCCCCAAATGGAAAGCCAGCAGTCGCTGGCTCTGCAGCAACCAAACTGGGGGTGGCCACAGCCCCTGAAAGTGCAGCAGCAGATGGGGGCCTTGCAACAATTGATGGTGAAGCAGCCACCAGGAAATCTGCAACCACTGGAAGTACAGCAGCAGCAGTGGGGCTGGCCACTGCCTCTGATTGTGCAGCAACCGCTGAGGGCCCCGCAACCAATGGGGATCCAGCAACAACCACCTCCGAGGCCACAGGGGGGCCTACAACAACTGGGGATACCACAAGTGCCCGCAGGTCATCAACAGTGGGGATGGCAGCAGCCCCTGCACATGCAGCAACCACTGGGAGGCTTGCAGCAACTGGGGGTGCCAACACAGCAGCCACTGAGATTGCTGGGGTCGTACAGCAGTTGGGGATGCCGCAGCTGCCAGCAATGCAGCAACAGCCATGGGGGTGGTAACAGCCCCCGAATGTGCAACAACCGCTGGGAGACTTGCAGCAAATGGGGATACAGCAGCCACCATGGGGCGGCCAGCAACCGGTGGGGGTTCAACATCCACAGTGGGGAGGCCAGCAACCACTGATGGTGCCACCTCTTAGAGCAACCTTCAATGGGGACCCGGAGAAGCTGATCTTTTTCCTCAACCAGGTGCGCTCTCACTTGAACCATTGTGCCTATTTCTACCTGAACCCAGCTGCTATGGTCGATGTGGTTGCTTCCAACGAGCAAGCATCCAAGCTGGATATATATAACGAGCAAGCATCCAAGCTGGAGGACCCCCATCTCTTCCTCCTAGGACTGAGAGCAAGGTTCATCCATTGCCCTCAAAGTGGAGGAGCAAGTCCACAAGATAAAGCAAGCCAGCAGGCCTGCACTGGAATACATACGAGAGTTTTGCAAGATACCTAGATGAATAGAGAGGTGGCCTGAGCAATCCCTAGTCCATCACTTCAAGGAGGGACTGGACGACCCTCTCCCAGGCTTGTATCTATTGAGCAGTTCCTAATCAGCTGCAAGAATGGTACCAGGCAGCAATAAGACTGGACGTTCAGCTCGTCCACTATAAGAAGCCACCCCCACAAGAAGCCGAGTCGAGGCCAGATCAACCCAAATGACAGCCAACCTCCCGAAAGCCTCCAATCACCGTGGCTACTGACAATTCCAGGCTACCTGCAGGCTGCAATGATTGACACAGCAGTTGCAATGATTGACACAGCAGTTTCTCATCTCCTGGTTTATATTAAATCTAGCCTCATGTAATCCATTTTTGGCTCTAAGGAGTGAGCATTAGTGAACAAAATAGATGGTAGTGACACTCTATATTGTTTAGCTTTTAGCCTAGTTGTTAGACCTCCGTGTTTGCCATGTTTCCTCTTTCGGTCACACCACCTCTTCTTCTGAAGATAGTCAGCACCAGAGGGAGACTTCCCTACTGCAAAAGCTGCCACTGCCCACTACCTCTGCCACCCAAAACACTGAGCACAATGCTGACTCCACCTCCTGCTTTTCCCTTTCTTCTTCCTGGCACTTCCAGACATTGCAGCCAACATCTCACCCTCCTTGCAAGCCACTGGCAACTCTGCTGCTGACTCCACCGAAGTAATCCAAAAGAATTCAGACTCTCCAGAACAGTTTTATTGACAGTTCCTCTCTTGCTAAATATCTTCATATCCAATATGGACTGACAGCCATATGATTGTTTAGTATTACAACTCTGATTTCTTGTCTCAATTCTTGTCTCAAAAAGTCATTGAAACTGGATGGTTCATTCATTTCCAAAATCCCAACACTTTCAAGAGCTGAAGCAGCCACAGCCAAGCAAGGTGCCGCCTTAAGAGCCATCTTAAGAGTCTGCTTAAGAGATTTATTTATTTATTTATTTATTTATTTATTTATTTATTTATTTATTTATTTATTTATTTATTTACTTACTTACTTACTTACTTACTTACTTACTTACTTACTTACTTACTTACTTACTTACTTACTTACTTATTTATTTATTTATTTATTTATTTATTTATTTATTTATTTATTTATTTATTTATTTATTTATTTATTTATTTATTTATTTATTTATTTCAGAACTTTTGTGTGCTGGTCTAATCATTGAATCTGTAACTCATTGCCATACTTTTTTTAATATGTTAATAGAGAATACTCATTGTTACACTGTAAAGAGAACTGGAAATAAATACTAAATAAATAGAACTCTTATTGGTGCTAATGCCCCTGGTCACCTTAAAATGTTGACTAGACAATCTTCTGATCACAGTATCCCCAGTCTGTATTTCTCTGAAACAAGGAGACAAATATACTCACATATTCTTGTGCCTTCTCAAAATAGTTATATATCCTAATAGTATATTCAGATTTCATGCAAGAAATCTGGGCAGCTGGTTATTTCTTCATCTTGGTGTCCAGCTTTGGTAGAATACATCCTTATTGATCCTGATAGAGCTCTTTAATTTCAAGTTCAACAAATAATCCTCAGTTTAGACTCTCAGAATAATAATGCCATTTTTTTTATTGTTTCATGGACATATTTTACAATCTTTTGGGAGGTCACATTCAGACAGAAGAGTATTCAGGCTAGAAAACTTAAATTCCTTACCAACAATGCCAAGAGAGGAAAGATTTAAAAGTGCTTTAGAGCACTTTTATATTTGCTCAAAGTCTGCTGTTGAGCTAGTTGCTAGATTTTACTCCATTGCTTGCTTCATTATAGTTGGCATACAGCCCTTATTTATCCATTTCCTACCAGCTGCATTACAAAAATTGAAATATTCATCTCCTATTTTCAGACTTTGTATCAAAAATGTCAAAGAATGTTGGGGGTTTCCGGTGACGTAGCTGAAGGAAAGACCTGGGGGAAAGATTCTCCTCTCCCCGAGTCCGATTCTCTCCTGCTGGTGGGTCCATTTGGACTGAAAGCTGCCCCAGAGAGGTGGCTACCAAGGGGTGAAGTTTTGGCGGCTGCGGGCCAGTGGTAACTGGCTCGCTGGAGCCAAAGGAGCCCTCGGAATTGACAGAAGAAAGGCGGACCGCATTTACAGTGGGGCGAAAAAGTATTTAGTCAGCCACCAATTGTGCAAGTTCTCCCACTTAAAAAGATGAGAGAGGCCTGTAATTGTCATCATAGGTAGACCTCAACTATGAGAGACAAAATGAGAAAACAAATCCAGACAATCACATTGTCTGATTTGGAAAGAATTTATTTGCACATTATGGTGGAAAATAAGTATTTGGTCACCTACAAACAAGCAAGATTTCTGGCTCTCACAGACCTGTAACTTCTTCTTTAAGAGGCTCCTCTGTCCTCCACTCATTACCTGTATTAATGGCACCTGATTGAACTTGTTATCAGTATAAAAGACACCTGTCCACAACCTCAAACAGTCACACTCCAAACTCCACTATGGTGAAGACCAAAGAGCTGTCGAAGGACACCAGAAACAAAATTGTAGACCTGCACCAGGCTGGGAAGACTGAATCTGCAATAGGCAAGCAGCTTGGTGTGAAGAAATCAACTGTGGGAGCAATAATTAGAAAATGGAAGACATACAAGACCACTGATAATCTCCCTCGATCTGGGGCTCCACGCAAGATCTCACCCCATGGGGTCAAAATGATCACAAGAATGGTGAGCAAAAATCCCAGAACCACACGGGGGGACCTAGAGCATGACCTGCAGAGAGCTGGGACCAACGTAACACACTACGCCACCAGGGACTCAGATCCTGCAGTGCCAGACGTGTCCCCCTGCTTAAGCCAGTACATGTCCGGGCCTGTCTGAAGTGTGCTAGAGAGCATTTGGATGATCCAGAAGAGGATTGGGAGAATGTCATATGGTCAGACGAAACCAAAGTAGAACTGTTTGGTAGAAACACAACTCGTCGTGTTTGGAGGAGAGAGAATGCTGAGTTGCATCCAAAGAACACCATAACTACTGTGAAGCATGGGGGTGGCAACATCATGCTTTGGGGCTGTTTCTCTGCAAAGGGACCAGGACGACTGATCCGTGTACAGGAAAGAATGAATGGGGCCATGTATCGTGAGATTTTGAGTGCAAACCTCCTTCCATCAGCAAGGGCATTGAAGATGAAACATGGCTGGGTCTTTCAGCATGACAATGATCCCAAACACACCGCCCGGGCAACGAAGGAGTGGCTTCGTAAGAAGCATTTCAAGGTCCTGGAGTGGCCTAGCCAGTCTCCAGATCTCAACCCCATAGAAAACCTTTGGAGGGAGTTGAAAGTCCGTGTTGCCCAGCGACACCCCCAAAACATCACTGCTCTAGAGGAGATCTGCATGGAGGAATGGGCCAACATACCAGCAACAGTGTGTGCCAACCTTGTGAAGACTTACAGAAAACGTTTGACCTCTGTCATTGCCAACAAAGGATATATAACAAAGTATTGAGATGAACTTTTGATATTGACCAAATACTTATTTTCCACCATAATGTGCAAATAAATTCTTTCCAAATCAGACAATGTGATTGTCTGGATTTGTTTTCTCATTTTGTCTCTCATAGTTGAGGTCTACCTATGATGACAATTACAGGCCTCTCTCATCTTTTTAAGTGGGAGAACTTGCACAATTGGTGGCTGACTAAATACTTTTTTGCCCCACTGTATGTGGTCCGCCATTACCAGCTGATTGTCAGAGATGAAGAAGAAGCTCAGAGTGACAGCAAGCAGCTGAGCTGGGTGAGAATACCGTCTTCTTTCTGACTAGAAGTGGATTTTTGGCAAATAGCTCTTTTACAGCTTGAGAGCAAAGCCTTTCACTCTTAGGGAGGGGGTGGATTTTTTTTCCTTCCCCCCCTCCTGAACTCAAGCGGCGGTTTAAGCTTTTTGGCAAATTAAAAACTTTCTATATAGTAAAGCTGTCTGAGGCTTAAGATAAATTTGGGAAGCTCCTGTTCTTATAGAGACTTTTTGTCTTTGTTTTTTGTTGAAAACCCACTGCAATTTTTACTTTTTAAACTTTTTTACTCTTGACCATTTTTTTCCTTTTTTCTTTTCCCCTTTAAACATGCTGGGAATGGATACTTAGTGTGGTCCTTGTGGTCACATTGAGAACTATTTTCACTTTCTCATGACTGGAGCTTATTTAGATTAGAAGTTTGGCTGCATGCCCAGACATTCTCTATCTGGAAGTCCTTGAAACTTTGCTGAGAAAAGACTTTCTTTCGGTTTATTTGGCTTCACAAGACAGACTATATCTATAAACAAATAGTATTTGGAGCCATCTGCTTCCCTGGGTTATAAATACTGTGTGCTTTGGGACTATAACAAGCTGTCTTAGAAGAATTGAAAATTAAGAAATTTCTCAGAACAGAATTTGGTGGATTATAATTTTGATATTTGGTGGATTATAATTTTGATATTTGGTGGATTATAATTTTGATATTTTTTCTTTTTTCTTTTTCTTTTCTTTTCTTTTTCATTTTGGGAGTATTTCTCCCTCTCCTTTTTTTATTGCTTCCTTCTTTTTGCCCTGTTGCTATTTTTTACTTTTTCTTTTTCTTTTTAACTATTTTTATGGATTTCCCCTCCTAGCAATAGGAGCCTATTGGATTATAAAAGCTGGCCATTTGGCTACCTGGTGGATTACAATATAAGAAATAAAGACAAAGATGAGTGCTTCAAATTTATCCAAACTTGGGGAAAAAGGATCTCCGCCTCTGCCTCAACTTCTGCAAGTCCAGTATATCAGAAATCAATTATGACAATGCTGCAGCAAGAAAAAATGGATGTCCATCAAAAAGATACTCAAGCAATTTTGCAAACAATTGCAGCTCAGACGGCAACCTCAATGAAAAATTATGAAGACTTGAAAAATAATCTTGATAAAATGAATCAAAAAATTATTAATATAGATTCTCAAATTGAAATTTTTAAACAGACGATTACAGACAATCAGCAAAGAATTCAAAAAATAGAAGACAAATCAGTTGAAGTTGACCAGAAATTAGAAGCCTTAAAAGATGAAAATGAAAAATTGGCCCAAATAAATGGAGAATTGGAAGATTCATTGGCGGTTATAGAGATGGAAAAAGCCTCATATTTTCTAAGATTCCAAAATATAATAGAAGACAAGGAAGAGGATCTCTTAGACTTGATAACTAAACTACTGGCGGACGTTTTAGGAATGGGGAAGACCCAAATGGAAGGAGAATTGGACCAGATCAATAGAGTTAACTCAAACTATGCTAGAAGAAATAAAGTGCCCAGGGAAGTCCATGTTAGATTTCTTAAAAGATCCATAAGAGATGAGATTTTGAGAAAAGTAAGAGATCAACCGTTAAAATATAAAGAAAAAGAAACAGTAGTTCTCAAACAAATTCCTAGAAGGATAAGAGAGGCCCGAAGAGACTATCAGTTCTTAACCAGGAAATTGGTTGAAAAAGGAGTGAACTTTAGATGGTTGATTCCAGAAGGGATCCTAATTTACTGGGACACAAAAAGATACAAACTGGAAACACCGCTTAAGGCATTGGAGTTTTTTGATAGCCACAGAGCATTTTTGGAAAAAGGTGATCCTGAACCCAAGAAACAAGAAGAAAAGGTAGCTGAAGGAGCGGCTAAGCAAACAGAGGAGGAAGAAGTAAAAAATACATACCTGGAAGAAGGAGCAAGACCGAGAGATCAGAGACAGATAAGATCGACTAGAAGATTGAGACCTAGATATAATTGAAAGAGATGGAGGAGTTTGGAATTCTATCTATAAATATAAATGGACTAAATTCTACTTTAAAAAGGAGAAAAACTTTTACAAGACTACAAAAACTAAAAATGGATATAATTTGCCTCCAAGAGACACACATTAAGAGACAACATTTTAAAATTCTAATCTAGAACAACTGAAGATTGGCAAGCTTTATTTTACACTTGCATATCAAAAGAATCTTTTATATTAAAGAAAAGATGAACCTCAAACAAATTTATGCAGATGAAGAGGGGAGAATACTAATGGTGAAAATTATGGTAGATCAAAAATGGATATTGATGGTAGCAATATTCACACCTAATGATAAGCAAGAGCAATTTTATCAACAACTACACAAGAAAATACTGGACTTAAATTACCAAAATCTTTGCATAATGGGAGACTTTAATACAATAGCAGATGCGACTTTGGATTATAAAAGTCATAAGCAAGGGAGAAAAGGAGGAAATATACTACCTAAAGCATTTTCAAAAATGATAGAAGAATTGTGTATCCAAGACATATGGAGAGAGAGAAATCCAGAAAAACTACAATATACATTTTATTCAAATAGACATAAATCATGGTCTAGAATTGATATGATATGGACATCTTTTGACTTGAAAATGATAATACAAGATGTGGAGATAGAAACTAATGTTTGGGCAGACCATAAACCCAATAAAAATGACTTGGAAAGGAACTAAGTAAAAACTAAGATGGTCTCTGAATAAATCTATATTGAAAGAAAAAGAATTCTTGCAAGTAGCTACAAAGGAAATGGAATTTTTTTAAAATAAATAAAAAAGAAGAAACATCTCTTCAAAATGTATGGGACACGGCCAAAGCATACTTCAGAGGGTTGGCTATAACCTATGCTTCTAAAAAGAATAAAGAAAAGAAACGACTACAGTTAAAGCTGAGAGGAGAACTTTAAAAATTGGAACTAGAGTTACAAACAGATCCACAAAAGAAAGTCCTTAAGAAACAAATGGAGATAATAAAGCATAAATTAAACCTGGCTGATATGGAAATAATGGCTCAACAGATTAAACGGACTAAACAGAATTTTTTTGAAAATGCTAACAAGCCGGGGAGATGGCTAGCATATAGATTGAAGAAAGAAAAAGAAAAAAAGAATGATAAATAAGCTACAAGATTCAAAAGGAGAATTACAGTTCCAAAATGATGCAATGAAAAAAATTATTAGAGACTACTATGAGACACTTTATAAGGCAGAGGAAGTTCCTAAAGAAAAAATACAGTTGTACTTAAAAAAAACAGACTTGCCAAAAATCCCGGAGAATATTCAAAATATACTAAATGGAAAAAATCAACGATGGAGATTACAGAAGCCATAAAAAGACAAAAAAAAGAGATAAGACTCTGGGTCCAGATGGACTTTCTGCAGAATTTTATATAGCATTACAGGATGTATTAAGCCTGACTTTGAAAGAACTGTGTAATGAAATACTTTTGGAGACTAAAATACCAAAGTCGTGGTATATACCAATATCGCTATTAAATGTGGATTATAAAATTTTTGCTTCGATAATGGCAGAAAAAAATAAGAAATTCTTGACTGAATTTATATAGACAGATAAAAATGGCTTTCTAACTAAAAGACAAATAAAAAATAATTTAAGAATGATTTTGGATGTTTTAGAATACTATGAAAACCACCCAGGGAAACAGATGGCATTAATATTTCTTGATGCGCAAAAAGCTTTTGACAATCTAAACTGGCAATTTATGTTCCAGCAGTTGGTGGAAATGGACTTTGGGGAAAATTTTATAAATGCAATTCAAACAATCTACCATAAACAAATGGCTAGGATAATTTTAAATGGAGATTATACAGAAAACTTTGATATCAAAAAAGGTACAAGACAGGGATGTCCATTATCCCCACTGTTATTTATACTAACATTGGAAGTATTGACTAGAAATATTAGACAAGATATAGAAATTAAAGGATTGGAGATAAAAGATCAAAAATATAAATTACAAGCCTTTGCGGATGACTTGGTTTTTATCTTGGAGGAGCCACTTGAAACAGCTACCAAATTGTTGGAGAAAATAGAAAAGTTTGGAGAAGTGGTAGGCTTGAAAATAAATAGAGAAAAGACTAAAGTATTAACAAAGAACTTAACAGACAAACAGAAAAGTCAACTTACGAAAAAGACAAACTTGCAAGTAGTTAAAAAAGTTAAGTACTTAGGAATCTACTTAACAGCAAGATGTATAACATTAAAAGAAGACAATTATGAAAGATTGTTAAAACAAATAAAATTGGATTTGGAAAAGTGGAAAAATCTTCAACTGCCATTGCTAGGAAGAATAGCTACAGTGAAAATGAATATTTTACCGAAAATACTCTTCTTATTCCAAACGATTCCTGTAAAATTGGGAAAGGCCTTTTTTGATGACCTAAATGCAACAATATTGAGATTTATTTGGCAAGGGAAGAAAGCACGAATTAAAGTGAAAATGTTACAAGAAGCTAAAAATAGTGGAGGATTTGGACTCCCGGACTGGAGACTATATTATCAAGCAGCCATCCTACCATGGCTTAAAGAATGGATAACACTGAGAAATAAAAGACTATTGTACCTAGAGGGGCATGACCTACAAATTGGTTGGCATGCCTTCCTATGGTACAGGAAAAATAAAACACACAGATACTTTCAAAATCACTTTATAAGGAATGTACTTCTTTTAGAATGGGAAAGAATAAAGGAGAACATTTATATTAAACTACCTGAATGGCTTTCAACAATGGAAGCTTTTGCTTACCCAAATTTAATTAACTATGACAAAGTCATGACTTATAAAGATATCTTGGACAACGAAGAAAAATTGAAAGATAGACAAGATTTACAATGACAAGGTATTGACTTAGCATGGTGGCCATATTTGCAAATTCAAACGAGATATGAAAAAGATGTAAAGACAACGGGTTTTATAAAGAACAGACAGAATTCGATCAAATATTGTTAAAAACAGATGAAAACTTGATTAAGAAACTATAGATTTCTGCTAAACTTGAAGATGGAAGAAGAACAAGTAAAAGAAACTGATAACATGGGCAAAAAACTGGATATTCTATAGATTTGGAAGACTGGCAAAAATTATGGGATAGAAATATTAAATTGACTAAAGCAGTCTCATATAAAGAAAATCTGTATAAAATGTTTTATAGATGGCATATGACACCAGTAAGATTAGCGAAAATGTTTAAAAATACTTCAAATAATTGCTGGAAATGCAAACAAAGGCCAGGTACTTACTATCATATCTGGTGAATATGCCCTAAAGTGAAAAAGTTTTGGGTTAAGATACATACATGGTTGGAAAAGATAATTAAAAGACAGATAGAATTTAAACCAGAACTGTTTTTGTTATGAATATTAGGAGTTAATTATGAGAAGGAGAATGAATATTTAATATTGCATGTACTGACAGCAGCGAGAATAGTATTTGCCCAATACTGGAAAAATGAAAACTTACCAACTGAAGAGGTTTTAATTAAGAAAATCTTAGAATGTGCAGAAATGGATAGATTGACTTTAGAGATCAAAGAGAAAGAAGATTCAGTTTACTTTAGAACATGGGATAATTTTTACCAATGGTTAGGAAAACGAACTAGTGAGAAATGAATGTGATATGTTTTTTTTAATTTATATTAGTAAGAAGAATGATATGCATTGACTAACTGATACTGTTTATGATTATCGTTTATCATATTTACTACAGCTATTTACCATTATATTAATTAGTGTTAACTGAACATATGTACCTAGACAATAGTCTGTTTGCTAAAGCTTGAAAATGTTATTGGGGGGGTAACTCCAGTGTTGATCCTAATCCTGTCCTAATCCCAATCCTGATCCTAACCCTACCCTAAACCTTAATCCCTACCCTGATCCTATCTTAGCCCCAACCTTATAAAACTCAATAAAACTTTTTTTAAAAAAGTCAAAGAATGTTAAGTCCTGTTTAATCACAATTATCATCTGAAAGTGTCTTGACCTAGCTTTTATTGTTATTGAATTATAAAGACAATCAAAACTGCACTAGATCATTTTTTTCCTATCTTCCTTCATCATATTACTACTTTTATTGTGCATTATATAGAATAACAGAGTTGGAAGGAATCTTGGAGGTCTTCCAGTCCAACACCCTGCTCAGGCAGGAGATTCTATACCATTCCAGACAAATGGTTGTCCAATGTCTTCTTAAAAACCTTGAGTGATGGAGGCAAACCATTCCACTGATTAATTGTTCTCATTGTCAGGACATCTCTCCTTAGTTCTAGGTTGGATATCTGCTCATTAAGTTTCCTTCCATTATTTCTTATTCTACCTCAGATGCTTTGGAGAATAAGTTGATCCCCTCTTCTCTATGATAGCCCCTCAAATATTGGAAGACTGTTATCATGTCAGCCCTACTCCTTCTCTTCAAAAGACTAAACATACTTAATTCCTGCAACTATTCACTGCATTTCACTGGTCTACTAAGTTAATCACTTTGTCAATGAGTGCAATAAGATTTGTCTGGCATGATCTGTTTTTGACAAACCAATGGTGGCTTCTAGTAATAGCTTGATTTGCTTCTAGATGTAAATTAAAGTAAAACTATAAATCAACACATGCCTGGGAATGGCCATTTATTATCAGTATAAGTGCCCATGATGTCTTCTTTGTGATTCTGAAGTTCATGCTGATGTTCCTGTAGCAACAGAACATCTGCTTCTTATTTTGAAATATGGTGGTTCTCTAACACATAGTCCTAACCTGGAAGACATATGAAGTATTAAACTGATAAGAATATACTATAAATGGTAACAGCCAAAAAGCTTAGGGACAATGTTGGAATAATTTAATAATTTATTTTTACCCACTTCCTTGGTAGCTTTTAGCCAAGTTATAGCATTTAAATATAGCTATACTATTTTGAATTCTGCTTTCCTTTTTACATGAATTCTATGTCAGTTGGGCTCTTAATTGGTTTGTACAGGATGATTGTACAGTTTTCTCATAGTATTCAATATTAGCAAGCAGAATAACCTTTAAAACTACCTCTTAGGAATTAGGAGATACTCAATTGAACGAAAAGTCTTTTTAATAATCTCAAAAATATGCCTTTGAGATGATTTATCAAGTGTGGTTAATTTAAATTTTATTGGTTTAAATCTAATTCACACACAGTGACTCCAGGTGGCATTACTACATTAAAAATCCACAAGTAAAAAAATCACATTTTAATAACCATCCCTTCCTGTGAACATGAAACTTTTGAGTGGAATTATCTAAAGGTTTTGGCCAAAATAAATTAATAAACTGATGATAGCTTCTCAATTTTTCATTTTTTATCAGATTTTAGGAAGACTAAAGAATGATTGAAAAGCTCTATGGTAAGAAGCTGGATTCAGAAATGGTAAACATGATTTTACTAGATTAGTTGAACTAGGATATAGCATAATGTATATATGTTTTGGCTTTGGCTTTGGTGCTGGAACTATGGTGCTGGAGAAGACTCCTGCAAATCCCCTGGACTGCAAGGCGATCAAACCGGTCAGTCCTAGAGGAGATCAACCCTGACTGCTCTTTAGAAGGCCAGATCCTGAAGTTGAAACTCAGATACTTTGGCCACCTAATGAGAAGGAAGGACTCACTGGAGAAGAGCCTAATGCTGGGAAAGATTGAGGGCAATAGAAGAAGGGGACAACAGAGAATGAGGTGGCTGGATGGAGTCACTGAAGCGTGAGCTTAAACTCCAGAAGATGGTAGAGGACAGGAAGGCCTTGAGGAACGTTGTCCATGGGGTCACGTTGGGACAGACATGACTTTGCAACTAACAACAACAATATATGTGTTTAGTGATTTATTCATTTTCAGTATTTGTAAGTTGCCTCAATCAGAAAGCCCACTGTATAAGAAGGCCATTGTATAAGAAGGAAAATAACAAAACATCAATCATAGATGATAATGAGTATTAAATTAGATGATTAAAGCCATATTATGAGCTAAAAGCTATTTGAAATAAAATGGTTTTAAGAATCCAGAGAGAATTAAACTTTGTGGAATGGGCTCCCACTCAACATTCGGAGCACATGAGAAAAACCTATGTAATAAGGTAGTCTCTGATACATGAAGCTGACCTCAAAAAGTATCTTGAAATTTCAGTTGGCAAATCTCTATTTCTGATTGCTTTTTATTGGATAATTGTTCAGTTCAGTATGCTAGTTTGTACTTAAAACCTCTGACAACTTAGGAACTCAGTTTTATATTTGATGTCTGTTTTTCCTTAGGTATGACCAGTAAGCAAGAGAAGCAGAAACTTTTTAGTAGTGCCAATGCTTTAGAATGGCATTTGCTACAGATGAATAAGTGGAATAATAGTTGACAGAAAAGAAATGTGAAGGGCTGAATATGAATATGAAGAGAGAACAGTTAAGAATTATAATTAGAATAGGACATGGGGATAATTATAGGAATCTGGGATACACATGAGAGAGAAAAGGCAGAGGTAAAAAGTAGAGCTTTTTATTCTGAATGCTCCATTAATACATCTGTGAATTCCTGATGGGTAGATCATAGAAGAACAGATTCCATTGTAAAAGAACATCATCATCATCATCATCATCATAATAATAATAATAATAATAACAACAACAGAAATTAACATCAGACGAGGAATTTTCCAAGGGGACTCACTTTCACCACTACTGTTCAACATCGCATTAATTCCATTGACAATAATCTTACGAAACACAAAACTGGGATATTACATTTCAAGCCAGCATGGCAAGATAAACCATCTACTATACATGGATGACTTAAAACTTTTCAAAGATCCTGGAGCATTTTCAAAGATCCTGGAGCACTGGGGAACTACCAGAGGACTGGAAAAGAGCTGATGTAGTTCCCATCTTCAAAAAAGGAAAAAAAATGGACCCAGGAAATTACAGACCCATCAGCCTCACCTCAATACCTGGGAAGATTCTGGAAAAGATGATCAAACAACGAATCAGCGAACACCTAGAGGCAAACAAAATCACTACTAAAAGCCAACATGGGTTTGTCAAAAACAGATCATGCCAGACAAACCTTATTGCATTCTTTGACCAAGTGACAAAATTAGTGGATCAGAGGAATGCTGTGGATATAATTTACTTGGACTTCAGTAAGGCATTTGATAAAGTAGATCACAACCTACTACTCGATAAGATAGAAAAATGTGGGTTAGACAGCATCACCACCAGATGGATTCGTAGCTGGCTGACCGGCCGTACACAGCGTGTGGTCCTCAATGGAACCGCATCTACATGGAGGGAAGTGTGCAGTGGGGTGCCCCAGGGCTCTTCAACATTTTCATCAACGATTTGGACGAGGGGATAGATGGGGAACTCATAAAATTTGCAGACGACACCAAGCTGGCAGGAATAGCCAACACTCCAGAAGACAGGCTTAAGATACAGAAGGATCTGGACAGACTTGAACACTGGGCACTATCTAACAAAATGAAATTCAATGGTGAAAAAAGCAAGGTTCTACATTTAGGCAAGGAAAACCAAATGTACAGGTATAGTATAGGGAGTACCTTGCTCAATAGTAGTAACTGTGAGAGGGATCTCGGAGTCCTAGTGGACAATCACTTAACTATGAACCAGCAGTGTGCTGCAGCTGCCAAAAAAGCCAACACAGTGCTGGGCTGCATTAACAGAGGGATAGAGTCAAGATCATGGGAAGTATTAATACCACTTTACAATGCCTTGGTAAGGCCACACTTTAATACTGCATCCAGTTTTGGTCACCATGATGTAAAAAAGATGTTGAGACTCTAGAAAGAGTGCAGAGAAGGGCAACAAAGATGATTAGGGGACTGGAGGCTAAAACATTTAAGGAACGGTTGCTGGAATTGGGTATGTCTAGTTTAATGAAAAGAAGGACTAGGGGTATTATGATAGCAGTATTCCAATATCTCAAGGGTTGCCACAAAGAAGAGGGAGTCAAGCTATTCTCCAAGGCGCCTGAGGGCAGGACAAGAAGCAATGGATGGAAACTAGTTAAGGAGAGAAGCAACTTGGAACTGAGGAGAAACTTCCTGACAGTTAGAACAATTAACCAGTGGAACAACCTGCCTCCAGAAGCAGTGAATGCTCCAACATTGGAAGTTTTTAAGAAGAGACTGGACAGCCATTTGTCTGAAATGGTGTAGGGTTTCCTGCCTGAGCAGGGGGTTGGACTTGATGACCTCCAAGGTCCCTTCCAACTTTATTATTATTATTATTGTACACAAAAAGCCACACTGAACTTGAATCAATACTCAACACAGTCCAACTGTTTAGCAGTGACATCAGAATGAACTTTGGACTTGGAAAATGTGCTGTACTATCCATGCAACGAGGAAAAATGGCAAAAATAGAAGGAATAGAACTGGGAAATGGAAGTATTGTGAAAGCACTAGCAAAGGATGATGGTTACAAATATGTAGGCATATTGGAAGCAGATAACATCTTGAATGGAAAAGTCAAAGAGTCAACGCAAAAGGAATACATCAGGAGAGTCCACAAAATATTAAAATATTAAAAGCTGAATGCTGGAAACATAATTAAAGCCATTAATACATGGGCAGTCCCAGTGATACGCTACCCAGCTGGAATTATCAACTGGACTTTGGCTGAACTGGAAAACCTAGACCGGAAAACGCGTAAACTTTTGAATATGCACCACGTTCTAAATCCACGAAGTGACATCGACACTGCCAAGAAAAATAGGGAGCAGAGGACTATTGCAAATCCACCAAATGTAGAAGAAGAAAAACGAAATTTGAATGACTATGTGAATCAAAGTACAGAAAAACTGCTGCAGGCTGTGAAAACAGAGAGCACTATAAAAATAACAGAAACAAAGGCAGAATATAAGGAAAAACACCTGGATGACAGATTAAATAGATGGAAAACTAAAGCTTTGCATGAACAGCATTTGAAAAACATTGAAGAAAAATGTGATAACAACTTCACATGGGCATGGCTTAAGATGGGAACCATCAAGAAAGAAATGGAAGGCTTAATACTGGCTGCTCAAGAACAAGCACTACAAACTAATGCCATGAAAGCGAAGATACAAAAATCCACTGACAACCCAAATTGCCGACTTTGCAATGACAAAGTTGAAACTGTTTCACATCTAATCTGAGAGTGCAGCAAAATTGCGCAAACTGATTACAAAGCTAGACATGACTGAGTTGCTAAATTAATCCACTGGGCATTGTGTAAAAAATACGACTTGCCTGTGTTCAAAAAATCATGGGAACGTAGGGTGGAAAAAGTTGTTGAGAATGAGAGGGTGAAGATCTTGTGGGACTTTCGAATACAGACAGATTGCCATTTGGAACACAACATGCCAGATATAGCAGTTGTAGATATCAGCGTACAGCTGATTGACATTGCTGTACCAGGAGATGCCAGAGTTGGAGAAAAAGAACTGAAAAAAATTACAAAATATCACGACCCGGCCATTGAAACTGCACGATTATGAATGAAATGTGTAACAGTGATACCCATTGTCATCGGGGCACTGGGAACTATGTCCAAAAACTTTGCAAAATACATCAAGAAACTGCAGGTTCCTGCAATAACTCCAGCAATGTTACAAAAAACTGTGCTACTCAGAACATCTTATATTTTAAGGAGGTACCTGGTTGACACCTAGGATGCTGGTAGCAACCCATGTCAACCATCAGCACCAGCCAATTTGAATGTTCAGTTGACTAAGGTTCATGTCTAAATCATCATCATCATCATCATCATCATCATCATCATCCCCCAGTGAGGCACTACCTTGATGTTGTTGTGGGGCTTGTGTACTCTGAGGAAGATGAGAGCTATGCCAGAGGTTCAACCATACTGGACAGGTCTCATCAGAGGAGTCAGACAAAGAGTGTCTCTCCCATAAAAAATATGGTGAGACGTAAATTTCAGAAAGCCATACCAGCTCGGATGTCACCTGGGTTAACAAGGTCCGCGCTAGATGTTGGAGTTCCTGGATATCTAGTGAAAAATGGGTTACAGGTCTCAGAACTGCTGGCTGAGCAACCAGGGCCAGCAGCAGCAGAACTACTGGAAGAAAAGGTGTTTACCCATCGCAAATACACAGTGATTGAAAACAAAGAAATAATGATCTGTTATTACAAATGATGTTCAACAAGAAGAAGATATCTAAAATGAATGCACCAGTTCTGGAAAGATCAACATCTAGAATCAGAAATAACAGAACAGAGACTAGCAGATCAACGCCGATTTATAATACAAAATAAAGTATTCACAGAAACAGAATTGGACGAACTGCAAAGGTTTACCCAGGGCAAAGAAATCAAAGACTTGCCAGAAGTAATTCAGAATGTAGAGGCAAACCAGGGGGAGTTGGCAGTGAAGGAATCCAGCAGAGATATACAACTGTTCTCATTTGGAAACCAGGCACCTCTTCCTCAGGAAGAAAAAAACCCTCTAACTAAAGAAATAAAAGAATTGAAATAAAGAATAACTACAACAGCATCTAGAACAGCACAAAAACAACAGAATAAGGCTGCCTGCATTGAAGCTTGTTCCAAAGAAACAGCTAGCACAAGCATTAAAAGATGCAAATACTGCAATATTCAAGTATAAGCACCAATTCACTGCAAGAAACAAACCAACTAATGTACAGCACAGCTGCAGTTATAACTGAATACCTGGAATGCAAAATCAATAAAGAAGGAAAACAAACAAACAGTGCACCACAAAAATGGAAGGTTAGACTAGAAAATAAGATCAGCAAGTTAAGATCACCTGCAAGCAAGCTAGAACAGATGAAAGAAAAGAAGCTGAAGAACAAGAAGACCAAAAAATACCTAATCAAGAAATACCACTTAGAAACAAGGAAGATCAAGGAAGCACTGGAAATAATAAAGCAGCAAATAACAGCTACAGCCAGGAAAATTTGTAGATACGAAGCTTGAATTGCAAATTATAGGCAGAACCTCCAATTTCAATCCAATCAGAAACATTTCTACCAATCCATCAACGGAGAAACTGCAATGAATCAGCCAGTACCTGACAAGGAAGAAACAGTGCAGTTCTGGAAGCAGATATGGGATAACCCAAAGAAGTACAACAAGGATGCGGCTTGGTTAAAAGAGGTGGATGCAAATAAAACAGAAGTTGAAAGGAAAGAACTAGTAATAACAACAAAAATGGTAGAAAAAAGAGCAAGGAAGATTAAAAACTGGTCAGCACCAGGTGAAGATGAACTGCATGGGTTTTGGTTGAAACATCTAACTGTTATATACCCACTCATTGCCAAGCAGTTCAACAATATACTACAAGGAGGAGAAATTGAAAAGTGGCTAACAACTGGGAAAACCTACCTAATAATGAAAAATCCAGCAAAAGGGGCAACACCAGGCAACTACAGGCCAATTACCTGCTTACCAACAACTTTCAAATTGCTAGCTAGTGTGGTGGCTGATGCAGTACAACAACATCTAGTTGAAAACAATCTCTTTCCACCTCAGCAGAAAGGAAACCGCCCCAATAGCAGAGGAACAAAAGATCAACTCCTAATAGACAAAATGATCTTGGAAAACTGCAAGAAAAGGAAGACCAACCTGAATGTAGAATGGATTGACTACAAAAAGGCATTTGACTCTCTGCTACATGACTGGATAATCAAGTGCCTAGAAATAACAGGAGACAGTAGAAACATCAGAAAATTTGTGCAAAGATCAATGGCACAATAGAAGACACAGTTGCAGGTCAATGATGAGAGACTGGGAGAGGTTAATATCAAGAGAGGAATATTTCAAGGAGATTCATTATCACCACTACTATTTGTTATTGCACTGTTTCCTCTGTCAACAATACTGAATAACTCAGAACATGGCTATCAAACATCAAAAACATCTGCCAGACTATCCCACCTCCTTTATATGGATGATCTGAAGCTGTATGGAAAAACATCATCTGAAATAGAATCGCTGCTCAACACTGTCCGTATATATAGCCAAGATGTTGCAACGGAGTTTGGCTTGGACAAATGTGCCACACTTACTATCAAACAAGGAAAAATAGTGAAAACTGAAGGAATCAAGATGCCCCACGAAAATAACATTAAGAGTCTGAATGAGGAAGATTACTACTTGGGTATCCTTCAAGCTGACAATATCAATCACACTGAAGTCAAGAAAAAGATTAGAGGTGAATACATCAAGAGAGTGAAGAAGATCTTAAAGTCCAAACTCAATGAAGGAAATACCATGAAGGCAATCAACACCTGGGCAATTCCAGTCATTAGATACACAGCTGGAATAGTAGACTGGACTCAAGCAGAACTAAAAGAAATGGATAGGAAGACCAGAAAAAAATGACAATGAATCATGCCCTTCATCCATGCAGTGACATTGACAGACTCTATCTACCAAGGCAAATAGGTGGGCGTGGAATGCTGCAAGTACATCAGATGGTTGAAGAAGAAGAAAAAGGCTTTTGAAGAATATCTGAAGGACAATGATGAAGATGCACTGAAATTAGTATATCAGAAAGGCTTACTGACTACTGGAGAGACCAAACTGGCCTACAAGAAAGACCAAATGAAGAACAGAATAGAGGCATGGGAAGACAAAGCACTACATGGCCAGTACATTAAAAAAAATAGTTGGGAAAGCAGATAATAACAAGACCTGGCAATGGCTAAGAGCAGAAAAATTGAAGAAAGAGACCGAGGGACTAATTCTGGCTGCACAAGACCAAGCCTTAAGGACAAATGCATACAAAGTCAAAATTGAGAAGACAGCAACAGACAGTAAGTGCGGCCTATACAAAGAAACTGAAGAAACAGTGGACCACCTGGTAAGCTGCTGCAAGAAGATCGCACAGACTGACTACAAGCAATGGCATGACAAAGTAGCAACAATGGTGCATTGGAAGATCTGCAAGAAATGTCATTTGCCTGTAAGCAAGAACTGGTGGGATCATAAAATGCTCTAGACTTAGAGCATAGTATGCTAATAGCATACTAGCATGCTGTATGTTTCTTCTGCACTTATCTCTGCATTCCTTCTCCAAGATCATCTCCCTGGCTCTACCTATGATAATTTTTTGCTGATGATCTTTTAAGAATTTTAGACATTATGTTAATTATATTTGAAGAGATGAATGTTATAATTTTTGTACTGGCAATGTAAAAACATTGAGATGCCATTAATTCATCTAATGTGGTCTGGTGAATCATTGCCATTTAATTGGAATAATATTCAATGAACGTAAGTAGATTTAGGAGGATTATTTTAATGTTAAAGATGTTAATATTATGTTAAATTATATCCCAAAATTTTGAAATCTGATTATTTTTGAGTCATTATTGAACCTGAGGTGTTGCTGAAAGAATTACTTTGAGACATTGGAAATGTAGTAATATTCAGTTTATCAAGAACTGGATTTAAGAGATGTAATTTATCAACTATTGAAAAGGCAGTTTTAGTATTAATAAAAAAATGTGATTCAGTATGTTTTTGTTTTACATAGATGTTATACCTTGTAATGTTACAAAATCATTATTTTATGATTTTTAATGTACATTTTGCTATTAATTTAATATTTGATTTGTATATGATGTATATAGTTTCTTCTGTTTTTGTCTTTTTGTTTTGAGGGGGTTTGTTAGTATGCTGCATTTTTTATAAGTTTTCATATTTGCTTCCCCCCCCCTGTGTTTTGTATTCTTTTTCTATTAGCTTTTGTAAAACTTAGCATAAATAAATATTTTTTTAAAAAAAATCTTGTTTACTCTGGTCCCAACCTCTACTTATCCCTAAAAACTTAAGGCAACAAATTGTGTTGCAGGCTATATAATTTACATCATATACTTGGATTCTAGCTTACTTCTCTGTTTTTATATTATATGGCTATTGAGGTTATTTTGAAAATTAAGCAAATTCAACAAGGTTGAGATAATACAATAAGATATAATATTTTAGGTGTTGCATCATAGCGATGCAGCCGAGGGATTCAGGGGCTCTGCACCCCAAAGCTGGTTTCACCCTGCCAGGGGACCCTAAATGAGTCTAAAGTTGCCCCGGAGAGGCGGCAAAGAAGGAGGGCTCCCCGATGATCATGGAATGAACAGCGGTCAATCTATTTGATCTGGGGAAGCCCTCCAAACTAACGGGAGAAAGGCTAGCTACACCTCGGTGATTAGCCCAAGCTACCGGTAGCCAAAGTTCAAAAGCACTAACCAGAACAACTGTGAACAGCATGCTTGGAACTGGGTGATAACATTGACCTTCTCTTTTCTATTTTGTAACTAATTTCCTGAAAAGATCTCCAAGAAGCAAAAAAATCCTCCGAAAATGAGAAGGGAGGGGATCGCACCCCCACCCTTCCATAGATGGAAGCGGCGATTTAATTTTTATGGGGGACAGAAATATATCGAAATGAAGTTAATGATACTACAGTCTGGATAAATCTGAAAATTATGAAAACTGTTAAGATTTCACATCTGAAAGAGTATTGATAAAATTAGAAGAAAATAATTATTGTTTAAAAGTTGGAAAATGAATAGATACTGACATCTAGTGGAGAATTAGAGCATAGAACAACAGCTGAATTGACTCAGAAATTGGCAAGATGCCCAGAAATAAAGAGCAACTTGTTCCTTTGAACCTCAGTGACTTCTAGCCAAATAGAGAACAGCTGGGAACAAAGGAAAGAAAATACACTGGACCACC
Source organism: Azemiops feae (assembly GCA_023970755.1). NCBI lineage: Eukaryota > Metazoa > Chordata > Lepidosauria > Squamata > Viperidae > Azemiops > Azemiops feae. The sequence continues at coordinate 24,600 of JALGBA010004270.1, read as the reverse complement.
TACTACAGAGTGAGAACTATATTAGTTTTAAAAACTGCTGACCTTCTGGGATTATAAATACTTACTGAGCTTTGATTTCTAAGCTCAAGAATTGTTTGCAGAGAAAGAAAAACCTTGACTTTTGGCTAATCTTCTAGGGGGGAATTTACTGGAAAGCTCTTAGGTGGTTAAACATTCTGGACTGCAGATAATTGTAAGATCCCTGAATAGAAGAACTTGTATAAAATACTGCTTTTAGTGGTGCTTTGACAATTGGAACCACATTGGATTATAAAAACCATATATAAAGATAAGAATTATATAAGATTTGGTTGTTTGGATTTTAAGATTGGCTGGTTTGATAAGGCTAATCACAGAGATTATGGTATCAATGAAAGACTATCTGGAGGGGGAAGACAAAATGGATATTGCATACCTATCTAAAAGTGACAGGAAACCACACCTAATATTTCCTTCTGAAGGCCCCAGCCTGGAACATCAGAGATCTGCAGAAGCAATACTCCAAGACAAGGCAAATATTTTCCAGGAGAAAATGTATGCAATGCTGTGACAGATTCAAATGACAAACGTGACGATACCTCCCACCTACCAGACATCTGGAAACTAGCCCTAGTCAACAAACGAGTCCCAACCACAAAAACCAACATAGGACCCAGAACAACACAGGACACCACCACCAATCACCCTCACCAGACTCAAACCCAAACCCATCCCATAGACGAAATGCAACCATCATCCAGAATCCACACCACGGCGACATCACCAACTGCTGCACCCCCCACCGACCCCCACACAAAGCAAACTGACACACGCCATAAACACATGGCCAGACCGCAAACTCGGAGCCAAACCAAAGCCCGTGATGCTACATCACAGCCATCTACTCAGGACATTACATCACAGAACTCAGGAGGTTACATCGCAAAGGCTCAGTATGTTACAACGCAGCCTACCTCCCATAATGTGGCAGCACAGGACTCAGGATATCACTACAATAGAGCTCAGAATGTTACCACACAGCCCATTACCCAGGTACAAAAGAACAATGGGCACACAGCCAGCACCTCAGCCACACAGGATGTTACCAAACAACTGACTAATTTGCTTACATCAATTCCATCTTCCAATCAAGATGTAACAACACAGCCAACCAACCCGCTTACAGCTACATCAGCTAATTTGCTTACATCAATTCCATCTTCCAATCAAGATGCAACAACACAGCCAACCAATCCGCTTACAGCTACATCAGCCAATTTGCTTACATCAATTCCATCTTCCAATCAAGATGTAACAACACAGCCAACCAACCCGCTTAAAGCTACAAAGCCAACACACCACACACACCCCTCCAGTATTTATAGAAGGACGGTAGCTCCGATCACACTTTGCTCGCACAAGCACGAAGCCGAAGACACCAGCCTGAAGATGGCGAGTGGGACCTCGTCGAAACGTCGCCAAAACACTCTCAATCTTACACGGGAAAAGACCCGAATACGCCAAGACCTGCATACCTGTACCCGTGAAAATCTACGAAAACAAATATATATATATCCTTTATAATACTAAAAGTGCAAATCCTGGGAATACACATGTTGATAAAATCCTTACAAGAAAAAAGCGAGGGAGCTACGGGCGAGACAACAGCGGCCTTGGGGGAGGGTGACAGCCTCACAGGGTGTCTTAATTGTAGGTTGAGAGATCGCTCCAAAATGGGAGGGGAAGGAGATAAGGAGCAAAGGCAGCTGGATAGCCACCCCCTGAGTGCATGTACATGCTCAAGGAAAGCAAAGGAGGATCTGAAGGCAACCAGCAAGGCCACTGACAGATTGCCAGGTGTAGACCAACTCAGCACATTGTGGGCTATTGCAACCAATGGGCCGATGATGTGCTCGAGAAGCCGGGCGCAGAGGCAGGAGGCTATATAGGCCAGCTCCCAGAATGCCTCCCACTCCAACTCTGAGGACGTCGGCAGTTTGGCCGACGAAAGCTAAGTGCTCTTTTATCTACAGGCTTGTTTATATTAAACAGTCTTGTTTATTTTTATCCTGGTGTTCGCTTTTTCTTGTAAGGATTTTATCAATATAGATATATATATGTATGTGTGTGTGTGTGTGTGTGTGTGTGTATAAAGATATAATATTTTATTTCTGATTTTAGAAATACATTGACCCTTATAGAGATGTAAGCAATCACTTAAAATTCTAAACATCAAGAGGACAAGAACACTCCCATGCTGAAATATCATTATCCAAGAGACATGAAATCTTAATATATCATACAGTACCTAAAATATGATTTAAATAGTTTATAAGAAGTCACAGAGTCGAGCAAGATGGATGAGTCATGGCTAGACATCAATCTACCTAAAGCATTTATTCATTCTCTATTTATAGCAAACTGTACACCAACAGTGTTTAAAATGCAACTTATAAGTTTATCCACTTCCTTCTTTCAGCTGAAGACTGTTGCACCCAGCATATTCATCCATCAAATGATAAGCTCCAAGAGATTTTTAGAAGCCAGGGCTAATCACCCAAGAATATAGCATTTGCTGTTTCTTGCAACTTGATCAGATGCCTTGTGATGTTTGGCATTCCCAAATCAGAAGATTATAGGAAAATCTTTTTTTTGTCTTATTAAAAGAACAGTTGGGCATTTTCATTACATTTCACAAGGGAAATGTGTTTATCAACACAAATGTATAATTGATGGGATGGCCATTACATTTAGAGATGTATAGATATCTTGGATCCAAAAGTAACAATGTTTACAGATGTTTAAAGACACTGACAGAAATTATATCTCAGGACTGATTTCCTAGAAAAATGGGTTTTGCAAAAAAAAAAAAAGTATTTTTTGCTTCATGATTATAACATTAGTAAGTTATTTACTTTGTCTGCAATTCTATTCATGTCCACTATCACATATTAATTCTAGATTTTGTGTAGATAAGAAAGCAGATTAAAAGGAAATCTACATAGAGATAATGATGATTGTGTGACAAATTGTAAGGAATGACAAAGTTGATATAATTCCTTATATGTCCAAGAAGCTTATGAAAAAAAGAAAGAAAGAAAGAAAGAAAGAAAGAAAGAAAGAAAGAAAGAAAGAAAGAAAGAAAGAAAGAAAGAAAGAAAGCCAACATTAACATATTTCAGTCTCACTCATTCTGAATCATTAACCATTCACTATAGTCTTCAAACCTATGATGCAATTCCAGCCTCTTCCCCCACACCCAAGTCTCTCAGCTACATCAAACATTGTGTCTCTTGGCTTACCATGACCTCTCCTTACAGAATATCTATAGAAAATGGGCTCCTTTGAATTGCTGCTTGTTTGATATGTGTTGCTTTCATTAATTTAGCTAATGATTTATAAAATGTAGCTTATTTCTTTTATTATACAGTAGATAGTTATTATGCAGCTAGACAGTTTGTCTTTGTAATACAATTTTGTAATATAATTTTACTGGCAGTGTAAATAGAATAGTTAAATTCAAACATATTAAAAACAGAATGTACATTTCCTTTCCAACCATCCTTTGCATTAAAACTCTATGTATGTTCTTTAACATTTCTATGCCACTCTGTGAAGCAAGAGCTTTCACCCAAAAAATTAATACTAGCTTTTTGTCAGAATTATTTACAGATTATTTCTCATCTGTGCCATTTGCTTTTCTGCATTGTGCAAACATCCCTGCATATATCATATAGAATGCCACTTATGTGTCATGAATAAATCATGTTAACTGGAAATAGCATACCCAAAGATTTTTTTTTTTCAAAAGGCAACTGGACTTTGTTTTTCCTTGAAGACATTTCTCTCGTAATCCAAGAAGCTTGGATGAGCTTTTTGATTGAGAACAAAACATCTTTAAGGAAAAACAAAGTCCAGTTGCCTTTTGAAAAACCACCTTTGGGATGACCTGCATGACTGAGAATCTCCATAGACATTTGGAAATAGTGTAAAGCAAGACTTCTTAACCTGGGATCCACAAGCTCCTTGAGGTATGTGAATGTCAGGGTGTCTGTGAACTTGGAAAGGGAAAAAATTGCACATTTATTTTCACTAACTAGTAAATGTAATGTATCTTTTTATTTAAAAAGGTACATGAGCAACAAATACAAATATGACTTCAAAATTCCAAAAATGTTTTCAATGATAGGCAGTTTGGTCTAGTGGTTAAACTACCAGGCTAAGAATTGGGACACTGAGTTCTATCACTCCTTAGGCATGAAAGTAAATTACTATGGGCCAGTCATTCTCTCTCAAACCAACTTACAACAACCTTGTGGCACTGTATTGGCTGCCAGTGGACTGGTCAGGGGAGTTGGATTTCAAAGCGGGAAGAATAGCTTGGTGCTTTGCGTGGGATCGTTAGATCCCACCTGATCTTACTGCAACCACTATTTCTCAGTAAAAGTTCTTTTGATTAATCACATAGTGCCAGGGGTCATGCTTTCCTCAGGAGGCCAGGAGGGACAGGTCCTTACATTAGGTTGAATCCGCAATAGTAGGCAACTGAGAAAGGCACCCACCTGAACCATGGGGACCGTGCAAGGAATGTCTGTACAAGGCAATGTGTCAGAATCCAATTATATCTTATTTCTAGCTATCTACTCTGAGAAAGGGGGGGAAGATTGCAACGTTTGGGATCTGATGGATTTAACACCCAGCCATCTGCCAATTTGAATTGACCGGAAGGAATGTGGGGTGGGACTGCCTGGGAACACTTTAAAACATTGAATGGTCAATGAGGTCCCTCAGATCCTGTCTAGCATGCCTTCAGTCAGTTTTTATTAATAAAGATTCCTGTTGGAAGAAATGTTCCAAGAGTTCTGTCTTCTTAAGATGTAAATTGAGGTGGGTCCTTACACAATGACCAGGAGGAAGCTGAATGCTGGGTGAAGCCTCTACCAAGGCTAACCCCGGGGTGGACCTTTCCGGATGGATGGAGGAGATTGACAGCCTGGGAGATTCATTGAAGCCCCAGTGGTCCATTTGTGTTAGGAAGATAGAATAGAATAGAATAGAATAGAATAGAATAGAATAGAATAGAATAGAATAGAATAGAATAGAATAGAATAGAATCTGGAAAGGACCTTGGAGGTCTTCTAGTCCAGCCCCCTGCTCAAGCAGGTGAACCTATACCATGGGTCGGCCATCCGAAACGTCGGATGAGCCGCACGGACCCATTTAGCTTAAAAAAAACAAACGCTGGGAGCCGCGTGTTCGCGCATGCGCGCGCACCCGCGCATGCGCGCGGCCCCGTTCGCGCATGCGTGCGCGCCCCTCGCACCCGCGCATGCGCACCCGCGCACCCGCGCATGCGTGCGCTGTTCGCGCATGCGCACCTGCACGCGCGCACCCCCCGCACCCGCCTGCGCATCCGCGCATGCGCTTGCCAAAATGGCGGAGGAGGCTCCGGAGCCGCAGGTAAGGCCTCAAAGAGCCGCATGCGGCTCCGGAGCCGCGGGTTGCCGACCCGTGACCTATACCATCTCAGACAAGTGACTTTCCAGTCTCTTCTTAAAAACCTCCAGTGATGGAGCACCCATGATTTCTGAAGGCAAGCTGTTCCACTGGTTAATTGTCCTCATTGTCAGGAAGCTTCTCCTTAATTCCAGGTTGCTTCTCTCTTTCATCAGTTTCCAACCATTATTTCTTGTCTTGCCCTCTGGTGCTTTGGAGAATAATTTGAGCCCCTCTTCTTTGTGGAAGCCCTCAAATACTGGAATACTGCTATCATGTCACCTCTATTTCTTCTTTTCATTTAGCCAAGCCAAACCGAGGTCCTACAGCCATTCTTCATATGTTTTAGTCTCTAGGTCTTTGATCATTTTAGTTGCTCTTCTCTGAACTTCTTCCAAAGTCTCAACATCTTTTTTGTAATATGGTGACCAAAATTGGTTGCAGTATTCCAGGTGTGGTCTTACTAGGGTTTTATAAAGTGGTACTAATCCTTCATGTGATCTTGATTCTATGCCTCTATTTATACAGCCCAGGATTTTATTAGCTATTTTGGTTGCTGCTGCACACTGCTGGCTCATAGTCAAGTGATCATCCACTAGGACGCCAAGGTCCCTCTCACAATTACTGTTTTTGAGCCAGGTCTAGCCTAATCTGTACTTATACCTTTGATTTTTCCTGCCTAAATGTAAAACTTTGCTTTTCTCCACATTAAAACTCATTTTGTTGGATAGGACCACTTATTGTTCAAGTTTGTCAAGATCTTTTTGAATCCTGAGCTTGTCTTCTGGGGTATTGGCTATTCCTGCCAGTTTAGTGTCATCTGCAAATTTTATGAGTTCCCCTTCAATTGCCTCATCTAAATCATTGATGAAGATACTGAAGAGTACTGGACCTAAGATGGAGCCTTGTGGTACTTCACTGCTTACTTCTCTCTATGTGGATGTAGTACATTGAGGACTACTCATTGAGTATGGTTTGTCAGCCGGCTACAAATCCATCTGGTGGTGATGTTGTCTATCCCACCTTTTTCTAGCTTAATAAGCAGCAGGTTGTGGTCTACTTTGTCAAATGCCTTATTGAAAACTAAGTATACTATGTCCACAGCATTTCGCTGGTCTACTAATATAGTCACTTTATCAAAGAATGAAATAAGATTGGTTTGTCATGATCTGTTTTTAACAAACCCCTGCTGGCTACTGGTTATAACTTTGTTTGCTTCTAGTTGTTTGCAGATCTGTTTTTTTATTATCTTTTCCAGGATCTTCCCAGGTGTTGATGTTAGACTGATTGGTCTGTAGTTTCCTGGGTCTGTTTTTTCTCTCTTGAAGATGGGAACCACTTCAGCCCTTTTCCAATCCTCAGGTACTTTCCTAGTGCTCCAGGATTTTTGAAAGATATGGTACAATGGTTCTGAGATAACATCTGCCAGCTCCTTCAGAACTCTGGGATGTAATCTGTTGGGTCCCGATGATTTATACGTATCAAGGTTGGATAGATGTGCTCTTACCATTTTCTTGCTTATTTTAATTTTTGTTTCTAGTTTGTCTTTTGCAGTAGTTTTTTTGCTATGTTGGGCTATAATTTCTTTTTTTGTGAAGACTGATGCAAAGAATGAGTTAAACAACTCTGCTTTCTCCCTGTTGCCTGTAATTTCCTTGCCATCGTCTCTCTTTAGTGGGCCTGCAGTTTCCTTGATTTTTTTCTTGTTGATAATGTGTTGGAAGAAACTTTTTTTATTGTCCTTGATTTCTGTTGCAAGTCTTTGTTTGTTCTGAACCTTTGCTTTCCTGACTTCATCTTTGCATGTTCTGGCTGTCTGTTGATAATCGGCTTTAGTTAAGTGCCCCTCTTTCAATTTTTTGTATTTGTCCTTTTTGTCTTTTAGTTTGTTAGAGAGATCTTTGTGCAGCCATGCTGGTTTCTTCTTGGATTTCTTGTTTTTCTTGCTCAGTGGTATTGTGCTGGTCTGGCCTTTTGTGATCACATTTTTCAAGGTTTCCCATGCTTCCTGTGTTGTTTTCCCGTTTAGGATTTCCATCCATGGGATTTTTCCTAGGTTCTCTTTGAGTTTGCTAAAGTCAGTTCTTTTGAAGTTTAGGACTTTAGTTGGATTGTTTTCTATTGCTAGTGTTTGCATTATGTTAAATTCCAGTATGACATGGTCACTTTCACCCAAGGTTCCAGTAATTTTAATTCCCTCTATGACTTCTTCTCTGTTTGTAAGGATTAAGTCCAGTACAGCTTTGCGTCTAGTTCCCTCCTCCACCTTTTGGGTGACAAAGTTGTTGGCTAGGTTGGTTAGGAATCTGTTTGATCTCCCATTCACTGCAGAGTTTGTCTCCCAGTTGATATCTGGATAATTGAAGTCTCCCATTACTACTGTGGTATGCTTCCTACATACATTTGTTAACTGGTTGGCAAAGAGTTCGTCTATTTCTTCTGATTGGTTGGGTGGCCTGTAATATACACCTATGGCAATGTCACTTTATATATATATATATATTGACCCATATACATTCTGGAGAGATTTTACCTTTGATCATGTGCATTTCTGCAGATATGTAGTGTTTTCTTACATATAGCGCAACTCCCCCTCCTCTTTTTGTAGACCTGTTTCTTTTGAACAATTTGTATCCATCTATCAGTCCATTCCATTCTTGGGTTTTGTCCCACCAGGTTCCTGTTATGCCAACTATGTCATACCCTCCCTTGTGTACTATTGCTTCTATTTTGCCCTGTTTGTTCCCCAAGCTTTGAGCATTTGGGTGGAGTTTTCTTTCATATGCTGGGGTTTGGCTATTTATTTATCTTTTATTTTCTGTCCTGTATTTATTTTTATTCTCTATTGGGATCTTCCCTCCTTTCGTATTGGGACCTCAAGCTTAAATGTTGCCTTCACTTTTGTTGTCTTTGTAATATTTTATTGGTTTTCCAGTTTTACATTTGAGTATTTGGAAGGCAATGTGGTGATTGGGTTAATCAATAGTTCAACAACAAAATCTTTAGTACATATCTCAGGTTACATCATTAAATGTTTCTTCTCTGTTTCCCTTAACATTTGCTATATCATATTTAAGCTAGTAAATTCCTAATTGTATCAAACTCAGTGAAAACTTCATTATCACATTTATCAATACATTTTTGCTTATACATATCTTAATAGATCTTCATAAACAATCCATGTCCTGTTATTAAGTTTTACCTAATTTTTAGTTTTTAATTACAGTACTCCAATTTAACCTTTAATGTCCATAGTATTTGAGTTTTGGGTAAGCCAAATTTCCTTTATCTCACTTCATAAAAATTATAATGTCTAAAATGCACATATTACTTACTTAAATATATTCTTATTCTATTTTGTAAACGTTTTCTATTTCTCACCCTAGTACATCACCAGCTTAATAATAGAGTATCCTTTGTTAGCTCAAGTCCATCATCTATACTATCTGAGCTAATCAATAGTTCAAACCTATTTCCTAATAGATAGTTTCATTTCCCTTGTAAGTCTAAGTCCTCAGTATTAAACAGATTAATCCCTTATTTTTTACTATTTTCTAACTATTTTGAGTCTAATAATCAAATTTCCCCTTGTCTCAAAATCTCTCTTTAGCCCACTGGTTGGCAGTTTAGGATCCTCTCTAGTAAATCAAAAAACCCCAGTTTTTCAACCTAATTCTAACTTTCTTCTTATGCCAACCAGGCTTCCATATCAATGCTTTTAAGTCATCGAATAGATCTCCCTTCATTCTTGTGTATTTAATTGAATTAAAGGAGACCATCTAGTCGCCAATTTTCTGGAAGAACTGGCCCATTTATAATCATTAAGTTGTCGCCCTGGTGGCCCAAATCCCCATATTTGCTCTGCTATAGTTGTCTTCAATTCGATCTGGTCTTCTTCTTTCTCAGATTTCTTCTGGTTTGTGTAAAAAGTCATTTCCATTTTTAAAGTTGTTGTTTCATTGTCTGGATTTTCAGTGAACTGTACTTGTTGATCTTTAAAGTCCTCTGTCTTGGTATTCACTTATTCCACTTCTGTTGTTTTTTGGATTGTTAGTTCTTTAGTTGCAATTGAGGTTTTGCTTTGGTCTTTCAGATTAGATCTCCTCGTCTCGCTGGCAGTAAGAATAGTTTCAAGTATAGATTTTAGCATAGCCAAGATTTTTTGCTGACCCTCCTCCATTTCTGGTGTAGTTGTAGATGATCTTTCTAGTGAAGGCTGTTTATTAAACAAGAGACAGTAAATGTTCACCTCCACAGTCCCTAGAGACCAATTTCACTGCCCAGCTGCTCTCTCACCGTTAAATCTCTCATAGATAATACCAAGGTCAGGTCTGGACTGTGAGCAAGTCTCTTTGTCAAAAATAATAAATTGCTGTACCAAGCTTCGCCACAAGATGTCCCCGGTAGCATTTAAAGTCTTTTTCAAATCCCGGGTTAGGTTCTTATCCAATTTAAATTCTTTTTTGCAAATGGAATAAAATAGCAAGTCCCAGTAAGAGGAGGAACTTTTTGGGTCCCCAAATTCCAAAAAGATGTAGATCCACTTATATTAAGTTGTTCTTTTCAATACTTTATTTCCCCTGGGTAGTCAGATGCTGCCATTTTAGAGGGTAGGAGGAAAAAGTTCCCTTCCCTCTCTCCTCACAGGGGGAAGAGATTTCAAGAGACTTTTTACAGGAAAGTACTTGGGGTACAGAGAAGGTAAGGTCTCACCCAATTCCTCCGTGTTGCTTTCAAAGTGCTTGTTGGTGAATTTGGCCTGGGTGTCAGCAGCTTAGTGATGGGCCAATGTTGATGGCCGATCTTTTCCCCGTCAATTTGAAGAGCTGCCCCAGATCAAACGGGAGGGCTGCTGCCATTCCGCGATCACTCGGGGGTCCTCTTCTCACTCATCACCCCTACAGGGTGACTTCTGACCCTCTTCAGGGTCCCCCGGCGAGAGAAAACCGGACGGTGGAGAGAGCGATCACTGCACACGGCCACCAACGCTGCGATCGCAAACCGGAAGCCTCTTTTGTTGTTCGCTGCTCCGGCCTCTTGTTGTTTTCTCCATCACTCCATTCCATCTTTTGGTGCTCGGGTCTTTTCGGCCTTGTCTCTGCTCTGGTCAGGCTTGCCGTTCCACTTTTTGGTTGGCTCAGCTCCACTGTCTGGTCTGTTTCACTCAGCCAGCCACTCAGCTTTAGAGTTCAGAGCTCTCTAGCTCAATGCACCTCTGTTGCTGCTCTGCTTCTCCCCTTCACTGATATTGGTGCTGCGTTTCTCTCCTCCATAGATTCTGGCAGCACCAATTTCTCACAGCCAGTGGATTGCTCCAGGCCCTTTGTCCTCTGCCAGGCTAGCAGGAACCAGAGGGGGGGTTGATCCCGCTGGGGAGGGAATGTTGATCAAGTCCTCCACAAGTCCTCCACCTGGGACAAGTTACTGGGGAAGGTTGAGGGGGCTGGAAAGAGGCAGGAGGAGGGCTGTGGTAGTCGGGCTGCCTCTAGTTTCCTGGGCCCTGGGTCGGGATGCCTGGCTGCCCCCTCAAGCTGGACTGCCTAGACTGGAGAATGGGTCTAGGCTATTCCTGAATATACTATGACCCACTGGTTTGCTGTCTCCAACAGCCTCTCTTCTTGTCTGCTGTTCAGCCGCAGGTTCGCTGCTCTCAGTTGTCTCTTTTCCAGTATTGGGCTGCTTAGTTGGGCTCCTGAGCTGGATCTGCTGTTCTCTATTGCTGGCTGCCTCTGACTTCATGTGCAGCCATTCATTCACTGCGCTGCTGTTTTGCTGGTGTTTAACTCCTTACACTAATTTCTTCTTTTCCTTTATCCTTTCTATATTCCTTATCTAACTTTCTGTTCTTTTTTCCTCCCTTTTATCCCCTCTTCTTATATATTCCTACTTAGTTTAGTAACTTCTCCCCCTGTGATCTGATACTGCTTTCTATATTGCCACCATCTTGGAGGTCCTAAAAGATGACTGGGAAGGGAGAACAAAAGTAGTAATTCTCACCCAAGGCAACCGAAGCAGCCAACGATGTGAATGGCAAGCAGAGCTGGAAGACCCTGGAGATGAAGAGGAAGAAAGTGGCAAAATCAACCATGCCAACTTCCTAATGAAGCAAGCCATATGCTACTGGAATGCTCTGGAAGCATTTCAGAGACTCAAGACATGTGAGAGCCTAGCCAGGATGGCCTCTGGGGATGCTCGCTAAACCCAAGAGGAGGAGGATGGCAGGAGAGCTTCACCATTAGACACCACAGCAGGAATCTCAGCAATCCCAGCCAGGGCCACTGCAGCTGTGGGAGCAGCACAGAGGGGCCCTATGAGAACCACCACATTATCTCTCTCTATCTCTATCTCTGTCTCTGTCTCTGTCTCTGTCTCTGTCTCTGTCTCTGTCTCTGTCTCTGTCTCTGTCTCTGTCTCTATCTATATATGCAAGCTTTTAAACCTTTCATAAAGATTGACTCAGAAAAAGATAAAATTATAATAATTGCATTAATCACTACTAATAAATTGCCTATAAAATAAGCCATCCATTTTAAAATGAATTCGTCCTTCATCCACATGGATCTTTCTGCTCTCTCTGTGTCATATACACACATACACACACACACACACAGAGAGAGAGAGAGAGAGAGAGAGAGAGAGAGAGAGAGAGAACAGGAAACAGGAAAGGAGATATGTGTTTATATCTTCACATTATTGATCAAATTTATATAACTGCCCTTTTCACAACAAGTTGCTCTGAGCAGCATTCAACAATGCTAAATAACTGATAAAAATTCTCTCTCTCTATCACACACACACAGAACGAGAGAGAGACAGAGAGAGAGGGGAATAAAATTAATATAAACCCTTGTAAAACCCTTTTTAAATTATATGCCAAAATTAATGAAAACATTTTATAATAATTTTCCAATTATGATATTGGTCTATAATTCTTAATAGAAATTAAATCTTATCCTTTGGTAACAAAGCAACATAAGCTCTTTCCAAAATTCTGCCATGGCATTTCCTTGTAAGATGGAATTCATCACTTTCTGGAGTTGTTGCAAAAGTTGATCTTCAAAGCATTTGTAATAAGAACCTGGTAGTAAATCTGCCTTCACTGTTGTTGTTTTTATAGCTCCCTATAGTTCCATAATGGTTATAGGACTGAGGTAATCTCAGTCTTTTCTGAAAGAATATCTTGGTTTTTACACAAATTAGATAAAAGGTTTTCTGTATATTTGCTTTATCCAGTAGTATATTATCTCTTTTTAATCTGATATCTAATGGTTTCATCTGCCACTGTCTTTTGTAAATTATTTTTTTTAGTATATATATTTATTATGTTTATCAACAAAAATAAAATATAAAACAAAGGAAACAAAAAAAACCAGATATCCAACAAAAACAAAAACAAATGCAAATTATACAAAAGATTAAAAAAATAAAAAACCAAAACATCAAATTAACATAAACAAACAAACTAACAAACTAACATTAAACATACAAAAAAACCCTCATTCTTTTTAATTTAATCCAAAATAGCTTGCATTTTTCTTTGGGACTTTTTTTTAGTTCTTGATTATGTTGAATTAAAAAACCTATCATAAAACTTTGCTAGGATCATAAACATTCTTTAAATACATAAATTATTGTCAAAAATGTTAAGTTAGTTCCTTCATTCAGTCACCTACCAAGTCTTTCTGTAATAGCACTTCATTTAATCTTCATCTAAAGACTGTGGATTTTCCCCCTCTCTAGACCAGATAATTAATTAATTGATGGTCTAATAATAATAGAAGAAAAATATTTTAATGAATTTATTATTTAAAGATAACAGATAATCTGTTATTTAAGTGATAATAACTGAGAATCTGTTATTTGTAGTGCCTATTTGAAAATTAGTTTTCATTTCTGCTGTAATTTTGTCTAAAAATATGTTGGTTGTAATGAAGTAATCTTGCTTTTCCAGCAATATATGCTGCTAAGTCTAGAACATTTTGCAGTGAAATTGTCCTTTTTTATTGTGTTCAATATTTTTTCATGAATAACTGAGCAGTCTCTGCACTTTATGTACTGCATTTAATGAGAAGGAATAGAATTAGCATTTGACTCATTTAGCAAATTGCTTTGCAGAATTTGCTACCAAAACAGTGTGGCCCTTCTCTTCTTTGTAATTAAAAAAAAACAAACCTCTTTGTGACTGACACCAGCAGTAAATGTAAATATTATATTGCTTTTGATACCATAGCAGATCTTTTGAGGCTAAGACTAATAAGAGTACTTCAACATACATGGGAATTACTTATTCATAATATGAGAATTTGTCTGGTATTTTCTCTTGCTGCTAGAACAGTTCATTTAGTGACTATCATGAGCTCTTAAGATGAACAAATCTAAAAGTGAATTTTATTGCCTGCAGGCCAAAAAGATACTAGATTGCTGTGATTGGGCATGTCTATTGATCAACTTGAATGATTCTAACATTTCTTAATTATCATCACCTCCATCATCATCTCCATTAATGATTTTATAATTATAATATGTTTTAATGATTCAACTGCTTTTGCCATTATATCTAACTTTAAAAAAAAACAAACAAGTTTTATTAATTTTCCAATTGTACAAAGCTCCAGGTATTAAGGAAGCAACATGGTGATTGGGTAATCCATAGTCCAATAACAAGCTCTTTCATACATATGTCAAGTTACATCATCAAAATTTTCCTCTCTGTTTCCCTTGGTTATTATTTCACATTCAAATTAATACATTGCTAGTTATAACTCAATCGGTTGAAACATTTATCAATATCTTTTGACTTATACGCCTCCATATCCTGTTTTTAACTTTTATCTAATTTCAGTTACAGTATTCCAGTTAGCTTAATATCCATAGTATTTTGGTTTCGGATAACCCACGGTTCCCTTAGTTCATTACAAGATAGTTTTCATATCTAAGATACACTTATTATTTATTCAGATAAATTCTTACTTTATTTCACAATCATATTCTATTTCTCATCCTAATACCATCACTTACTAATAAGATAACCTTTATCGTCTCAATCCATCTTCTATATTCTAATTCAAAACTATTATTCTAGTAACTAATTTTTATTTCCCTTATAGATCTAAATCCTAAATATTAAATCAGTTAATGTCTTTTAAAATCTCCTTAGCCCATTAAGTGAAATTTTAGGCTCTTCCATTAAAGGTCACATAAAAAAAACCCATTTTTTAAGTCTAACTCTGACCTTCCTTTTGTACCAAGCAGGCTTCCATAGCAGTGCCTTTAAATCCTCGGGTGGATCTCCCTTCATTCCTACATATGTCATTTGAATCAAGGGAGATCATCCAGTTATCAACTTTTCAAGGGAGCCAGTCCCTTCAGAGTCATTAGATTGTTGGCCTAATAATTTGAGTCTCCATATTTGGCTTAGTATATTTGTCGTCAGTTCAGACTGGTCTTCTTCTTCTTCTTCTTCCGGTTTCAGCTGATTTAAGTAAAAAGTCATATTCAGTGTCGTAATTGTTGTTTGGTTGTCTGGGTTATCTAAGTTCTCAATGTACTGTGTATGTAGGTCTTCAGCACCTTCCGTCTTAGTGTTGCTTTCTTCAGTTTCTGTTGCTTTTAGAATTGCAGATTTTTTAGTTGAAATCAAGGTTTGGTTATCAGGGTTCTGAGTAGGTTGTAGCTGGTATTCTTTAATGTCCATTTTAGTGTTAATTCCTTCTTCTTCTGTTGCCTTTTGAGTTGTAAGTTCATCAGTTGAAATCTGGGCTGCATTTTGTAGCTTTAAGGTGGTGCCTTTATCTTTCAGTCTGGAATTCATTAGCTCAGTAGCCTCTAGGATTTTTTCAAGTATAGGTTTGTAGTTAAGTTGTCGGTGGTGTTCCTCCATTTCTGTGGTGTTTACAGATAGCCCTTTAGTGGAGGCTATTTTTGATAAAAGTCAATAAATATCCACCTCCACTATAGAGAGTTGTTTTCACCACCCAGCTGTTTCAAGTTCTTATCTTTTTTGATAGTGTCAAGGTGAAATCTTAGTTTCACAAGTCTCCCAGTCAGAAAAAAATTCACTTGCTGCACCAAATTTCACCACAAGATGTCCCCAGTAACATGTAAAATCTTTTCCCAAACTCAAGTTAGGCTTTTATCCGGTTTAAAAAAAAGAAGAAAGAAATGTTCTTTTTTTTCCAGCTTAACAGATAGATAAAATAATAAGTCTCTGTAGGAATAAAAACCTTTTGGGACCCCAGGTATCCAAAAATTACAAGTCCAATTATTTAGTCGTTTAGTTTAGCTGTTTTTTTCCCCTCAGCTTTAGATTCCAAGAGTAGGCAGAAGCCGCAGAATTAAAAGGGGGAAAAAAGAATTTCCAAAAGTGGGTTCCAGATCGCGACGCCTTCGGACACGCGGAGAGAATTCTCTCTCTGCCGTCTGGTTTCTCTTTGTCGGAAGACCCTGGAAAGGGTCGAAAGTCACCCTGGACGGGCGACCACCATTGGGGAGGACCTTCACCAGATCGCGGAAGGGCAGCAGCCCTTCCATTTGATCCGAAGCAGCTCCTCAGGACCAACAAAGGAAAGATCGGCCATTAACATGGCCGATCATCAAGTCGCACCAACCGAAAGTCAAACTAACAACTAAGCACAAAGAAGCATCGTGGGAGATTTGGGTGAGACCCCTTTTTTTACCTCCCTTCTACCCTAACTACTTTCCTGTAAAAGCTTCCTGAAACTTCTTCCTCGCTTTTAATACAGCGGCGTTTGCATACCTTGGGATCTTAAACCTTGGGGAAAAAATATATAACTAATTTTTACAACCAAATAACCGGATTTTTTTTTTTTTTTTGCTATTTCTTGGGACTTGGGACTTTCTATTATAGAGAACTAGTATTTTCTCTATCTATTAAGTTTGGAAAATATTTCTTTTTTGCTGTTTAACTCTGTCACTAACATCGGGAAAAAAGACTTTTCTGGTCTACTGGGGACATCTTGTGACTAAACTTGGTATAGCAATTGAACTTTCTGACTTTGAGGCCTACTTCATCTGTCCTTCATATTATCTAAGGCACAGGTCGGCAACCCGCGGCTCCAGAGCCGCATGCGGCTCTTTCAGCCGTCTCCTGTGGCTCCCTGTCCTCCGCAGCCATGTGCAGTCCCCCCCCCAAAAAAGTGGGACTAAAAAAGTTTAACCAATCAATTCAAACTTCTCACAAAAAAAACAACTGGTGAAGTTTGAATTGATTGATGGAACTTCTTTGGTTTGTGGGACTGCCCACAAACCTCTTTCCTTCCTTTGGACTGCACGTGGCAGCAGCGGAGGAAGAGCCGGGAGAATTGCTGGAAAGGTGTCTCTTCGTCGTCCTCCGGATGCAGAACCTGGGTAAGGAGCTGCGGGTGGGGGCGGCCAGTCTCGGGGTGCCTCTTCCCTGCCAGGCGGGTCTCCCCTCGCCCTGCTCCGCCGCCACCTCTGCTAGCCGGCGGGGTCGCCGGGGGTCTCAGAAGCTTCCCCTCTCGGCCTGCGCCTTTTGGCCATCTTGTGGGCGGCGGCTCTGAGATTCCCCCACAGCGCCTGCCCAGCCCTTTTCCCACCTGCTGCTCAGTGCCTCTTGGCCGTCCTCCTGCTGCCACCGCCGCTGATGCCGGTCACACTGGGCAAGGCCGTAGAGGCAGCGGCGACCGGGCAGCCATGCCCCTTCGCCATCCTGCCGCCGCCACTGCTGCCGGTCACACTGAGCGAGGCCGGAGAGGCAGTGTCGACTGGGCAACCGCGCCCCTTCACCATCCTGCCACCGCTGCCATCCTGCCGCTGCTGCCGCCGCTGCTGCCAGTCACATTGGGCGAGGCCAGAGAGGCGGCAGTGACTGGGCAGCCACACCCCTTTGCCATCCTGCCACTGTCCTGCCGCTGCTGCCGCTGCTGCCGCTGCTGCCGCTGCTGCCGCTGCTGCCGCTGCTGCCGCTGCTGCCGCTGCTGCCGCTGCTGCCGCTGCTGCCGCTGCTGCCGCTGCTGCCGCTGCTGCTGCTGGTCATGCTGGATAAGGCCGGAGAGGCGGTGGCGACCGGGCAGCCACACCCCTTCGCCATCCTGCCGCTGCCGCCGCCATCGCCACTGCTGCTGGTCACGTTGAGCGAGGCCAGAGAGGCAGCGGTGACCAGGCAGCCATGCCCCTTCACCATCCTGCTGCCACCACCGTCCTGCCACTGCCGCTGCCGCCGCTGCTGCTGCTGCCGGTCATGCTGGGCGAGGCCGGAGAGGCGGTGGCAACTGGGCAGCCATGCCCCTTCGCCATCCTGCTGCTATCCTGCCACCATCGCTGCTGCTGCCGGTCATCCTGGACAAGGCCGGTGGCGGAGACTGGGCAGCCATGCCCCTTCACCGTCCTGCCGCCGTCGCCGTCGCTGCTGCTGCCGGTCACGCTGAGCGAGGCCGGAGAGGTGGCGGCTACCAGGCAGCCACACCCATTCGCCATCCTGCTGCCGCTGCTGTCCTGCCGCTGCCGTCCTGCCGCTGCCACCACCACCGCTGCTGCCGGTCACACTGAGCGAGGCCCAAGAGGCATTGGTGACTGGGCAGCCACGCCCCTTCGCCATCCTGCCACCACCGCCGCCCTGCCGCTGCTGCTGCGGTCACGCTGAGCGAGGCCGGAGAGGCGGCGGCGACCGGGCAGCCACGCCCCTTCGCCATCCTGCTGGCACCGCCGTCCTGCTGCCGCCACCCCCGGTGCTGTAGGAGAAGGAGACCTTGGGCTGCGAGGGCGGCGGAGCCAGCAGTGGGTCAGGACCCCCTCATCCCTGCAGTGGCACTCCCCATTGGGGGAGCCCCCTTTGCTGGCTCGGCCACCCATGGTGCACCTATGCTGCAGGGAGAGCAGTGTCCCCTTGGCGCTCTCCTCTTGTGATGGCGAAGCAGCCAAGGATGCGGCGGGGGCAGCAGCTGGGCCGGGGGCGGCGGGGACCCCCGACAGTACTGCAGTGGCCGCCACCATGCTGCCTCCGCCACCGGAGCCGCTGCCTCCCGTCCTGCCCCCTCTCTCCCTCCCCACCCCTTTGACGCCATCTCCCACAGTGCAGAACTTTCTCCAGCTACTCTCTTATTTGGTTTTGGCTTGTAATATTTTTCCTGACAATGCATTAAAATGATCTAGTTTTCTAAATTAGGTTATATACAGTCTGGATTTTTTTACATGGAAAAATACTGTATAAATTCATCTAATATCACACATATCTTTATATCTAAGGTACTTGAAAATATTTAAAGATGAAGATCAAGTATCTTAGATGTACCTAAATATAAAATCAGACAAAGTCAGTTACAGCTCCCCATTTCAGTCAGACTGTCTCTGCAGCATATTGTCTAAAAAGTCAATTTAGAATGGTATTATTTGGGATGGCAAACCCAAAGACTCTGGCTTGCTCAAGATGTTGTAATAAGCTTCATGGTTCTGAGCCCACCTTTTTAGTGTTTTTAAAGTAAACACTTAATAGTTTAACCACTACACTACACTGGCCTCCATGTCCATCAATGGAACCATTCTTCATGAACAAAGAGGAATGCTCCAAACACTCAGTAAAAAAAAGAAAGGAACCATTTCATTTATCCACTATCTCATCCAGCTCCTCTAATCCCTCTCAATTTTAGGCTGCCAAAACAGCAAATGTGAGGGCTTGAAGACAATGTTTTCCTGATTCAGGTTAGGGACAGCCCAGTTTACAACCACATATTCCTCCTACTTGTTTTGTGCAAGCAATTGTTTGCAGCCAAGTACTGTACATATTGGCCTGCATCTCAGAATCATTTCAATAAAGTTCTCACTGGCTGAGTTTTTAACTGATTTTAGTTTATAGGACAGAATGGGAAAATAGTTATCAATTGTATTAAATTATTCCTTTATAAACATATTAGAAAAATATGATAAATAGTAGTTATAATTCTGGTAACGTATTATTTTAAATGTCCAATAGTATCCTATCTTCATGTAGATTTACCCAAGAAAGGAAGATTATAATTGGTGATTTTGCTGTCTCATAAGGTAATTTATTTGAAGCAATGCATCTGTTTTCAAACTATAAATTTAAATTGCTAATTTTGAAGTTATTCACTTCATTTCAAACTGGTATTCATTATAGACCCTGTGCATTTGCCTCTACTGTCTGTTCAGTGTTATCTTAATGAGTTTTGCAAGGAAAAGAGAAAGAAAAAACATTTATTAATGGTGGGCATGCTGCATGAAGAAAGAAACAAAATTGGATGGAAATCTTTAATAGCTACTTTGAAATTATTGTGTTCCTCACCTCTTTGTAGAAATGCCTCTGTTGATTGTATATTTAATAAGTGATCAGAATTTTGGAGATGAATTTAGAGTTCGTCAATTAACGATTTTCTTTCTTTTTAATAGAACATATCTTCCACCACTTCAAAGTATAATGGAAAAAATCTGATCCAAAAGAAGATATTTACAAATATTATGCATTACCCTTGTTCCCTGAATATAGGAAGATTGCTGGTGCAGCAATTACTCTGCAAACCTGGGCACCCATAACACAATCCATATATTATAAATATACAAGGTGAATAAAAGCAAGCAAGAGAACATCCAGAAGAACAATGTCTTCTTAAATAGCATCAAAGAGCAAACCCCTATTTAAATATTCGATTCTCTCCCTAGTGCAGGGGTAGGCAACCCAAAACACTCAAAGAGCCACTTGGACCCGTTTCCCACCGAAAACAAAACACTGGGAGCCGCAAAACCCTTTTGATATCTAAAATGAAGATAACACTGCATATATCCTTTTTTTACCTTTATTATAGGTGTGTGTGTATGTACAATGGGCACACAGCCAGCACCTCAGCCACACAGGATGTTACCAAACAACTGACTAATTTGCTTACATCAATTCCATCTTCCAATCAAGATGTAACAACACAGCCAACCAAGCCGCTTACAGCTACATCAGCTAATTTGCTTACATCAATTCCATTTTCCAATCAAGATGTAACAACACAGCCAACCAACCCGCTTACAGCTACAAAGCCAACATGCCACACACCCCCTCCAGTATTTATAGAAGGACGGCAGCTCCGATCACGCTTTGCTCGCACAAGCACGAAGCCGAAGACACCAGCCTGAAGATGGCGAGTGGGACCTCGTCGAAATGTCGCCAAGACACTCTCAATCTTACACGGGAAAAGACCCGAATAGGCCAAATATATATATATATATATATATGTCATAAAGCAAATAAATAAAAACGATCACCGGGATAAAAATCTTAAAACAAAGATTGTTTAGTTTACAAAGCTGAGCTTTCGTCGGCCACACTGCCGACATCATCAGAGCATATAACGTAAAATTTGGGAGTCCGTTCTTATATGACTGGCTGTTTCTGCGCCCGGGCTCTCGACCTAGTCATCGTTCCGCTCCTCGGCGTCGGGCGCACCGTTGTTAAAGGGGCTGTTTCCACAGGTATCCTCTCTCCTCCAGTTGCCGTTGTTCTTAGGGCATGTGTGTTGGTGTTAGGGGGTCGAGTGTCCGATCGCTCTTGCTCCTCCCGTTTCGTGCCGGGGGATCGGGTGTCAAATCGTTCTTGTTTCTCTCCTCCCCTCCCATCCCCATGGTCCCATTTGTATTAGTCTGTCTCCATGTCCCTGACATGGAGCGATCGGACACTCGACCCCCTAACACCCTTAACACCAACACACATGCCCTAAGAACAACGGCAACTGGAAGAGAGAGGATACCTGTGGAAACGGCCCCTTTAACAACGGTGCGCCTGACGCCGAGGAGCGGACCGATGACTAGGTCGATAGCCCGGGCGCAGAAGCAGCCAGTCATATAAGAACGGACTCCCAAATTTTACATTATAAGCTCTGATGGTGTCGGCAGTGTGGCCGACGAAAGCTCAGCTTTGTAAACTAAACAATCTTTGTTTTAAGATTTTTATCCCGGTGATCGTTTTTATTTATTTGCTTTATGACATGTGTTTACCTGGGATTCGGATTTTTAGCATAATTAAGAATAACTACGAGAGAGCAGTGTTGCTCCATGCCAGGAGATGGGAGAAACTGGCACGACGGATAACCATCTGCTACCGCAAGTTAGCTTTCCTTCATGATTGCATCCGAAGAGACCTTCCCCCCAAATCACTGAGAAGAAAACCCCTGGTGGATTCCATGGAATGCCAGCTGGTAGTCCGCCAATTCCAGCGCCATACCATACGGGCTCTAATTAATGATCGCCATAGATGCATAGGAGCCATGAGAACAGCAATCCAGACCTGCCGCGAACACTGCAGTAGGACGCTAACACGTCAACACTTCCAGGCGTTGGAATCGCAGACCCGCCAGGCAACCGTGAGAGCAAGCCGGCAGGAAGCCACGACACTCCAACGCAAGATGGATACCCTGCGGACGCTCGACAACCAGAGGGATACCAATAGACTGGTTCACAATCTCTCCTCAAAAACTTTGACCCGTGAGCAAACCACCGTACTAGAACGCGATCCGAGCTACAACCTGGCGGATGCAAGGGCGATTGATTTCATAGCAGCCTTAGAACCCACAATCCAACTCATCGAGACCGGGGATGAGGCTAAAAACTCCATCAGGCAATGTGTCACAGACTTATTGATGGGCCACCAATACTGCCAGGTACTGCCCATGGAGGAGAAGGAGGCCTTGGAGCAGCTAAAGAAAGACGATACCATCATCGTCCTACCAGCAGATAAAGGCAGAACCACGGTGGTCATGGATAGAGCAGAATATATAAGCAAAGCTCTAAGTCTACTCAGTGACACTATGGCCTATAAAGTCATCACCAAGGACCCCACAGTAACACTCAAGAACCATGTTAATAAGCTTCTGAACAACTTGAAGCGCCTAGGAAAGATAGATGAAGACACCCTAAGGCGAATATGCCCGAGAGACTCGGCTATGGCCAGGTTCTACGGTCTACCAAAAGTCCACAAAGAGGGGGTCCCCCTATGGCCCATCGTCTCGTTTAAAGGCACCCCAACTTCGGGATTGGCCAAATGGCTAAGCGGACGGATCAACTACCTAGTGGACAATAATGAGACCACCGTAAAATCAGCAGAGGAGTTCCTGGAGAAGATCAAGTCCTTGAAGGTGGAGAGCGACGAAATAATGGTGTCATATGATGTCACCTCGCTCTTCACCTCCATTCCACAAGATCTTGCAGTCACAGTATTAAGGGACCGCCTCCAAGAAGAGCAAGGGCAGCAACAAGACTCCCTCCACACCGAGGACCTGGCACAATTAATAACCATATGCCTTAAAACATACTTTGTCTTCCAGGAAACAATGTACGAACAAACTAAAGGGACACCGATGGGGTCACCCATCTCGAGTGTCGTAGCGGAGGCAGTCCTCCAACAATTAGAGAGGGTGGTGATGATGAAGCACCACCCCAAATTCTGGGCCCGATATGTGGACGACACCTTTGTGGTGATTAAAAGGCAAGATAAAACCATCTTCTTGAACAAACTGAACTCTGTTTACCCCGACATCCGGTTTACCGCAGAGGAGGAAAATCAAGGCGCGTTGGCCTTCTTGGATGTATGGATCAAACGACAGTCCGATGGGTCCCTACAAACAGCCGTCTTCCGTAAGCCAATCCACACGGATAGGATGCTGCATTACAGAAGCAACCATCCAGTTGCTCATAAGGCCAGCTGTATCAAGACTCTATTCAAACGAGTTGGCTCCCATTGCAACACTAACAAGACCAAAACAGAAGAGAGGAGGCACCTCTACCAAGTGTGCAGACACAATGGTTACCCAGTGGATTTTGTTAGGCATCACAGCAGACCATACAGACCTCGCATGAGTGCACAAGCCGACGGGGCACCAACCCAACCGGCACGGACAACCTTGCCATATATCAATGGCGTGTCGGAGGCCACGGCCAGACTGTTGGCCCCCTTTAATGTGAGGGTGGCCCACAAACCTGACCAGACCCTACGCGCCAGGATTTTGTGCCCAAAAGATCCACTCCCCACTGGGGAGCAGTCCTCAGTGATATACAGGATTAGGTGCAAAAACTGCCCCTGTAACTATGTTGGAGAAACCTCCAAGAGACTTATAACCAGGGTCCACGAACATGAATTGGCGATTAAGAGGAAGGAACAGCACTCGCAGGTGTGGACTCACATGGCCAATTATGGCCATGAGTTCGACCTCGCCAACGCGGAGACTTTATCCCGTGATGTCACCAAGGGAGGCCGCCTGCTCAAAGAAGCCTGGATGTCGGATAAAAACTCCATCAACCGGCATATAGAGCTTGGCCCTGTGTACCAAATGTTAAAGGGGTGGGGAGGGCATCATACCAACTGGCAACACAAACAACCTGCCCACACCAGGCACAACTGGAAAGACGAGGCAATAGAAAGGAGGACTACCACAATCCCCAGAGAGAGCAATGAACCAGAAGCACACCCCACAAACAAAACAAAGCCCCGGACCCAGTGGAGCACAAAAAGGAAAGGGGGGGCAATCGAACATTACCAGACAAACAACCCCCAGGAACCCACATACAAGGAGACACTGGGGCGGTGAGTAAAAGAACAGAGGAAGCCTACCCCATAGGTCCCCCAGACGCACACACCCCGATCCATACAAAACAGGGGGAGCAAGACAACGAACAGGAAGGACCAGACAGCCAATCTCGTGACACACACACACGAAAGAGGGGCAGCGGAGACTGGGAAGAGAAGGGGAACAGCAAAGATACGCCCTGCTAAAAACCAGATGATAGGGACACGACTGCGCTCAGCGATGAAGGAAACAATGAACAATGTGTGCAGACCGCGAGACGACTATTTCCTGTGCCCCCGCACACGCGCTGATGAAACTACACGCTCCACGGGTAGTTCAGGGACATGGAGACAGACTAATACGAACGGGACCATGGGGATGGGAGGGGGAGGAGAGAAACAAGAACGATTTGACACCCGATCCCCCGGCACGAAATGGGAGGAGCAGGAGCGATCGGACACTCGACCCCCTAACACCAACACACATGCCCTAAGAACAACGGCAACTGGAGGAGAGAGGATACCTGTGGAAACGGCCCCTTTAACAACGGTGTGCCCGACGCCGAGGAGCAGACCGATGACTAGGTCGA